>OX596223.1:11655109-11970418 GCA_951394215.1 Glyphodes perspectalis | reverse complement strand
TGATAGGACTTCAACTAGACAGAAAAGTAATTAAGTGTAATGTCATTCTCGATACAAAGGCATTGATTATTATCAATGTCTCTCGTCCCTTTGGCGCGAACGATTTATAAACAACCCCTGGAGCGAGGTTTGAAACAATTTACTTGTTTATTGAGTCGTCGCTTTGCAAATTATACTGCCGGTAAATAAGCGCTCAGAACTTAACTAAATTGTGGGCCCAGAGATATTGGAATTAATGACGCCTTATCATTTACAGATATGTTTGTATCGTTTACGAGGAACCCGACGTGATGACCGGCGATTATACGAGTGTTCGATTGAATGCAAAGTGGTTCAATTAAAAACTTGCGGAGCATGTGAATACAGTAAGCAGCCTTAGTGGAATGTGGGTTAAAACAAGTGGGACTTTTAGAAGTGTTCGCTATACGACATTACACCACGTACGCACACCACATGACTACATTGAACCATCAAAATACAAGACTGGCCTCTATTCCCAAAACAAGCTTATTTAAATTGTGAGTCAACTTTGTAGCTATTTTCCTCGTATCCAAAATTCACTCACATCTCACGCAGATCTAACATAACAAACGCTAATATCAATTATGTCCAATTAAATGACTTTATCAGCGCTCCCATCGGCGCGGCGCGGCGCGGGCGCAGCGCGGGCGCTGAGCTGCATACTTACGAAAACTTGTTGATTTTCGACTAGATTTTGGGTTTTAGTAAGACATTTTTTTCTCATATATTTTTTAATCTTATTTTATTAATGACATAACACGACAAATTTAAATCGTGAGAAAGATTTTAGGTATTTATGCAGTGGATTTTAAATATTTTTCGCAATTTTTCATCTAACCCAGCCTAGGGACTTAAAAGAATGTGCCAACTGTGGTTCTTGCCTAACATGTCGTAAAAGACGACTAATGGTATATCGGGTTTTGGGTATGTGATTGTGTAGGCGACAAGCTAGCTACTAATTTTAGTGAACCCTTAACCGCAAACTGATGCATTTTTTTCACCGGTTTAAATGTATGTTAAAAAGGCTTTCCATAAATTAACACCGATGGACATGTCCGCGAATGGAGCAAGATATATTTGCGTCTGCGTATGAGCAGCAGATCCGTCACGCGCGGCTCGCCGGTCGTCAAGCCGGACGACGCGCCGTGCAGTGTTTGGGCAGCGTCGTTAGCGTTCACTTCGCTTCTTAACATCGGCCCGTTTCGCAATTAGTCCTCTTTTATGAGAGCCATTTTCTTAAACCTATGCGTAGGTACTTGAAGTATGTTAATATAGTATCACACTCAAATTAAATTTAATTCGGAGTTAAATCTTAGGGTTTTTTTCTATCCATCCAAAAATACATCAGATAATCTTAAGAAATTAGCGCAAATTGATTCATATTGTTTCTCTTATAATAATGCTTAAACAAATATTTCATAATTATCTCTTCGTTAGTAACTTGGTTTATTTTCCTACTTGATATAATTCTCCTCCAATTAATGGAGTTGGTCCAAAGAATGATCTGGCCCGTTGGTCGAGTGGTTAGACCCTGGCTACGAAACCGAGGGTCGCAGGTTCGAATCACGCTAGTGGCAAATGTTTCGTGTGATGAACATGGACATTTGTACCCGAGTCATGGATTTTTATAAACGTATTCAAGTATGTTTATCTTTTCACCTAGTATATATAGCAAGGAATTGGTTTGTCAGTATTCAGAATTATATTATTAATTATTATTCTGTAGATATTTTTTGTTACCGTACTTATAAATGACTAATAAACGTGTTGTTGTAAATCGATACTCAATATGAGTACATTCGGTGGGCACGCAGCGGCGCCCGCGGCTCCACCGCGCCGAACGAGCGCTGGCGAGTCATCGTCATCGCCCGCAGCCACAGCCTCCGCGTGTAATCGCTCGGCCTCGCCAGTCATCCGCCGCGGCAATAAATCCTTCGCGCACTGGCCGTCAATATTGCGCACGGACAACTAACTGCACCCGATAGCCATCGAGATCTTTGATAATGAAACTAATCAAAGATCTGGTTCGACCTGTGACCAGCAGGTCGGGAGGTGAAGTCGTTGCCTCACGTGCGTGGGGCGCTGATTCTTAGGTTATCTCGGGGTGGGAGAACATATCGGGACCAAATCTAAAATTTTTATTGTTGCTTTTTCATGGTTAAATGACCATGAATAACAAATTTGTTTAGTGTGAATTGCACCAGAAAAACTGTGATTGTGTGGGTGACAGGCTACCCACTTGTCACCACTTTTTCACAATTTTCCATCTAACCCAGCCCAGTTTTGTTTCTGGCTCAATATGGTAAAAGGAGACGTGCTGCCTCTTTGACTCTGCCTACCTCTTCGGGGATTATGGGCGTGATGTTATGTTATGTATGCACCAGAAAAATGAATTTGATTTGGTTTTACACAATCATAAAACTACCTAATAAGACATTATATGAGACGCCTCTGGCGATATGATAAGCAAGGAGTATGTCCAGCGCGTTACGCCGTTAGTTGCGCGCGGTTGCAAAGTTGGCACTCATATAATATTCATTAATGAATAGAATGAAATTATATTACTAGGTATGATTACTGACTTCAATCGAAAGTGAAAATTAAGTGAACATGTACGTCACCGCACAGAGTACTGCTAGTACCAGGACCGTAAAAAATATTTAGTGCGCCCGGTGCGAGCTCATATAACAGCTTACGTCTGACTAAAAACATGATGCCGCTCAGGTGTTTGGTGCGCGTACCCACGGCGGGCACCGCAGGCACAGGTGCCAGTAGTTGCCCGGTACGCCGTAAGGGGCACGGCGCGCGCAACGCATACCTTCCTGCCGACGCGGTTGTTGTGCAGGTTCATGGCGGCGCGCGCGTCCGCCTCCAGCTCGCGCGCGTCGAGGAAGCGCCGCGCGAACCGCGCGCCGAACGACGCCTCGCCGCACCCGCCCCACTCGAACTGCTCCGCCGCGCCGCCCACGCGCCCTCGCCGTCTGATGGCACACACATATACAAACAAATAAATAATAAATAAATATCAGACAACATCACTGACGTTCATTTAAAAAAAAAATTCTCCAGACTGACACACCAATTCCCCAGTTCCACACTAAGCATATGTTTGTGCTATGGATACTAAGTGAACGGATTGACATACTTTAATACGTTTATAAACATCCATGACTTAAGTACAAGTGTCAATGTTTATCACACGAAATATTTGCTCCTAGCGGGATTTGAACCTGCGACCCTCGGTTTCGTGGCCAAGGTCTCTGACCACTCGACCAACGGGCCAGTCGATTCGATACTAAGTAGTTTAAGTACCAATGGTATGGAAATTATAATCAAGACACCACAAATCCAAGACCAACCATGACGTTGTCTACAACCTAAATAAATATTTTGGTACTAAACATTTTATTTAAACTAATATATTTAACTTTTATATTCCATACCCGGTATGGGTAACTGTTGAGTCTTATGTAAATTATATGTAACCAACTTTTGTAACACAGTTTTTGGCAATAAAACATTCTATTCTATTCACACTAGATCCGAAAGCAATCCAAACACATTAATTATAAGCAAGTAATTGTCCCTGTACGGGGATCGAACCCGCGCCGACATCAAAAGCGTTGCAATGGGGCTGTAATAATCAAAATATGTAATTTAAGCACAATGTGAAATTATGCTTATACATATTACAATACTTTGCTGTACACAGAACAACGATTGTTTTATTACATAAACTGACTGACTGTTTACACACAGCGCGCAACACGCTAACAACATGGAAATCAATATTTACCTTTTTAACTGCAAATGAGTGACGCGCCCTTCATTTTTAGTCAAGGCAATTGCGAGAATTTATGGAAGGTGAGAAAAATAGTACTGTGTTGGAACTTGTAAATACGAAGATGCGTGAATGCTTTAATAGTATATTCAATAGTGTAGTGCTACAGTCGAATCTAATTTATAATTCCTAAAATGTCAGATTGAGAAATCACAGCAGATATAAAATAAACCTATATTTCGCGCAGGTTCCTTACAGATTCGCATCTCCTTGCGATGGCACGCATCGCTTGCGATCAGCGGCGGTTACCTGTTGGAGGCGCAGGAGCAGGCGGGCAGGTCGCCGCGGGCGCACGCCGCGCTCAGCGCGTGCGTCACGCCCGCCGCCGTGATCGCGTACGTGAACGCCGCCTCCTTCGTCGCTGCAACACACAATGAGAGGTGCTTCACACTAACGGGCATTGGTAAACTGAGCTACAGCAATCATTTTAAAATAAAAGTCCGGTTTTCTAGTTGGTAAACACTCGGCTGACTAGTAACGTAACTAAAGGGTGGCAGGAACGACTGGCTATATGCTAAGGGCCCCCGTTTGGAGGTGATCTCCTATAGTCTAGCATTTAAATTTAACGTTGTCATCTAGTTAGGCCCAATACAGATGAAATTGCTACGGTCCTCGAACAGCAGGTATAGTTACGCCACTGCGGCCGGCGTATACGTGACCACTGTGAGTTGCTAAAGTCTGTAAGCTACGGCTAGCAGGTCATTTAGTAGTATAAAAATCTGAAGTAGTGCGATACCAATCAACCTTAGGAAATAACGATACAATTTAATTAGTTTCACTCCTGCTCCTCGACATCGTAACTTCAGGGATAGTAGATATAACTACTCTTCGCCATATTACGCAATTAAGCCAGAGCTTATAAAACCTCGACTTATCAACATTTAGTTGTCAACTCCGATATTCACTTTATTCAAATGTCTCCAGTTAGACAATTACTTCCAGAGTTGCCGGTTCAAAGAGACTGATTTGTGTAGCAGTAAGGAAATATCAGGTTTACAGCGGTGTCCTTAAATGGCGCAGGACCGGTGACGGCTGGCCCGGCGCAGGCGCGTCAAGCAGCGCTTGAGATAGCGCGCGATAAGTTATCACGCGGACACCGCGGGCTAATTGAGTTACTAGCGCGAAGGACAAGCGCGCCTCGCACTCAGAGACAGTGAAGCTTCACGTGGCGACGACGCTAAGTTGCTATGAGATGGACTAAGAGCTTGATTATTTTATTACACAGGTAAATAATAGTAAGGCATTTTTAGTCTACTGTACGACTTTATACCTTTAACCCGCGTAGTTTTCGTACCCGTTAGAATACAGGGATAAAATATAAGTAGCCGATAAAATGGATTTCCATTGGTGAAAGAAATTATTCAAATCGGTCTAGTAGTTTCGAAGCCTATTCAATGCAAACAAACAAACAATCACATCTTTCCTCTTTATAATATTATATTAGTATAGACAAGATCGGTTTGAGATTATGACGTGTAATAAATAAAAGTTACGAACAAGTATAGTCCCGTAAGTATCTGCGACGTACGCCTTGTCGTGGTCATTGTTAATCGGCCGGGACAAGCTCTATAAAGTCCCAATGACAGACTTGTCTCACTGCGCGTGATGCGACCGCGCTCGAACTGATACGGGACCCGTTTGGTATCCGCTGGATGGCAGATTTAGCGTCACCCCGCGTCGTTAGCATAAGTCGTGTTGGTTTTAATTTAGAGGAATGTAAGGACCAACGGTAACTCTGGACCGGGCTCCGTAAATATGACGCCCTGGTCGTATAAACAATCCCAGGGCACATCGATTTATTGGTTGATCAGGTGATATGCTCATTATGTATTTATAGCTATTATACCAGGATGTTTAAATTATTAATTTTGACTAAACAGCAACATCACAGCAAGTCCCATAATGTCACGATTTTGATGGATATTTAATACAAAAACTGAAACGGCAGTATTCGAGCGAGATTTTTCATAGCCTGGTAGAAACTGTCCTAGAGGAATGCTCATAATATTACTCATAGACGAATTATGTAACACAGTTTTTAATACACAGCAACAACGGGTGCACGAATATAGCGGTGCACTTATCATTGCATCATCTGCAATTTGGTCCACGTCACGTACTGGAAATAACAACATCAAACCGCTTGGCTAGCATTGCCATGCGATAAAGAACATCTTATAACATCAAGAATGGCATTACTTGGGACGATTCCAACCCAATTAATTCAAGTTAGTAAATTGTCTAAAGGGTGGGAGTATCTAACTAAATAAGTAATAATAAATAAACTAAAGTCATGCCATTATAATGTCGATATTGAAGATAGGTATATATTTATTTAAGGTGTGCTGCAAATATTTGGTGGCCAGTGCGTGTGCCAGCCGCAGGCGAGCGCACGCGCAGCGCAGCGGGCTCGCTATTGGTGCGCGGTCGGCGGTTGCTGGGTGTAGATGTCGATGATAGCGGCATAAAAGTTTGATTTCCATAGTCATTTAGCGTTCCTTTCAACCTTAACCAGGTTGTATTAGTAAAATATCTTTGTATTCTGGGAGCTTTTGAAAGCTGCTCATGCTGGGTGCTTTCGCAAGATTTCACTTATCTACGGGGCGACTTTGCGAAAGCACCTGCATCCGCATTGGTTACTATTTTATGCCAACGTTGATATGATTTATCAATAAATTTCGTTTCTCATTACCTGAATGTGGCCACAGAACAGGTAGCGGTCGAAATAACAAACCCACACAAACGAGCTTTTGTACAATTCCACGGCGATTTACGGCAATCAAATTAATTTATAGCTCCGGGCCGTAGCGGCCAATAAACGAACGCAAACAAACAGACGAGCGGACAAACAAACAAACACTCACCTGTCGCTCAATTAGCGCGCTGACGCAAAACAAACAAGCGCGGCGCGGCGCGGCGCGTGAGCGGCGCGGGGAGTGCGCTGCCGGGGCGGCGGGGCCTTTACACCCTACGGGACGCGCCTGGCGTACGCGGCTTGAAAATTCGTTCAATATAGGTACGAAAAATTAAATAAAATATTAAGGAATTACTTAGATACGTGATCGTTCGTGTCAAACTTTCTGAATATTACACTATTTTGAATTCATATCTATATGTAAGATACATATTGATATTAATTGAATACATAAGAGGCGTGTACTCTTATTTACCAGCCACTTATATGTATATGATAGTGTAATGTGAAAGATTTATTTTCAGTATGTTATTTATTATTAGTAAAACAATGTTATTTTAATGTTTATCACATTTGTATGCATCACAATATATTTAGTTTTTTATTTCATAGCAGGTTTGTTTGTTTCCAGAATAACCGAGACAGGTTCGCATATTTAGCAAGGTAATTTTAATAACAGTGCAGTGCGGAAGTGACCCTCACGCTGACTTAGTTAACATAATAACAACAAAATCTATGCAGTGCGTATTCAGTGCACCCCATGAAGTGTATTTTACAATCGCGGTCAGTCAGCGGGACACCCGAGCGGTAACTGTTCTCCTAGGAGCTATTAAGTTCGCGCCTACTTTCGAACGCTATTGTCGGGCAATTAGCATAACTCGGCAAACACCACTTCCTAATTATTGGCGAGTAAAGCGCTGGTTATGCAATTGTACTGTTTTGCAGTGAATTATTCTAGGACCAGACAGGGATAAATCCCTCAGGAAATTTTCGAGTTTTCTTTTTTCGAATGATAAATAATAATAAATAAATAATAAATTCTCTAGACTGACACACCAATTCTCTAGTCCCAAACTAAGCTTATGCTTGTGCTATGAATACTAGGTGAATGGATAGACATACTTAAATACGTTTATAAACATGCATGACTTGAGTACAAATGCCCATGTTCATCACATGAAACATTTGCCTCTAGCGGGATTTAATCCCGCGACCCTCGGTTTCGTGGCCAGGGTCTCTGACCACTCGACCATCGGGCCAGTCAAATGATGAATACTGAATTACCGTCAGATACACTATATTGTCTTATAATTGCTAAGAGCCCGCTGAATTAGCTTTGGCTTAACGTAACACAGGAAATTACGAATACAAATACTCTTTAAACCCTTATTCTAGCCTTTGTACACTAATGGATACTGAAAAAAAAAATATATAAATAAAAAATAAAATAAAATAAATATTGACTTATGAAATTGTCATTGGTTCGGGCAAATAATTTTTATGATTTATTTATCATACTTGTGAGATATTCACAAATTACAGGCGAATAAAGACATTGTCCCCTACAGTCCCGCGTCATGGGCCATTTGTCATCGCCACAGGTAACGTTCCCGCCGTGACAGAGAACTAATAGCAGCCGTGAGTGATCGACTGAGCGCGGTCATTGAGTCTGTCTGTCCGTCGGTGGAGTGGGTGCGCTTATCGGCCGACTTATTGTGACACCAGCCGGAGCAGATATTTAAATGATTTAATTGAAATGTGTTGCGTTTGGGTTGAGTACTAGGTCGTGATCCAGATATTTATATTTGAGCTCCTACATATTTTTGAACGTGTAGGATAGGAATGTCCTCCTCCATATCTATCTGACATGTTTTTAAGTCAATTTAAATGATTAAAAAAATATATTGACTCCTATTATTCTTACCGGAATATAAACACTCTTCAAAGGTATCGAAAGCAAAACTAAAATATTACGTTTTATACCTACGTGCAACAACGTGAGCACTTCTTTTCATCGATCATCACGGGAGGGATCATCACCCTCGCTAAAATAATAAAATGGAACGTAGTTGTCTTCTTTCACACCAATTTCTATAAGGCGTGGGATTATCAACACTGCGCTAAATTTATAAAATATATGTTTGTTCTGGATTCAAAGTGATTCATCTAAGTAAGGCACACGTTGTCGCCCCGCGCGGTGTGAAGGGTCGCGCGTCAATTAGCCGGCGGGTATAAATCACACCCACGCGCTATCGACGCGACGCGACGCGACGTCTGCGGCCGGCCGCGGGCCGGTTCACACGGGACGACATGCGCCATCGACACCTGCTCGCGACTCGAGTTTAATTGCCTCACCAAATTTTGATAAGCTTTACCTATCAATATATTGCTCGTGTTAAGCGTGAAGGAGCTTCTTCAGTTTAGCTCTTTGAGATATGAATATTGTGCCGTAAGGCACGTACAGCTCGTAGCTTTGAATATTTTGTAAGATCAAGTAGATAAGACAAGTAGGAATGAATTAGTATATAAGCTGTGATTATGTTTTATTAAAGCTAGACTCATATCAACTGTTGTTTCAATTACGCCATACATACCTACATGGTTAAAAATATTATAAGCACTCTTGCCTGTGGTTTGATTTGCAAATGTAAATAGATTTTTGCAAATTGGAATTGCATTTAAAGGTTAACAAAGAATGAGATGATGAAGATGCTGACGGAAGAGTATATTTAGGACGAGAGTGTAATAATACAAACATACAAGGGTATCTATGGAGTATGTATTCATTCACATAACTAGAGCAATAGTGAAAATAAACACTTTATGCATTAAATTATGAAAAGTCTGCGACTCTCACACTCAAGTTTAATTATAATAATAATTATATAGTAAAAATGACTACGAGACAAGAAATAGAGCTAGTTACATTAGAGGTAGCTCGTCAACATCGCTGTTCGCATATTGAAAGCTATTTACTACGTAGTGCGTTTAAACTGTTCACAACATATCTTCGATTTCTACTCGGTCAAGTGTATGTACAGTGCAATGAAAACAGTGAGGTATGTAACATTTTAGAGTACATTTTAACTTTAATTATATCTTACGATAAGAAATAATTTTGATATGATCTTTGTATATTGTATAATTTGCAGTATTTCGGTGTATTTTCTATCGTGCTATAATGTTTCTTTTCGTTCCATGGTCACAAGGTGAATGTATATGTAGATATGTAAATGTGTATAAATATTTAGATTTCACATGATTTAATTTTCTTTGAGTAATTGTATGTTTTTGAAAGTATTTGACTAAAAGTTGTGTGTTCGATCCCCACCCAGGACAAACATTCGTATGATGAATACTTGTGTTTGTTCTGTGTCTGGGTGTTAATATTGAATATATAATTATATATTTGTAATACCACTGTTGATTCCGATATCCGTAACACAAGTGTTTAAGCTACTTACAAGACCTCGGAGTCAGATCAATGTAGGTACATCGTCATATGATAGTCATATGATGTAGTCTGATATTTATTTATTTATTCTTGAACTAATGGAAAGCAGTAATTATCACAGAGTTATCTTGCATATTATTATGGTAATTTTAAAACATGAGACGATTCAAAATATGATTAGAAAAATAATCATTTTCTTTTGGTTTAGAAATGGTTTAGATTGTTACCATCGTAAACAGAACGTGTATCATCGATGCATTTTTTGGTTATTTAGTCCATAGTGCAATGGACCTAGTCGGACCTAGATAGTTTGACTGTGAACCTGCGCTGCGCTAACGTAGCGAGCGAACTCACTGCGCGTCGCCGCACTATGGCGCAAGTTTATGTCCATTGCTAATATCGAGTCGTTCTCATATAAAGCGGCGGGAGATGTTCCCGCTCGATAAGGGGCGGCGCACATAAACCTGATGGGCGCGAGGTGCGACTCGGCGCGATAAGCGCCGGCGCTAATGTGCGAGCCCTGTCCGACACGCGATGACAACGCCTTCACATAACTTTAATAAAGTTCGTTGGGCTAACGCACTGTTTATATGCTCACGACTATCGCGTCTAATCTAATAATATACTGTGGTCCGCTCGATGCGATACTGAATGTGTGCTTATCGATCGGTTGTTGAATACTACATGCGTTTAGCAATGGTATCGTGTACGAAGTAACATTTATTCAAATGTCCCATGTTCTCGTGCTAGACTTTGGTGTTGTGAAGGTGGTTGAAAGTGGTTTAATAAAATATGCACGGTACCTATTAGCATGAAGGTGCACTCGTATAGATTTAAGGCACATTTTGGTAATATGTTTCATTTTACTTCGTATGTATAATAAAATAAGCGATATTGTTACTTGTGTCTGTCTACATCATTTAATTCCATCATGTTAATACTGAATTTTTGTATATTATAGATGTTCAATGTACGCTTTTTGGCTCATTAAGACGTATTAAAAACCATTTTGTAATTAAAATTCATTCCGCGAACGTCTACACCTCATTGTCACGACGGCTGAGCAAACCTCATTAAATACAAGTTAATAAAAAGGTTCATAATTGAACGCAGAGCGAGATAAAAGCTCATTAGAGCAGAATAAACAATGATATTGAGCAAGATGCGCTCGGAGCGGTCTTTTTGCGGTTAAAAATAGCGGCGCGCTGTAGACGAGGGAGCGAGCGGTTTCTTGCGCTGGTTGGGTCTGGCGAGGCGGGTGTTCCTGCGTAACTAGACAAATGAGCAATGGTTTCTCATCTATAGTTGAATGCACAGGTTTCCTTATGATGTTTTCTTTCATCGCCGTATTAGTGCTATAAATGAAATAAATATGGTATGGAAAGGTGCAAGAAAGAAAGACATTTGAAAATCAAGAATTTATCAATGGTCCACTTGATAAAACCAGAAGTGCACGCCCGTACTCGAAACGCACCCCTCGCGTATCCATACCATTGAGCTAACACATTTTGCATACTAAAAAGACAAGCGTACGGGAGATCTCATGGTAAGTGTTCGTCGTAGCCTATAGGCGTCTGCAACAGGTGCCCATAGGCTACGGTGTGTACGTATATATGTATGTACTTATTGTCTCCACTTCATACTTCACGTCACACGCATACTTGTTGCGCAGTCTTTCTGCAGATAGTCTATGGCCCTCAGCGCTGAGTATCTTGCTTTAGCTAACGGTTCCTCAATGGAATCCTATCCGGTGTGAGTATCTATTACAACACGCGCCTGGCGGGGAGGCGCCGCGCACGACCACAACGCCCAGACCCGGCGCGCTCCGTCAGCGCACGCGCATCGCTTATCCGTTTGTTATCTTTCAATACTCGTGTTAACAACATAATTATTGTTTATTGAAAATATCCTGTCTTGATTTATTGCATACTCGTGCTTTGTAATACATAATCAGTAAGATAACTTAGTCGACTTCTTTGTAGGTATAATGTACCTATGTTAATTTCAATTCAGTTTGCACACAACTTACTGCAGTACTGAGGCCCTTTTAATTTTATTCAATATAGTCATACAAGTAAAAGTAAATCCAGGTACAATAGTCTGATGAGTTTTGTTTCATCAAGGAAGGCTATAAGGTCCGTTGAATGTAAAAATAATGATAATGACCTGAAAATTGACATTAAATAAGTGAAATAAATATTAAACGTATTTACATATCCATACAATAATATTTGTAGTATTTATATTCCACGTTAATAAGTATATATCAGCGGTTCTGTACTGAGTGGTCGATTTATTTGTCAGCTGTAAGCATTACTCATTGTTTCACGGCTTGTTATTCTTTATTTATTTATGCAAATCCGAGTTATTAGCGTCCGTGGCCTTAATTTAATTTACCATGTGGGTTAAAGTCATATAAATATATCTTTTAGCGAGGTGGCCCGTCTCTACGCATATATCATTTTGTGAGTATTTATAAGATTTATTTGAACTATAATAAACAAAGCGGGTAATGAAAAGTAATCATTGTACACAATCGGTGAAGGTTAAACATAGTGCTCAATATACTTAATATTAACTTCGCGAATTCCTGTTTAAATTCATTTATTAGTCTAAGTATTAAAATATTTAATAAACTTCCAGAAAGTTTACCAGCATTACCTTCACATAAATTTAAATTGTGCATTAAAGCGTTTTTAATGAGTAAGGGCTACTATAAGATTGAGGACTTCTCCAATGACAAGCATATAATGTTTAACTTCTTATTGAAGTGTTCACCTGCAGTGTTACCTAGTAAGTGATTTATAAATTACGATATATAATAGTAGATTATTAATTACGAAATTGTACATTTGGGCATTTAAAAGTAATATTGAGTCTGCTTTCCGAACAGGTGGTAATATTTTCTTTTTTGTACATATTGACTATAGTGTTTTTTTGTAGTATATATAAATAAAGAGATTTTGAATTTGAATTCTTAATGTCAAGATAATGTTAAAAATATATGTATTATCTCCCTTTTGAAAAAATCTTATTAGTGTTAAGGCAGTGCATACAATATATAATTATCGGGCAGCTTATATAAGTATATCTAGCTTATCGTTTATCTAGCTCATCTAGCTTATTGCAAAATAGTTAACATCTTAAGCATTATTATTTTTATTGTATTATGGAAATCGGAATGAACGCAGTAACCGCAATATACGAAATAATAAGCAACTATTATTTATTCTTTGTTTTTCTATTTATTCGTTTCTATTATTTAGTCTTTCTTTATCTAAAATATACTTTGTCGTACATTTTGAGCTATGTTTAAATTAGCCAACTAGTTCATTGCTTTATTGAAAATGTAATTCGTTTTGGACCTCCAGCTCGGAAGAGTATTCTCAATGAAATTCATAACATATTAACAAATATGTGTATGGGCCGTAAAAGAAGTCGAATAGGTACAGTGGCGCAGTGACGCAGTGGCGCAGTGGCGCAATGGCGCAGTGGCGCAATGACGCAGTGACGCAGTGACTCAGTGGCGCAGTGACACAACACGACTCACCGAGCGGCAGCACGTGGCCGAGGCGCGCGTCGTCGCCCACCGCCGAGCAGTTCCAGCGGCGACCCGCCAGCTGCGCGCGGCACTCCGCGTACGCCATGCTATCGGAACACACAACACAAACATATGTAAAGCTTAACTAACTTCACGCCAATTCCCGCGGGGAGACACACATGATCACTAGCAATATTACATAAACTGGATTGATTTTTAAGTAGGTAAGTAGTTTAAGCATTTATATTAACGAAGTAAAACCAAACGAACGCATCATAAACAATCCGACCCGCAACAAAAACTCGTATCTGTTTCATCTACAATTCATTTGGTGCAGGGGTCGAACCAGCACCTCTCGCATCCGACGCAATGTCTGAATAATTGAACTAATGGGGTTATCAAAGTAAATAATAATGGTGACTGTAGTTAGTCGCAAGGGATGTTATTGTTGAACAGCAATACAGTGTTCCATAGCTGAGCTCTTTGGGCTGGTTGACAGCTGGCCTTTAGTCACAGTAAGTTAGTGGCCATGAGTGCCACTGACCCACAGTCTCCGGCCGCCGCCAGATCGACTCCAGTGTCTAGTCATTATCGTAGTAGTCGCCGGCAAGTGGTTGACAAGGCCGACGGCGATTGTGGCAACTGTGGCAGATACAACGCGCAACAGTGCTCACTGTCAGACTGTAATTAGTCTGTCATTGTCGAGTAGTCGCCGGTGGGTAAGGGGCGGGTACCTGAGGCCGATGCCGGTGGCGGCGACGGCGGCGGGCGCGGCGTGGCACAGCGCGCGCTGCCGCTCGGTGAGGCCGCGCGCGCACACGATGTTAGCGCCCAGCAGCCCCCCGCACCACGCGGCCCTGCAACACGACGCGCTGGTGAGCGGCGCGGCACAGATACTCTCACTCATAGAGAGGAAATATGGTAGCTTTTTGGTATAATAGCTTTATATACGATTTGGGGATTCGAAACAGTTCAGAGAGCCAGGTGTGGTTTGCTCAAATTTAGCATTCGCTAACCTTTACCTTTTATGTTTTTTCCTACTTTGTATTTAAAATATAAATACAAAGTAGGAAAAAACATATAAGGTATGAAATAAACATGTTCCATTATTTTCAAGTTTCATGTTGATATTTAAAAAGAATGTGCCAACTGTGTTACTTTACTGTGTTACTTAGGCATCGAGCTAAGCACTAACTGTCCTTTTGACTCCGCCTCCTTGGGGAATTACGGGTGTGATGACATGTATGTATGTATGTATGTAAGATTGTATTTAACTAGGCAGTACTAAATGAACGGTCAGTGACTTCACCGACAATTCTCTTCATAACGCGTATCAAGTTTAGTTCCGTTAGCTGCCTGAATCACCTAGCTTAGCTAACGAGCCGGGTCCACATTGTGTTGTCCCATCATTACACACACACAAACGCACAATCAAATACGGTTGCGATTTCCACAGCGGACGTGACGTGCGCGGGATGCGCCGCGATTGTGCGCGCCGGAAGCACGCGTGCGCGCGCGCAGACCACAATTTGCGCGCAGACAGACATAGTACATATTGGATAGTAAGATTATAGGAAAACTGGATTAACTGGTCTCTTGAAATATGTTGAATAGGCTATTTGAATGACATTATTCAATTTAGGTTATGTTCATAGTTGGTTTTAATGGTAAATTAAGTTATATTTTTACTTTATTTTAGAATACACTTTAGTTTAAATGAATTAGGGCGACAGTTCAAAGCAAAACAGAAAAGACTATTGACGTTTCTAAATGATTCATACAAAAGACATCAACGCGTTCTATTTTTCAGAATGTTATGATATTTTTTGCATAAACTTATTCTAATGTGATGTTAATAGACGACTTTAAACTATATAAGTTATGAATTTATAATTTAAGAATAAAGCTTTTTTTTTTTAAATTATTACATACTTATTTTTATTCATATAAACGATTACTAACTAATAACGTACTCCGGTCATCCTACTCTCCGCGTGGACTGTGCCCCGTGAATGGGCCGCCGTCAATGAATGTGGAACAAATTGCAGGTTTTGTGATGCGATGTCTCATTCACGGAACGCTGGCGCGCGCACAAAGGGACAGCGCATGAGCTACGAGCGGTGCTGCGCGCGCGCTGCCGGTCGGGCCGTGTCATGTCTGACGGTCATCACATATGTTTAAAAAGTTAATTGGTAAGGGAAAATATTATTATAACAATAACGATTCACTTCAACCAACTAGATAAACAAATACGATTCGTTTGCCATACTTATTCTCTTACACTCTCAGTACATCAATGCGCTTTAACACGTCCTATATACGAGTACCATCACTCACAAATATAACGCCAAAGAAAATAGTACTTGCCCTAGGCCCGTGTGAGTCCAAAAAGAAAACCAGCTTCATACTGAGATGTCAAAGCATTTAAATAAAATAATAATTCTCAGACTGCTTCACCAATTCGTTTGATCAAAATTAAGCTTATAAATGCTTGTGCTATTTGTACTAGTTAATGGATAGACATTTATGTAAACTCAATATCTCGAGTAAAAATGTCTATGGTCATCACACAAACATTTGCCCCCAGCTAGAATAGAACCTGTTACCTTTGGTTTTATGGCCAGGATATCTGAGACAACTCAACCTATCTACCTTTAAAAAAATTAAATTAAAACCAATAGGAACCATTACTACTAGCGCCCTGTCCAGAAATAACATTAACAGTAAATACTAGATGTATCGACTCTGGTTACATCGAAGTGACTGCCTTCCGACTTTCATAACTTTTAGACAGGTGAATCAGATAAAGAGAATCACGTCACATATCTTACAAGCTCGTTTTCTTTCATTGCTTCCTGTTTTCTCGTTGTACTGGAAAGCTAATCAAATCAAATCAGTTTTATGTGTAAAAAAGAGGTAGCTAGTAGAATAAATATGTATTAAGAATTTTCGAAGTCTATTCAGCTGTGTACGTTCTCCAGTACGTTTTATATACTTATCAACAAGGGCATACAATAAAAAGCGCTATGACAAAAATATCAAGTCAAACAATGATCGTTCAGGATTTCTCGACACAATTTTCGTGAAATAAAATGCTAAATACAGAAAAGTAACCCCTTCTAAAATTGACTATCAAATTCACAAACAATGAGTACAGAGGAGAAAACTGCCATTATAATTAGGAAGCGTTGCAGCAGGAGCGACATGCGTGGGCGCAGGTCGTCTCGCGCCGCCTCGCGTCGCACCAGCGTGATAATTGGCGCGACTCATTAACGGCCTGGTCGTAATGAGACGACTCCCGGAGAGGGGCGATGTGAGGACGTAACTGCTGAAGCTCACCACTCACTAACTCGCTTAAAGTAGAAGTTTGCTATTTTGATCTCTGACATCTTGATCTTGATCTTTAAGTAAATATTGACAGTAACATTAATAAATATAAAGTTGAAATTGCTAATTATGAGTAATTTCAACCAACTAATTAAAAATTAACTTTTTAGCATTATGTGCCGTTAGTCGAAGTCCTCTAAAACCATAATCCAGTATTTTATGGTTTGAACCGACTGTCTGCCCGACTTTAGTAACCCTTAGAAAGAAATTGGACAAATTTGATCATGATTGCTTGAAACATGTCATTTTGATATAAATGCACCACTGATATAAATGCTCTGATAACGCAAGAGTCCATGTGTGATGGCGGCCTCTTGACGTTAAGCCAACTGTTCACATATTTATCACCTCTTAGTATAATGAAAATAATATTGTTCTACGTACCTAGTTGTTTTATAAATAACTACGATGACTAATAGTGAATGATGGCACATTATAAATGATGCCTTAAATAACCATGTTAATGAATAGCTAAACATTATCATCAATGCAATATCAATTCCAGTGTTGACTTGATTTATTTATACGTCCAAAAAGGTAACTGTCTCTATGGTAAAAACATATTTCGCATTGCACCTCTAATGTGGCGTCTAATTTGCCATCGCAGCGAACATTTCAGTAATAATGGCGCGTCCTTATTCCAATATTGGTAGAGCCGAAAACGGCATTGTTAAATTAAAAGCAACTGCCAGTGCGTGGGAACACAACAATGAGATAATTTTCACTTCGGTGAAATTGTGACGCTAACGAACGAAATTAGCGGAGCCGCGTCCGTCACGGCGAGGGTGGACGAGCGGCACACGAAGGTTTATATACTTTGTCCTATGGACATATAACGCGGCAGATCAATCAGTTAGAGCACGCGGCTTTAATGTGGTAACGGTTCATACCCTGGGTGAGACAATACTTCTGGAAACTAGCACATTTAAATAAACTAGGCGAAACTAGATTATAAAATCAACATGAGAAACATGTAAGTAAACACATCTTTATGTGCTATTTAAATGTATGCTATGTGTTAGGGTGGTTTTTAGTATTTTTGCGATGTAATAAGCTTAACTGACTGTAAGCATTACATAGATACTGAATATGTGTTACAGCTGGAGCATAAACTGTAAATGATACCAGGGGAAAGTCAAAGGGAAGTTGGCAGATACCATCAGACTTATGATCATGTATGGATGGACGTGACAGCGACGGGGCGCGCCGGGGAAGGCTCATGCTTGTGAAGGCGCTTGCACGATCCGATGGGCTTGTAGATTACGAGTACTACGGGCACTTGTACTGTAAGCCTATTAATTATAACTGCAAATGTTAGATTACATGGACAAGGATTGCTTAGACGGACATCTTTCCACATCAAGAATAGAATTCAGCGTTACGAGTTACATGCAAGTATGTGTGCTTAATATGCACTATAATAGACTGCAATAAATAAACTGTAATAATTTATCTGACTCCGAAGTAAGTAGCTTAAGCACTTGTGTTACGGATATCAAAAACAACAGTGGTATTACAAATATATACTTAAATATTGTATATGAACACCCTACACAGAACAAACACAAGTATTTATCATACGAATATTTGTCCTGGTGGGGATTGAACCTACAACCTCAACCGCCCACTACCATCTTGGGCGGAGCAGGGTCTTCCTGTTATCTCGAGGGCCCCGGGAGTCTGACACACTCCGCTGTTTCATCCCGGTATCAGCGGGGCGGTGCGTAACGCATTCTACTGGTTTAACAAAAAAAAGGCTTCTAGATTTAACCAATTGGCCCCAAACTAAAACCAAAATTGACATGTGTGGACATATACGAAAACAAAATAGTATGAGTATCGTTTACGTAGATTGCGTCAGGAGACAGAACTTCAGTAATAGTAATCGATAGCGTAAATCAAAAATGTCATTTAGCGCTAATGTTTTCCCTGGCTGGCGATCTACATAGTGGCGAAGTAAATCATGCACCGATTGTGTGGGTGACGCGACCGCTCAGTCCGCTCACACGCCGCCCGCGAGTTATGTTTCCGTCGCTATCTGCGCGTGCACACTCGCGACAGATAACAAACTCGTCCCGCCGCGACAACGCGCGGGCTAATTTAATATATGTGCTTTTTAATTTCACCTGAACATGGCTGTGTGGCGATAAACGAGGCAATCGATAGCGGTCGCAGCGTGGCACACAGTTGCGCTATTTGCCGATGCTTACTCGCGTGGCCAACGTCAAAAGGCCTTTAACGCTTTCATATTTCATTTGTTTATGTACAGATAAAAAAAATATATCAAATTACATTTCGTACAAAAAAGCAATGAATATTCAAAGAGACGCTTTGTATTAAGTTCCTATTAAACCATAATTTTTCGTTATAAATATTTTTTTACCATTGCTAAAATCTGTATATTAAAATTGAATCACTGCTCGAAATTTTCTCATCATAATTACAAAAAAGTTAATTTGCATCTATAGTTTCAGATTTTTTCTACGCTTGACTGGACTAACCTGTCCGTGTGGTAGTTGCGTATACAAGTGGTTTCAGTCGAGCTACACTTTTGATCAGTTCGCATTGGGCAAGTGGTGCGGGGCGGACGGCGCAGTCCGCAGTCCGCCGTTCTACTGTCCGCCGTAAATCAGCGGCGCGCGTGGGAGCCGCAATTAACCACAATATTTGCCTGCGCTCATTAAAACGCGATCCATCAGCTGTCCAGCACCCGCGGACAGGCGGGGGCTGCTTCGATATTTATAGCTATTGATCTCAATGAGTTTTTGCTACTGTTTGAGACTAGGTCAAGTGGCTGAAGTAGTCAATATTGAAAGCCAAGTTGGCGTAGCTTATGTAGCCAACTACGTGGCTGCCTCTCCGAGATGGAAATATACCGTTTGTTTCGAGTGGCGTGGTCAACGCACCCCCTGAGTGCATCCCAAGTCCTTGGCCCAGTGAAAGCGGTCCCACGTGGCGCGGCGGCCGCTGCGCGCGCGCATAATTCACGCGCCGTCGCCGCGCGGAGCCTCATTCATCACGCGCACCTATTTATCCGCGGGTATTGCCCACTTCATTTCACGCTACACCGATTAAACCAATATTGTCGATTAATTTAAAAGTCATTATTGAACTCTCATCATGGTTTAATTTATGTATTATTTTTACTAAATCATTAACATCTTCCCTCCGTTATTTCTGGGTTCAGCATATCTAGTCGTAAAGTTTAAGTGACGGGCACTTCTTAACCTCTAGACAAAAAAACAGACAGATGGAATCAGTGATCATTTATCCATAGTTTTATGAATATGCAGGTATTTCCACAATAATGTTTTCCCTTAGATTAATGAGTTACTAAAATATTATAAGGTTTATGGGTATGTTGCTGTCATTGGAATAAAATATGTAAATCACGAGGCTTATGAACTAAAATATGGAACGCGTCTAGCCCACGAATATCCTTGTTAAAGTTAATAAAATGCACAAGGGAATGCATGTATACAATTAACATACCTATAAGTAGTTTTCGTCTTAATTATATATACGGATGTGCTTATGTATAAGAAATCCAAATTCCTTCAATCAGTGGAATTCGGAAATCGTGACACATGCTTTGTATGTTAAGAAACCCCAAGCAAGTCGGGATTCTTCAAATATCAGAAACGTCAAGTATCTCAATGGTGTATGGTCGTCGGATCGCCCGCTGGACATTCCCAAACATTCTAATCGGAGCGATTGTGTAGAAAGCTCGCCGCGGGGGCGCTAGCGGCCTGTAATTGTGATTTACGCGGCGTAATTAACGTAAACAAATATAGCGCTTAATTGGAAACGCCTCCCACGCGCTTGCGCAACCCGTGGAACACCGCGGGCCCGCTCGGGTGCCGCCAGGGACTTGGCAGATTCTTTGTAGATAGATTAGAACGCCAAACGGTGGCAGGTGGAAATTGATTTCTGTACGCCATGTAAGAGGTAAATAATCAACAGGATAATCTATTGCAACTCAGTGATTGATGGGAAATCCGCACAACATACTTGATTGATCTTGATTAGGATATACTGGAATAAGTAATCAACATTTTCTTAGAATTAGCTTATCTCACGAGAATAGTTAAAACGGGTGGTATTCGTCATATCCTAATAGAGTATGTCGTGCAATAAAAGGACTTACCGCTTTTTTGGTTACTTTACTAATGAAGTAGTAGTTATAAATTACGCTTTTTACACATTGGGTTGCTAAAAACTTTACATGTGTTATGTTTCAATCCCAATAATATAAATGTTTTATCAAATGTATTTCTGATTGTCGATATAAAGCAAAATAGCTGAACATTCGAGCTGTTTATGATTTGGATATTTGTATTCCGTAAAAGGTGTTTTCTGGGAGATGAGGAAAACACCAGATCACGTATGACTAGTATTTTTATGATACATAATTCATAGCTAATGGACTTATGTAATGTCACATTCCCGTGGTCTGAGGAACTGATTTTAACGTTTGAAATAGAATAGAGACGGCACAAATTGGTACATAATCCACTCTCTTATCTCTACTTACACTACACAAACTGGGTGAACGATCTTTTGAACCAGTCGTCACTATCAACAAGCAGTTAGAGTTATTTATACGAGCTGTTTAAGAGTATTTCAAGTAGTGCTAGTTTATCTGAATGAATTAGCCAATGGGGAATAAAATCGGTTTACGGCGCGATATGGGCTCAGCAGCCCCGCGACCGGGTGCGCACGCACGAGGACGTGATTTGAAACGAGTTAAAGAAATGCGCGCGCTTTACGAGCTGCTCACGAGTATACCGCATTAGAGCATACATTGTGTTCAGGGTGACGTACAACTTTGCCCTTCAGTCCCAAGAACTAGTTTCTGTAGGCATAACGAAAATGCAAAAATTTTTTTTAGACGTTTGTGGTAATCTAAATATGTCAATAATGTGAAAACATTTGCGATATGATTTTATTTCTAATCGATGGATGGATTTTAAAAATCCATTAGTACGTAAAGCTCGTTCGTAACAGCATATTTAAAAGTCTCACCCTTTTCTAACGTACTATCATGAAGATTTACCTGTATCGAGCTAAAGTTTCTATTACATTTTATATAATCAAGTGATATCACAATGTGCTGTACGGATGCTGCGTACAGAGTGTACTACTGAGCTGATTATTTATCCATTGCCCTGTTTACGGGCAATTAGTCGCTACCTAGTAGCGCCATCAGCGTCGTCAAACAGTCGCGGCGACAATATTGTCTCTCGCTCGAGCGCTCTCCGACACCTGTAGCTCTCAGCGGCTTGTCGCCGACACTTACTTAGCGCTGTTTGCTTTACGCACTTACGCACCAGTACCTTCCTCATCATGAAGATCAATTAAAATAAGTCGTATCGCGGCTGGCTGAGCCCGGTGCTTAAGCAATTGGGCAAAACAATGTACACAATCAATGTTAGCTTTTATTTTATAACGAACAAACACACGTAGACATAAACTAATAAAGTGTATAAATACATGAGCAAATTCATCTGCTGTGTTTTATATTATAAAATATCTAAATAAAAGCTGTAGGTAAACGTGGCAGTAAATAATTAGGTCGGTTATATTTCTAGCTAAGATTGATGACTTATGCACTCTGTCATTGGTCTCGATATTTATCTAGATTTGGTCATGAATAAAAAACTGTGATACAAATTCATTACTACAGCATTAAACTATTTAATTCTGCAGTGAAATCAATAAACGGCGGGTCCAAATATATATTTGTCACAACCAAATACAATACCCAGTCCAAAGTATTTCGACAGCTGTAGAGTACATCCACGGGACGCATTCCCCGCCGTATTTTATTATCGACATAGCTCACCCATTAATCCGTTAATCTATTATTGAGAGCCATTAATTAGAAGCCAATTAGGAAATACGGCCGGCGTCCCGCGCACCACCCAAACAAACCATATTCGCCGAATCAATTCCAACTATGCCGCAGGAAAAAACCTAGCCGCCGGCTAGGGCTGCGGCGGGCGCGACCGCGTTATGTGATTGTGATTTAATTTAATATTTTCTTCTACCTAGATATTTACTAAATATTTTTCTATGTGGATAAGGCTTACTCCAGCAATATCAACTCACTTAACTGGCTGTTACTTATTAATGGAATTTTATCATTGTTTTATCATAATTGTCCAGAATGTAGAATCCATTTGATTCTAAACAAAAAGTAAAAAATAAACTCAAACTATAATCATTGCAAATCATATTGTAGCTCTTGTGGTTCACTGGTTGGGTACCACTGATCTATGTTTATTATTTTTTATAAAATATATTCCCATGTTGGTCTGGGAGCTGTGTGTGTGTGTGTTCCTTGTGTAGCATGTCGTAAAATGCGACTATTAGTGTTTTGCGTTTGTGATTATGTCGACGAGTTGCCACTTTTTCACAATTTTACACCCAACCCAACTTAACTTTATTTTTGGTTGAATGTGGTTTATAGAGCCTCCCTGGACTCTGCCTACCACCGCTTAGGGGGGTGGTAATATATGTAGATAAAATGTATGTACATCAAAGAAAGGTAAATTTTATATCTTGTGTTACCTATAAAATCCCATTTAGAGATGTATTTTTTTTTAAATTACCACTTCCCTTTAATACTGCGTCATCCAAATCAGCAGCAAGAAACAAAACTCAGTTTTCTATTTTTAGATTTTAATTTTATGAATTATAGAATATAGCTTCTGCCCGCGGCTTTACTCGCGTGGTACCTACATCGATAAAACATAGCCTATATAACACATAGGCTATGTTTTTGTGTTATACATCTGTTATTCAGGTGTATAAGCTATATTATTGTAAAGTTTCATTAAAATCCATTCAGTAGTTTTTGAGTGAAAGAGTAACAACCATATACTTTCACAAATTTTCGCATTTATAATATTAGTATTATGAAGATTATATTCCATAGAGTAGCAGCCCTAGTAGTTCACCGGTGGTCCTAGAACAACTAGAGGCGAGTTCCTACGAACGGTTTACGTAACCGTTGCCGGGTCGTTGTGATATACGCGCGCCGGGTCGCGTCGCGTCGCGTCGTGTCGTGTCGTGTCGTGTCGTGTCGTCTCGCTTCGTGTCGTGTCGTGTCGCTTCGTGTCGCGTCGTGTCGTGTCGCGTCGCGGTCGCGGCCGCCGTGTGCGCGGCGAGCCATCTCGTTAACATACCGATACCGTGATTTACGGGCGCGGGTTAGGGGTGCTCCGTATACGCCGAATAGCTATTAATAGATTTAGTAATTACGGAATATTGTTCATACATACATTAAAATTTTTCTTAAATTACGTGATGATATTTAGAAAATGTAGATACATTTTTGGTTTATTTTATGAGCAAGCATAAGATATTACAAATAAACTTGACTGTAAGTCTGACATTTCCCCCCGTTTTAAGAATTATTTGATATCGCTCACATAATTAAACACAGAAGACGCCTTTGTAACATTTCGACATATACATATACTATATAAATCCTTGAACTGGGAGAAGGGCAAGAGGATGAAGATGATATACTATATAAATCCTATCACGGAATTTCCTTTTTGGTATGGAATTTAAAAAGAATATGCCCACCACGGACTAGGAAATATAAAAAGGACTCCACGCTGTCATACTATAGCGTGAAACCACGTTTATGCATGTGTGAGTGAGATACTTATGGATACCAGATATCTGATATCTGTCAGTTGGAGCACTTATTATGTCAATGTGTGACGTAAGTTGCGTGTCAAGGTGGAGCACCTGAGGAGCTTCAATGTCTGGTTAGTGGCGCGGAGTCCTTCTTTTTTTACTAGTCCGTGATGCCCACTGTGTTCTTCGCTTTGCATGTCGTAAAAGACGATCAGTGGTGTATAGGGTTTGTGATCATGTAGGCGACCATTAGTCACTTGTTACAACTTTTTCACAATATTTAATCTTACCCAACTCAATTATTTTTGACTAAATGTGTTATAGAGAGCTTCGGGGATTGGGAGTGTGATGGTATGTACTAAATATTTAGATGTCTATCTATTTCAAAGAAAACTCAAACCTTAATAAAGCTATGCCAAATTAATGAGGGTGCTGCGCAAAAAGTAAAAAAATAGATACTAGAAACAAATGAAATCCTAAAATAGTGTGGCGTTTTAAATGAATAATAATAATATAATTGGTTCAAGGCAAACGCGTCACTTCTCGGTATACGTCGCGCGGTTCGATGGCAGTCATCGATTCCTTGCGCCGCCCGCGGGGCTAGCTAACTAATCGAATACAGATTATATCCTCGGAATGTAATATCGTATAATACGTATAAAGACGCGGTAACTCGCTCGTAGAGCCCGGCGCACATCTTCATCGCGGCCGTTACTCATTACACGCCGCTTACATGAACCTCGATTTACATATTTATGGCTCTTTGTGGGTTTAATGCTCAATGGCTATAAAATTAGGATTTAATGTAAATTAGTTAACATTCGGGAGCTCTCGACACGTGTAGCTCGTGGACTCTTGTGGCGTCTAATAAATGTTATCGACTGGATATTCGTTTATTACTACTATCTGTTGTTCCACTGGAGTATTTAGAAGTTATTTTTTAATCCATTGGCATTAAGTATTTTACATACATAACATCATGCCTATAATTCCCGAAAAGGTAGGCAGAGTTAAAAGGGCAGTGAGCCCATTTAACCACATTCAGAGAAAAATAAAACTGGGCTGGGCTAGATGAAAAATTGTGAAAAAGCAGTGACAAGTGGCTAGTTTATCGCCTACACTATCATATACTCAAAACCCGATATACCATTGGTCGCCTTTTACGACATGCTAGGCAAGAAACACATTTGGCGCATTCTTTTTAAGTTCCAGACTAACATAGGACTATAATAGCATTTTATGGGAATAGTTATTTATTTTTAATAAGCATCGTTTTTCTGGAAATCATATGAATATATAATAATGTACTGTGAAATGGTTCCCAAGATTATGATGGTTGTAATTTAAAATACTATTATCCTTTCCATACTTGAGAAGGTATGGTAAAGTTTTTGTCGTGAGAGCTTTACCTAGTTAGTGTTATAGTAAACTACCTTAAATGCCTGCCCGGCCACCGAAGTGCATTGCTCTCTGATGGAGGTGGTTCACCATATTATAAAATAATAAAATATGGTATAGCACGCAGTTTACCACTCATTGTTGATATTTTAGAAAACATTCATCGAAAATCTTTGTTACGCGAACTATAGCAAGCGAGCTGCGGCTGCGCAGTTCTTTCTGTGGGAAGATCTTTATAATGTTCTTACGCAGTAAATAATAATTATATAATTTTTCATCCATTCTATATTAAGTCACCGCTCCTTTTCGGTCTTTTAATAAATTTATGAAGAATGAGGTTTAGATTCTTATGATTAGCAAATATTACTTATGGGTTCTCATTGAAAACCTGGTAGAGTGGAAGCAACTACAAATATTTCTGATTTCACATATCCATGTTAGATACAACCTGATGAGATAAAATGACATTTGCTGACCGTAATACGTATTGTAACGGCATTTGTTGCGAATGCGCGTAACTTTCACAGTCAAATGTTGACAGCCGCGGGTCGCGCCGCCCCGCCCGCCCGGAGCGGCGCCCGCAGCGTCACCGCATTGACAGTATTTATCCAACTGGTTAATAAATCGACGCGAGACTTGAAAGACCGTCACGGGTCGCAGGCTGCGCCGGGGCCGGACGACCGCTTTTAATGTCACTCTACAATTGAAATATATATCTAAACGCAAAACTGCACAGAACAACAAAATGGCAAAGCAAACGAACCAAGGAATCATGGTTAAACATACATACATATTATCGCGCCCATGATGCCCGAAGATTTCCCGCGGAGGCAGACTCAAAGAAACCACCTAAACCACGTTCAGCTAAGCTTTAGATGGGTTTGATGGGAAATAGTAAAAACAATTTTATAAATATTGTTGGATTGTATCAGTTATCTGCAAAAAACTGATTCTGTAAAATAATTATGAGACCTCATAAAGACTTTCCGTCGTCAACTTATTCGCTAAGTTTGATACTGTGACACCATACTTATAGGTTTAGCTTTAGGTTGTTCTGTGAGGGCGGGATATTAGCATAAGGCGGCGTTTCTGAGAGAGCAGAGCAGTGCTCAAGCACAGTTCATGCAAAAGAGTTTGTTTTTATTTAGTTCGTATAACCTTACTTCCTATGTGTGTGATCGCGACATAATATGAGGAAAATTTATGACTAATATGTACGCACTCAGATCGCAATGTCATGTGAATTACAAGTTTATGGCCACGAGGATAATCTCGGCGCATTAATAGCCTGGCGCATTTTTTATCTCGCGGGCGGCGCCACACCTCAATCATACTTCATAACGCATTAGTGCGGCGATATCATCCCGCCGGGCTGGTTCTGCGTCGCTTGTCTCCGAACTAATTAATACAACAACAGATTTAGAGTTATCGCGGAACCGTCCATCCGGATGCACCTGTTTCAATTGGTTTTGTTTATACCGAGTTTAATGTTACAACATTTGTGTTGAGGCGTGATAGCGCTAGTACTCGCGTTTCTTCTTAGCGAGTCGATTTACATTAATAGTGGATCACATTACAGGAAGAAATATGAGTATTTAAAATCAAGAATCAAATATCGATTTTTTTTAACCTCAGTCGAAATGGGGGATTAAAATGAACCCTCTGACGCCTTTTAACGAAAGCTTTAATTAAAACATAGTGAAATAAAAGCAACAGGTATGGAACCACTCGTGGTATAAATGAACCACTTAAGGGGATTGAATAGGGACTCGGGAATGCAGACGTTAGGTTGACCCAGTTTACCAAGAAGAATAGAAGAAGATATACTGTATAATTTTATCTTTTATCCTTCTCTCTCCTTCCCTCATTGATGCGCCATGACCACGCGATCACAATCGTAGCGAGAAGAAGAACGCAGTTAACTGACCTATAGCGAATGCA
Source organism: Glyphodes perspectalis (assembly GCA_951394215.1). Classification (NCBI taxonomy): domain Eukaryota; kingdom Metazoa; phylum Arthropoda; class Insecta; order Lepidoptera; family Crambidae; genus Glyphodes; species Glyphodes perspectalis. The sequence goes on along the minus strand of OX596223.1, from coordinate 11,942,487 downwards.
GTGATTTAATTCCGTTCTATTCTGGAAAGCATGAACTAGATTTAAATTTAGTTGAACAGCACTAAATTTAGCCGCCATCTTCCGCGACGCCGGCTAAATTTAAGTTAAACGGAATCTTAGGAGTGTCTGGATTATATTATTTACCAGTTAGCTTCAATAAATCGAAATATAATCATATTTCACAATTAACAATCACAGCAAAAAATAGAAATGAGTAAATAAGGTTTGTTAACTACATTATGTATTTTCAACGTTATCGCACAAAAGTAAGAAATAATACTTTACTACATACATACGCTTAACATACAAACATAACATCACGCCCATAATCCCCGAAGGGGTAGGCAGAGTCAAAGGGACAGCAGAGCTCTTTAACCGCATTCAGTCAAAAATAAAACTGGTCTGGGTTAGATGGAAAATTGTAAAAACGTAGTGACAAGTGGTTAGCTCGTCGCCTACATAATAGACCTAAAGCCCGATATACCATTAGTCGTCTTTAACGACATGCTGAGCAAGACACATATTTTTTTCTGTTCTTAATCATCTGCAATCAGTCGCCAAACTATAATCAGATGTGTTGCGTGTTTATTTGTTGCTTAAAGAGCAGCTGGCCTTTGCCGTGCTGCCCTCCTAAATTACGTGGGTTCTTTTTAACCTTCTAACCACGTTGTCGTTCTTTAGTAATCCATAAGCAAGTGGATTGGGGTGATGGGTAAGACGTTTGACGTGTTGTTTCTTGTAGCGCTCTATTTCTGAGGTCACCGTTGCTATGTTCAAGTACTCATGTATTTCAGCATTTCTCGTGAACCATCGGGCATTCACGATGTTCCTCAATATGTTATTTTGTACCCTTTGCAGGCACGCAATATTACTCTTGCAAGCAACTCCCCACAACTGAATACCATATGTCCATATGGGTTTCAGGACGGAATTATAAATTAGGAGTTTATTGTCTAGGGAGAGAATTGAATTTCTGCCCTTCATCCAATAAAGATTTCTAAATTTGTGGTTAATTTGGTCTCTTTTGATTTTTATGTGGTCCTTCCATGTCAGGCGTCTATCCAAATGGAAGCCGAGGTATTTCACACAATTAGTTTGAGGCAGAACATTATTTTTAAGTCCCAGACCATCACGGGACAAGAATGTCATGTTCTAAATGTACTACTGAGTGTTTGTCACCAGTATACAGACAGACGCTAAGCGTAGCTCGTACAGACATTTGCGACACCAAGAGTAACACAAGGACGAAGTTGACTTAAAATAGCCTTCGTGCACCCGTTGTGAAGAATACCATGCTGTACGTAGTCTTTTAGGTTTGTGGTTCTCTTAGTTCAGATACGTACTGTAGATAAGAATAGTTATTTATAGATAAATTAATAAACGTGTCCAATACTTTTTGTGTTATTAATAATTGTGTTCCTTGGTCTTTTTATTTCAAAATCAGCTGTCACGCTTACAATGCCCCCCCCCCCCACTCGGCTATCAGCTATCATCTGAAATGCCGGCAGCCGTGACGGACCGGCGGCCGCGTAATGCGACACTGATAATAGACTCTCATTACCGCGCGGTGACTGCTGCGCGCGCGCAGGGCTGTGCGGGACACCAAAGTAAATATATTAGTTGGTATACCTATATTAGATATATTACAGTCATTTTAATCTGCGTCACCGCCATCACAATCGGTTGAATAGATTACGTGTAAAAGCGCAATAAACAGACTTGGTATGAAATAATTATCGCATCATTTCGTTTGTTGTCATGGCTAGGAGTTTTATGGGACTTGCCATTTTAACAAGCGATTTCCAAGGAACAATAAAATTACGGCTATAAACATCATCTTTCTATAATCGTACTGTATGATTCGGTTTTCTCTGCCTACCTCTCCAGTAAAATGGCGTCAAGCTAGTTTAGGTTAGGTAGTCTTCCTAAAATCTTGAGTAACCTTTTTTTGGTGGTTATCTGCTGACCTGACGCGAAAAAGGAAAAATAATTTGTGTGAAATCGAAGCCGCCATCCTCTTCAAATAAATAAATAAATAAATATAAATATTCGACGCAAGGGGTAGGGTCTCTACCAAATGCGCCATCGAGCCAGTCGAATAGTTATTGTGCTGTTTTAAATATGCTCCGCTTCGACTATGACCCTGCATAGTTGGCTGATCTTCGTTAAGATTGGCTGCAGCGACCGAATCTGGTTAGGTTATTACTATATTAAATTAAAAAAACGGGAGATAGGAACAATAAAAATCCCTTTTTTTGCGGTGCGCATGACTTTTCCATTTAATCTACTTTCGTTTAAATTGTGATAGAGTATATCGATAGGAAATATCACGATCACGAATGTTGATATCTTGGCATCCCTATGGGCGGATGGGCTCACAATGCGCCACGCTCGGCGGCCGCCGCCGCGTCTGTCGCGCCGACACGCTCGCGCCGCGCCGCTCCCTGGGATAACACATGTATGTAACAACGCACATGTATATAGCAGACGGCATTATAGCCTGCGTGACCTTCGTCTCATTACCAACCTGACAAAACCGATTTTCCATTTTGAGTTCCGGAACTATCGAGATTTTTTTTAAATCATGACGAGATTAACGCGAAATTTACTCATTTATAGGTATGAATGCGTATTACTAACCGTTAGCTTGGTGGTGATGAAATATGTCGTAAGGAAGTTTTCAAATATCATATAACTATTTAAGTAGATAATTCAACTAGTCAATCCCTTTACAAACAATTTTTATTTAAGTTCCTCTAACTAAGGGATGCGAGGGTCAAATGACAGTGGCATCGATGTTACAAGATCCTATGTGTAGTCCTGCATCATCAGGATTGTACTATCTGGTACAACAACCACCTTTTACTGTATTTTTCTCTAATTTGGTTCCGATGTATATGACGTCACGTAATATGCTTTATCGTCTCAAATGTTCTTGTTCCATTACCATCAGTGTTATGTTTCACTTTCGCAATTCCTCATTATCGTTGTCATTATTCTTGAACATCTTCCCTGTCCATATCTTTAAAAGCTGTTTATCGAATACATAATCGTTTATTGAATAAACATCGATTGAAACTCAATACCAGCCCGGCTCCTATTGACGAAACACTCGTTAGAAGTAGGTGTTTTGCATTGAAATGTGTCGGTAAAGTAGCAGAGGCGATGTGGAGGTGATAGCGGTGACAGTAACGAGGTGTCGATGATAATTGCGCGCGCGCATGCGCGGTAAATATCCGTCGGTTGTTTGTCTGCGCCTGATTGTCGCGTCGCAAGGCCGCCCTGCAATTTGATACTGTGGAACTATTATAATGAATATGTCAACAATGAATGTTATTACTTCAGGGTGTATACCAGTATGAAGTTTATTACTTCAAACATATATCTATAATGACTTAAGAGGAACCATAAAAGACATGACTGTTGGATTTGTACATACAAACATACATATATGTACAAATCATCACGTCCATAATCCCATGAGGGAAGACGAAGTTTAAGAAGCAGTAAGCCTTCATCCAATTTCAGCCAAAAAAGAGATTGGATTTGTAATTCAAACAAAAAGCTTCGTCCTACGTCACTTAGTTGCAACTATTGAATTAACTTTTATTATAAGAAGTACAAGTTAATTGTTCTTCGCTCTTTTACTCCTTACAGTGCTTCTCCCTGGGGTGACTGTTATCCCTTTATAAAAAACAAAAAAAAAAATTACTAGGAATTGCATTCGTCCCATGTTGGTTTGGGACTTTGCCCATGGTGATCTGGGACAAAAAAAAAGAATGTGCCAACTGTGGTTCTTGCCTAGCATGTCGTAAGAGGCGACTAATGGCTTACGGGCTTTTGGGTATGTGACTGAGTAGGCGACGAGCTAGCCACTTGTCACTCCTTTTTCACAGCTTTCCATCCAACCCAGCCCACTGTCCCACGTTGGTCTGGGACTTAAAAAGAATATGCCAACTGCCTGCCAACTGGTTCTTGCCTAGCATGTCGTAAAAGGCGACTAATGGTATATCGGGTTTTGGGTGTGTGATTGTGTAGGCGACAGGTTAGCCGCTTGTCACTGCTTTTTCACAATTTTCCATCAGACCCAGCCCGGCTTTATTTTTGGCTGAATGTGGTTGAAGGGGCTTGCTGCACCTTCGACTCTGCCTACCCCTTCAGGGATCATGGGCGTGATGTTATGTGTAGGAATTGCATTAGCTATTGTACGACCGATCTGTATAGTACCAAAAATGGAAAGCTTGAATTACCAAACGCGAACCCAGTGGCGCCGCTGCGGTTTCGTTATTGCGTGTCCTACGTGATTGCTCGATACCCCACTGTGGTCATTCAAAATGTATTAGTTACAATATTATTCATACTGATTTTCATAGAATGTCCAACGAATGGTACAACATAATATAATTGTTAGTTTATTTTGTTAAACAACATTAATTATAAACTTGAGAGACGTGAGGCGGTGAGGTAGGGCCGCGCAGACGCGAGGAGGCAGATCGGCAATAAACACGTCGCTCAAACAGATTCGATGCAAGTTATCGCTCGATTAGCATCGCCTATTGCCATTCGGAGCCGCCAGAGGACGACGCATAGTCGGGGGAAACGCGGCCTATGTTGTGGTAGTAGTAGGAAGTCGATGTTCATATTATATGATGTCCATGTAAGATGATGATGATGATGATTATATTGCTGCCGAGATTCCGCAACGATGACCGGTATGTGTCTACCTTGGTATTCAGGGCTTCACTGTTCGTCCTCTTGTGAGATCGATTATGGCTGTGTAATGCTGCAGACTAGATAGTTTGTGTTCCGTTATTAAAGTTCAATAATATGTATTGAATCGGTACACGTTTGTTTGTGTATTTGTTCGCGTACTGTTTGTATCAATGTTATTCGTATCTAGTTGTCGTACTAGAGCACTGATGCGCCTTGGCCAGGGCCACAGCCATTTACTTAACTCATAATATTGCCATGGTGGGGCATGTTACCTATAGTAGATACATGGCCTATGCGTACCTTGTGCAGTGCTTATCTTCTTCTTCCGTAGAAGTTCTAGTACTTACGTAGATTTTCGACAAAAAAAATTGCAGTCTACCTGTAGAGCATATTAACATTTTTGTGTTGCGAATTTAAATACCAATAATCGTTAGCATATTTTATAAAATACTTTAACATTTTACCTCTTTGTGTGAGATTTTGTATGTGTATTTGGGATTTGAATATAAGTAACACAACTGAGTTGAATAAAATGAAGTTATACTAGACATAATTATCCAATCGTTTAAAAAAATATTTTTTGGAGCGATCATACGAAAGCTGATATTTAATAAATATGTATGTATCACGCCACCTGCGTCTCCTCTTATATGTGAGGCCAGAGGACGCGACGACAAATTATTTGATTTTATATTACGATGTCATTATGCTAATTGTTATTGGCCATATTTTACATCGTGAATCCTTTGTAAATATAATTGCATTCATTTAAATTCAAATTCAACATTGAATATGTGGATACTCCACATAACCAGCTAATAAAATTAAATCTATATACCATTGTAAATTGTAGTATTAGGTACATGTTATGACTGTATTAAATAAACTAAATATTGTACGAGTTGCCTATTAATAGCATTGAGGCTGTCCAAACCAATTATAGTTATTGACTAGGTACTATAAAATATTCGTGACCAATAGACACAAAAATAAAATGGTTCACTCGTTAATATCATTTAACTTAAATAAGTATAGTAATGTTGTAAATATAAGTGTCTTTGTGATTCAAGCCAATAATATATGACCGTATATAATGATGGCGTGAGCCCCCAGGGAAATGATTGGTTCCAACTGGCGAAATATGGTTAAAGGAGCTTGTTACTTGGACTTTACCACCCATTCAGGTATTGATACCGTTAATACATACACACCATCACGCCTGCAGGCCTTGCATCCCTGCAGGTAGGGAGAGCCCTAGGAGCAATAAAGGTCTTTGAACCTCATTCAGACAAATGTTGAGTTGGGATAGATGAAAACTGAAATAGTAGTGATTAATAAGGTTTTTATTTCAATGTTTCTTTAATTGTTAATTGGCTGATCATGTAACGACAACACAATAATGTTTCCATATAAGTATACTATCCAGACCTCTATTCTAATGCATCTTTAGCAATAGACTAAGTAATGACAGGACAGAACTAAATAGTCTGTAACGTCCATAGACTAGCGTGGTGAAACACAAAGGGCGTCGCGACGGCGCGGCGCGTCCAGGACAATCGCGGCGATGCATCACGTGCTGCGCCGGCGCCGGCGCACAGCACAATGCGCGCAGCGGCGCGCGTCGCCTGCCTGTATCAAATCAATATCTTATTGGCTACCTTCATGTCGCTACAAAATCTTCGCCATACAAGTAGTTGATATTCGAAGTGGAACGAAGTTTATTAGATACACTGGGTGATGATTCATTCTAGATTTGTCGTAATCTTATAACGTTTTCGTAGGATTATTTCTTCTATGTAAGCTAGACAAAACAATGGACCAACCGTTTTCCTTGCCTAGCATGTCATATATTGCTACTAACGGTGTATGGTATTGGTTGGTGTTTGTGGATGATACAACCTAGCCACTTCACATGACAATACCCATTTGTTCGATTATTCTAATATGATAATCAATATGTTCAAAATTTAAATTTTTGAGAAATTGTAACCTGTGAGGTTCTATTTAAGATGTCAATCAAAGACTCGGATGTAATTGCACAAGCTATTAAAGACAAAGACTTCATTTACATTACCACCTAATTAAATCCGATGAAGTACATTTTCTACGGCATTAACTTTCAAGGGACTCAACAAAATTGAGTAATAAGCTTATGAACACAACCCGCCGAGTGTATTAAGCTATTAAAAACAAATCACACCGGACGATCGACTTTGCTCTATGATTACCTTTTAAAATATTATCACAGTGTACAAGGATAGCAGTGTAGCAACAAAACAATGTTAATCTATTTTATCTACGTATAGAGCCGATGCCTATATCTCTATGTCAATCTTAAATTATATATGTCATAGAGACAAGAGAGTTAAACTAAGGGCCCTTACACATTGCGACTTATTGCAGCAATACAAAGGCGCGTTTGAAAGTCGCGCGACTGCATCGCGACCCCAGCGATCAACTCGAATTTTGTACCGATTCATATACGCGTTTGAATCAATAGAAACGCGCGTTTGTAGCGTTTGCTGCGTCTACGCGGACAGCGACTGCATAGCGATTGTGTCGCTGCTCTTAGTAACGCGTGTGTGTAAGGTAGGTGTTTTGCGGCTGTATCGCTGCAAGTCGCAATGTGTCTCCACTTAGGACGGAGAGAAGAAATATTATGTTTGTTTTTTGGTATATGATCATGAAAAGACTACCCAATCCGTGTAAATACACGGGTAGTTTATTTATATGAGAAATGTATCCAATTTTCTCCTATGTGTATGCAAGTATATGTAGTAATATGCAAAATATTAGTAGGGTGGAACTAATACTTCACTCCGGCTGACACAATATAAATGAGTGCGCGGGTTTTCACCCGCTATTTACGAGCGCCCGTGAGGAATTAATAAATCTGAATAATATCACTCGCTGCGTCGAATATTGAGTTAGTTGCGGGTCAATCTGTCCGGCGCCTGCGGTTTGAACGCGCGGCCCTTGCTGGGGCTACCCTGATTTCTCTCTAGCATTGTAGGTACATAATTTCAGCTGTATGTTAGTTAGAGAATATTTTCTACCGTTACGTCCCATCTCGTTCAGTGTTTACCTATTGTAGATATAGTGAGTTTAGTTGTTATATCGAAGTATCGTTTTTTTCTGTTCGTTCATTGTAATCTAAGGAGTTTGTTCATCAAGCAAGTGCTATAAGTTTGTATTTTAAGTTTAGACCTGGTCGGTTATGGAACCAAGAAGCGTTTCATGGGAGACCGACGCATCCTTACTGTCTAAGCTAGCACAACTTTAAGGCGATAAAAAATGTAGTCTACATCAGAAGGCCTCGCTGTCGTTCACGTTGTTGTAATACTACTTCGTTACGTTTTTTACGATCTGCCTCCGCCATTGAGGCATGCCTCTCAGCCATAACGTGTTAATCTACGGGCTTGCTGGCCGCTCATAATTTATGGCATTACGCCTAATAACCACACTTGACTCGATTCCGTATTCAAATGTACAGAGATTATTGTTATTAAGTTTCGGGGTTATTGTACTCGGATGAACAAATCGTAGCAGATAAGGTTTCCTCTGAGCCGGTTTGATCGGAGATAGCTTTTATTTCAAGATCGGTAAGGTGAGGACTTATTGTTAGATAAAAAAATTTAACATCGACTTCATTTTATGTAAGCTAGCAAAAGCTTCGCATCACCATTTGTGGAATATATTAACGAGAAGGGTTTTGCTTTCGGCTAAATTTAAATTATGAGTCCGAGTCATACAAATTGACGGATTCCTAAGTTACAACACTTTACAGAGAAACCTGTACGTACTATATTACCCGCACATGACTAAGCAGATATACAATGCGAAAGTGGAATGTAGGAGCCGCGGAAGGCCCAGGCTCATCTACCACGACCAGATTAGTCGTGTATTAACAGAAGGTGATATTAGGAGTCGTAAAACCCGTAAAGCTTGTATGAAAAGGATTATGAATGTTGAAGAGGCGAGTGAGGTGTGTAAGGATGTGTGCCATATGGCGTTCGGTTCTCTCTGCCTACCTCACTAGGGAAGTGGCGTGAAGTTTTAGTTAGTTAGTTACTCGTACGTGATATGGTAATTTATGTCATAGTTTATATAGTTTGTACAAATGTATGCGTGGCGAATATTTGTAAGACAAATCAAAAGAAAAGAAACTTTAAGCTCGATGGCGCATTCGGTAGTGACCCTGCCCCATGCGCCAAGAGTTGTGGGTTCGATCCCCACCCAGGACAAATATTCGTGTGATGAATACTTGTGTTTGTTCTGTGTCTGGGTGTTAATATCTAAAATTTAAGTATATATTTGTAATACCACTGTTGTTTCTGATATTCGTAACACAAGTGCTTAAGCTACTTACCTCGGAGTCAGATCAATGTATGTGATGTAGTCTGATTTATTTTTTTATTTATTTTATTTTTTATTTAAATTAAAAAAGTAATGTAATCGAATTCAAGCTATCTCGGTTTACTTCTAAATAAATTTATTATAGTTAGAAAGAAGGAAAGTGGGAAAATATATAACTCAATTTAGCGTGCACCACACGATATCCATTTATCACAAAAACAACTAATAAAGATAACTATGTGAAGAGTATTTAGAGTTGTGAAATAATTTCGCAAATTATCCGTCATATAACTCGTGCTAACTTAACGAGGAGGCGAGCGGGCCCGTCTCAATCAAGTCTGGCAAGACGTGTACATCTCTTCCAGGAACCTATCCCGATATTAATGACTGCAGCTTTCGTTACAAGCCATTGCTGCGATTTCCTAAGAGTGCCTGAGCTAGATGCACTATAAAGTCAAAGTAGCTTCGCTCACTAGTGATTGGATAACAAATCAACTTTTTAAATACAGTAATGCTGAAACGAGGCTCAGCAAGTTTATTGTAGTTTGAAATTGGATAGATGACTATAGATTTATATAACGCTTCAAATAGCTTTAGATATGGTTGGTTTTGAAACACTGCTACGTTATTTTTTGTTAAGAGTTCACAATATCACAAGCAGTATAGTAATTTATTAGATAATATAATACCAAATTGTCCTATGTTGGTCTAGGACTAAAAAATAATGTGCCAACTGTGTTGACTGGCCCGTTGGTCGAGTGGTCAGAGACCCTGGCCACGAAACCAAGACTCGCGGGTTCGAATCCCGCTAGCGGCAAATATTTCGTGTGATGTACATGGATATTTGTACTCGAGTCATGAATGTTGATAAACGTATTTATGTATGTCTATCCGTTCACCTAGTATCCATAGCACAAGCTTAAGCTTAGTTTGGGACTAGGGAATTGGTGTGCCAGTCTGAAGAATTTATTATTTATTATTATTATGTCTCTCGGCACAATCACGGGACAAGCCCGGGCCTTTAAGGCTTGCATGGGGACATGGGTCCAACATGTAGAGGCCTTTTGAGAGTTTGATCTAAGTGTGTAATGGAACACCAGCCGGGTGTCGCCCTTAGTTGCAGTATAAAACATACACTCAAGGGCGACATTCGGCTGATGCAGGACTATTGCGAAAAAGGGAAACTAAAAACCAGGGCTATGGAGGGAGGTTCTACTATGGACAGGAAATTGGGCTATGGAGTGAGATACCGGACATCTGCCTCGAAAATTTCTCACAAATATTTTAAGTTGGCAGACGGTGACTCGCCGCTTGTTAATCCAAATTGTGGACCCCCTAACTAGCTACCATACGGGCGGCAAGGGGACAACACTAGAAAGCAGCTAAGGTTGTGGAGAGGTGAGACTGCGGGGCGCAAGATCCTTATACAGTCAAGTGCCCCCGGCGTTATGACATTTTACACTTCCAACCTGGAGCATAGGTTCCGCTCTTGCGAATCCACTCTGGCCGGCCGGTCAAGGCAAGCGCAGAGGCGGGGGTGTGTAACTGTCTGTAAGTGTGTGTATCGCGCATGTCTGTATGGTCCCCCTGGAGGTAGGGTCCGTGGTGTCGCCACCCACCAACGGCTCGCCACAAGCCGCCCCGCGGAGACTGACTGCACTGACGGGAGTTGTTGCTCTTCATGGTGCGAAGCTCACCAACTCTCGCCAGCGGGCGATGGGGGCGTCATTATTATTTATTATTATTATTTATTTTTATTATGTCTCTTACCTAGCATGTCGTAAAAGGTGACTAATGGTATATGGGGTTTTGGGTATGTGATTGTGTAGGCGACCAGCTTGCCAATTGTCACTAATTTTTCACAATTTTCCATCTAACCCAGCCCAGTTTTGTTTTTGGCTGATTGTGGTTAAAGGAGCCTGTTGCCCCTTTGACTCTGCCTACCTCTTTGGGGATTATGGGAGTGATGTTATGTATGTGTATACTATAAACATTATTGAGGATCATAAGCAAATCCGCGTCGATTCAGTAGGCTGTAGTACAAGACGGGGCACAACGGCGGTGCTAAATAAAGGCCATTGCTCACGACAATGGCGCGGAATCAGCGCGCGCCATTACCGCGCATTAGGGCCGGCGCACACGGTGTGCAGTCTGTTGTTGCCGCGGACCTATTGCCAATTGCAAGACTTGCGAACAGCGCAGGGGTGTACACTACGACGCTAACGAGCTTTTGCTTAACTTGCAATGTGAATTTGTTTGTATGTGTGTTCAGGTTTTTAAATTATGCGAACTTTGTCTGTACATCCCACTAGAAATTTTTAAATCATTTGATATTTTATGATATAATATCAGTAAGTAGGTAGAGCTACGTACGTACGTATCTCTACCTACTTACTCTATCTACTCTAGTACGTGCCACTCACATTCAAATCCCTATGGGTGTGTATGATCTAATCTGTGTAGTTCGCTAGGATCGTGAATCACATGCTGGTTCTTCAGTGTAATGATTACATTTACTAAATCGACGATCATGGTTAAGAAATCCTCAATTAGGAACGGGATATACTGCTAAAGATTTTATGATTGATTAGGGAGTTATTCATTATTATTAAATTGTTTAAGTATTTAGTGTTGTTAGATTATAAGATTATATATGCATGTTAATAGATTATAATTTCATGCGCATGTTTAATAATGAAGTAGTGTGACCCAACCCTAATCCATAACATCACTTTGCCTGATTCAAACTCGGATACAGCCGTCATTACGGCCAATGCCAATCCTTCGGACACCATTAACGACACACTGTGAAATCACCTTTAGTTCTCACCTGCATTCTAATCTATCACTTAAACTATTTCTCCTTTAGGCTCAATATCGCAGTTTGTACGTGTACTTTATGACAGCTGATCATTTCGAATTTAGAACTTAACAGCCCCGCCTACCAGCACGCAATACCATAGTTGTAATTCAAAATTACACGCAGGTTTGCGTTAAGGTATCGTACTTTATTGTTAAGAATTTGAACGTAAACTAACATTGGGAAGTTTTGAGGAGATTAATGTCTGAGTCAATTTGCGTTAATTTGTACAATGCTTTCAAATGTGGCTGAGTCACTCGTTACTTTCACTACGACGAGTATGTCTGTACTAATGTAATACATTGAGTAAGAGTCATGATAGAACATAAATAGAAAACCAATAATGTGGCAACTGACTAAGGACCACTTAAAATAAAATTTGTTTTAATAAACTTGAACGTATTGAAATCTCCTAAAAATAAATTAATTTATTAGATGAAAAGCTTTTGGTCCCTGATTCCTTTATGATATGTATGATATGTATATGAAGGCGGGCAGGTATTAGATCAGTGATCGTACCAATAAATTTTGTGATTTACCAAATGATACGACGCCACTGGGGACACGAGGTACTATGTACTCGTAATGATAAAATATTATATTAATGCTTTACATGTACATACCTACTTACGTACCTAAATTCTCATGAGGCCAGTAAACATTATGAGACTCTCATGGTTGAGGCGAGGTTAATCTTTGGATTTTGTTTATTTGACTGAGCGGGTTATTTTTATTTTCATCATCTTGTGGGCATTATTTCGAGATTTAGCTAGTCTGGTTGGACGTCGAAGCGACTGCCATTTGACCTTTGCATCAGACAAATCGGGCATTGGTCTCACGTTACATAGTTATTTGATGATGCAGTTTTCCTCATGTTGTTTGGTGTTATCGCCGAGTGTGAGGTAAACTGTACATAGTTCATTAAAATCCCGAGACATACAATGTTACCGTTTAAAAACTTACAAAGTACTTATACGTTTAGATTTGAACACTCCTTTTTGATTTAATACCATATACTTAAAGTACCTACATTTACAAAGAAAAAATATTTAAACACAATAACAATTTGATTCATTGAGGTAGGTTCTATGTTCATACTGATGTGACAATTGCGAAAGGAATTTTGTCTGATTGTTTGTTTCATTTTCAAGCCTAAATTACTAAACCGATTTCGTTGAAATTTAATACGTAAAGTTGAAACTCTTACAAAGGACATAACATGACGGAAAAAATAATAAATCCTGAGCGACGTGTATCGTACCTCATCGAACGATTTGTTACATAGACTCTAGTCTATGCAATAAATAGAATTTCACATGGTTGGAGCCTCTGGTACAAGCTATTGCGTACAGGCATGAACTCATTTGGTGTCGTTAACATTCGCTAGTATAGGACAACTGCGCTCGTCCGATGAAGCTATGCAGCGGCTATAAACGCGACGGCACGACTCGGGTCCTGCGAGCGGTTACGAGCGCGGACGCACCCCGCGCCCGGAACAATGCGCAGATTGACATCTCGTTGCCTCATCGATTCATTGTTTGAGAGCACTTAGCTTGTACATAGCATCACGCCCGCAATCCCCGAAGGGGAAAGCAGAGTCAAAGAGGCAGTTCTTTAACCGCTTTTGGCTGAAAATTAAACTGGGTTGGATTAGCAGAAAAATTTAGAAAAATTTGTAGCAAGTGGCTGGCTCGTTGTCTACATAATCACACATCCAACACCGCCTTTTACGGCAAGGAACACAGTTGGCAATCCTATTTAAGTCTCAGACCGAGATGGAACAAACCCAACTAGTGTACGTTTAAAACAAGATGCATACGCTTTTACGATAAGAGCATGTTGCGCACATTAAACGTTGATCAGCTATTAAGTTGAGTATAAAAGCAAAAATCTTTGGGATAAAGTAAAGCGATTGTAAAGAAACTAAAATCTTTTAGCAAAAAATGCACTCCTTTTCGTTATAAAATTCGCGGTAATATTAAGAATATCGAAGGATTTAATCGACCGTTACCTGCATGTAGGGTTGCCTCACGACAGAAGAAGAAGACATGTGATTTAAAGTCAGTGATATTTTATTGATTAAGAGTTTATAATATTGGTTGTTGGGTGAGAGTTATCAAATGTAATTACCAGGTTCGCTAAATCCTTGATCATGTTTTAAGCGGACCCTGATTAAGCACAGGAAAAACGCTAGGGCGATGATGATAAGAGTCATCACAATATTTGTATCAGGTGCAACAAACAAAGCAGTTTCGTCCCCATCGTTCAACAGACACGTAATGTGATCACCTTTCAATCCAGTTACCAGAAATAAGTTAAAAATAGGAATGACAAAAATAAATTATAACAAAAAATATTCCTAAAAACGTTTTGTCTAATTAATATCCGAAATCTCTCTTTAGTTTCGACTAATCTCTGAAAATGCTGAACCGATTATGATAGGACTTGCATATGGCGTGGCAGTTAGCTTTAAGCAAGTAACTGAGGCGTATTTTATGTAAGAAAAATAATTCGGGTTCCGCTTAAAAAAGAAACAGCTAGTAGAAACGAGCTGCAATCGCCATTGTCGACCCTGCGCGTCGCCTCACCCCCGCCCCGTCATAGGAAGAGTCCCGTCTGTCTGTTTGTTTTGCGCTATTGTGGATGTATCGCGGGTAATTACAGGGCCCCGACTTGTATTGTGGCCACTTCCTTTTGCTGAGCGCGTCTTCCTTTTAGGGGCTCGCCGTTGAACGTATTTATTCAACGTCTAAATATTTGTTTTGTAATATGACTCATATTAATTGTTCTGCGTGCCCTTTTACTTACTTCGACGTGAATAATGGCATTGCGAGGAGCTCAAATGAGTTTTATTAAATTATTTAAACGAACAACGGCTCAACAAACATACAGACACAGTCTTTAAATATTTTTTTCTACGATAAAAGTAGCCCATGTGTTAATTCAGCTTGAAATCTGTCCTGGTTCTATAAGTAATAAATATTCACTTAACCAAAATTTACATTTATAAATGATCGGATTTAAGAAGACATGTATTTTACTTCTGTAAATCTTTTGACGCGCTACATTTGGCTGCTATTAATGATAATTGGTTGTTAGAATTACTTAGTAATACGATTTAAATAGTATTAAAGTGATAAAGTGATTGTGGCTGTATTTAAGTATCTAATTGGTTTAACACTTACATTGTTATATAATTCAGTAAAGTCTTGTTGTAAGTTACGTTGACTGATTTCGTGCCTACATCTGTTGGGTTCACTGTCAGCTATTTATAGACAACTCCACCGTTATACCCAGGCAGTAATGTCGAGCTGTCAATATTCAAGTACGTAATGTTTTATCGCATTTGAAGTATTACATATATTCGCTGAATTGAATGGGCATGCTGCCCCTTTGACTCTGCCTACCCCTTCGGGGATTACGGGCGTGATGTTATGTATGTATGTATGTATGTATGTATGTACATTGTACATATATTCGCATCACGCATGTAATCACCAAAAGAAGGAAGAGTCATAGGACCAGTAAACACCTTTATACACCTTTAGGCGTAAATGAAATAAAATAAAGTTAGAAGCAATATTTGAACAAAATAGTGGCTAGCGCCGCCTACACAATCACAGACCTTTACTTATACACCGATCGGCGCCTTCATGCTAGGCAGTTGGTATATATTTTTTAAGTCTTAGATATATATGGATAACTTTATTATTACATCTACTCGTAAGTATAATGTTACGCGAAATTAGTCAATGTGACCGAATATAGTCAAAAGTAAACCGTTTTATTTTCATAACATTAACTTCTAAAATGTTGTTGAAATGAAATAAAATTATTATAACTTTAAAAAGCACATATAAGTCGGACAATATAAACATAAACCATGTCTATAGATCCAATACGGAACCAAGCACCGCTCCCCGCGTCGCGCGTGTCCATTGCCGGTTTTTTTGCGGCGGCTCATGTCGATGCCGTAATAAGACGCTGATGGATGCCCGATAATGTGGGCCGCGCTGCGCCACGGTTTTTGTACGCAGACTCCCCCAGGGTTGAGGGGACATGAATGGAATACTTTTTATACTGGCGAATCATTTTTTTTTGCGAAATATAAAATATAGCATACTACATGTCGAGCGACTCAAAAACCAGAGCGATTGGGTAAAAAGTGTTTATTAAAAATGTATATTTTTTAATTTTTTTTTTAACTTTTATTATTTTCTACTTACCTTACAGTTTTGGTTAGAGAATGCTTCCTTAATTCATGCTTATATTTTTTTAGGCTTGCCGCTCCTTTGACGCAGCCTACCCCTTCCGGGAGAACAGGCGTGATGTTATGTATGTAAGTGTGTATAATTCTGGGACATCGAAAGAACATTGTAAGAAAAACACTTGCTTTTGAAACACTATGAATTATCTAACTAGCTAACTAACTAAACTTCATGCCACTTTCCTTGCGGGGGAGGTAGATAAAATTATCTAATTGAAGTTTTACAATGTACAACCTGGACGGATAGATAGACGGACAGCTGAGGATCTATAATGGCGTTTATTTGCTACGCAACCATAAAAATAACAGAAACGGCGACGAATGCCTTGGGGCTGCAAGACTTAAGGTCATTAGAAACGAATGTACTTTTTAATAGGGAATATGCATGACATTTTTTATTTATTTGTTTAAGTCTACTATAGAACAGGTAATAAAATCTGGAAGATTTTTTTGTATCTGGATTATTGACCAAGTTATAAAGGTTCAAAGTTGTCGGTTAGACAGAGAGATTCGATATGTCGTGTGACGTCAAATGACACGGGCGCCATTCGATGTGTATAGAAAAAACCGTTTTCGTGAGAGAGACAAATATATCCGATTTGTTTAAAACTGTAATTTCTCGCTGGTCTATTGATAAATCTTGGTTCTGTTTTGACTCTTAGTTTTATATTTTTTATATATTTTCCAATGAATGCGTTAAATTACTATAATATTTACCATGCATATTCCCTATTACCCTCACATCTAGAAACTCTGATATGTTTGGCCATATCTATAGAGAAATTGCAAGCATCATATGTGTTGGTCGCAAGAACAAGTTCACCACCCGGCGCGCGCGCGAGGACGGAGCATGTCTCTTTTTGGCCACGTCATTAACTTTAAACCAGGGCAACGCAAATAACGAGTCGCCTACCGTCGCCAATTGAGATAATTTATTTGATCAATATTTTAAACATTTTTTGCGAAACAAAATTATGTGATCAATTTCGAACGCCCCGAGGGTGATCATGATTGAACAATTTTTAACGTATAATAAAGATAATGTTTTTCTTTGAATAAATAAATTAGCGATGGGATTTATGTTAATGTGAACATAAGTAGGGTTGGGCCACTGCGGTTTGGCGTTGTAAACCAATAAGTTTTTATTGCAAACCAAAGTTAAACACAAGTTGGTTTTTTATTTATGCGATGCAGACTACATTATGCTATAAAGCGATTATACAGTATTAAATTGCGAAATTTACAAATAATGTATGAACAGAAAAATACCTTTTAATATTACAACTAGGGACTCGTTAGCTGTCCAGCGTGGCGGGCACAGTGCAGAACATACAGTAAGCTAAAAACATGCACACTTTCTTACAATTTTCTACCTAACCCACCTTAATTTTATTTTTGGCTTAAAGTGGTTAAAGGATTGTCTTCGTAAAAAATTGGTAGGTACTTCTCCGGAAGAGGGAGCCCAGCATGTAGCAACCGGTAAATGACGAGTATGTGGCTCTGCCACACCAACATCAGGTTTGAGGTTGAAAGAGCTTAGGCTCTTTAGACTCAGTCTATCCCTTCAGGGAGGAGGCGTGATATATGTACGTAGCTTCTACATAGTTTATACACGGATGTTGGTCACCCACATGTCACCCCTTTTTGGATGGATGTATGTTGGTCGTGGTCTCTCACCTGGCACAGAGCAGCAGCAGCCAGTAGAGGAGGGCGGCGCGGGGCGGGCGCGGCGGGCGCGGCGGGCGACGCGGGCGCGCGCGCTCGGCGCATGCGCGCATGGTCACATCGCCCGCGCGGGCGCGCGCCGCTGTCGGGGGCGCATGGCGCCGCGGCCCGCGCGCCGCGCCGCTCACGGCATGCCGCACGCTCTGCACTGGGCTTTTTTGTTCTGTGGACAACAACATACAAATATAGACACCCCTGGTATTGTAATTGTCCATAAGGCTGGCCACATGCGCGTTTTTCACCTTTAGCAGTATAAATAAACTAGAGATTCAAAATTATGGCAAACCTTAAAAAAGTTAAATAACTCCATTAGCTTATTAACATCATTCATCATCTTCCAAGCGTTATGTCCCGTGCTTAGACGGGGTCCGCTTAGACCATGATCTAGGATTTAGCGAGTCTGGTAATTACACTGAAGCGACTGCCAATCTAACCTTCGTAACCCTAAGATAGGGGAACCAGACAATTTTTGGATCATGGTTACCAAAGTTTTTTGAATTTGCAGGTTTCATTACGATGTTTTCCTTCACCGTCAAGCTAGTGATATAAATAAGTACATAGACTTGAAAATCTAGAGGTACGTGCCCGGGTTGAACCCGCACTCGTCGGTTAAGAGGCGCGTGTCCTTACCATTGAGCTACCACCGCTCCGAGCTTATTAACATCATTATACGTATATAATGTTATACACATTAAACACATACGCCGAAAAGCGGTACCACAGCACACATATTAGATATAAAAAAAAAAACATATACATAAGTTGCTAACGTTTATTGGAGGATAATTATTGTTGTGAATATCCTAACCATCCGACTCGTTTTACTGGACCAATTTATAAAATATTGTTTTCAGTTGTTTTCTAAGGACCTTGATTAATCTTAGTTTTTCTGTATCATCACGTATTTGACCAGAACATGATGTGGATAGTAATTTTAGTCAGTACGGTTACTCTAGACTCCATGTCTATTACCAGTAATTTTAACCTCTTCGTAACACTCCGTCATGTTCCACCAATCAGTCGGGGTCAGACGGCCGATAAAAAGCATCTCATTCAATTGATTTGACAGCCGGACTGACCTATTTAGGTAAGGTCTTTGCTCTGCGATAAAACTAGCTAGATGAGATCGCATTTTATCTAAATGTTCCTAAACCTGTATGCACATCTACAGCAATTTGTCTACTATGCTATAGAAGACCAGACCGTGGTTCCAAGAAGCGAGTCAACAATTGACGTTGATTGCATCGTTAACTTCATAACACACTCTACAACGCGCTGCCCAAATTATTTTCACTGTGTATTCCTTCAAACCTCAAAACAAGCCGTTGATTGGAACTAAGTCCTTCCAAATTCTAGTTTTAGTACAAACATTATACGTTCACACTGTTCGTCTGTATGAATCAGAGATTTTAAAGGCCTTTAAAGTCTATCACGAGCGTCAATGTCGGTATATTTCGGGCGGCGCGTGTCTGAGCCGTCAAAATAGCCGACCTCCAGGGCCGCTGGGTGGTTTACGACCCCGCTGTTGTGGCACACGCGCAATAGACCGTGGGCGGCACGTGCCTGGTAGGGTTTAACGAGTAGGCACCACTTTGGATGGCCTGCTGGAAACACCGTCCTTTGCGAATTGCGACATTGAAACGGCTGTGATGAACATTCGTAACCTCTACACAAGGAAATAAAATAATTTGTAACATGCTAGGCAAGAAACACAGTTGGTACATTATTATTGAGTCCCAGATCAACAGCGGGACTAAATAATTAATAATTTTAAGAAATAAATATACTCCTGAGATAACAAAAGTTAAAAGGTATGATTATCGTTATCGATTAAACCCTGGAATGTAAGCGATAGCTCAGTCTATTTTCCAAGATAAACAGATTAGACTGAAACTGTGATTACGCGCGTCATAACCGTAGGGAGCTCCGGCGCGCGCGCACGAGCGTATGTTAATGCGACAAGTGTTTACCGTCCCCGCGCAAGCGCTGCGCCGCGATAACGTCTTAACATGTAAATTGCATATTTTACTGCTTGATAAATATCTGCTTAAAAGCGAGGATAACATCGACTTTCTGCTACGTACTTATCTAATCAGGATGCGCTGTGTGGTCTGAAGTTTAACATTTAATGAGATCTCATAAATGTCTGTAGGCATTTTTGCAAAACGTTGTATAGAAAAACAAAAATAGACTTATATACTAGCATCCTGATTCAACTGCATTGACATAATTATATGTTATGCATATAGTTTGATATAAAAAGTAGTATTATAACATCTATTAAAGTTCAGTGTTAAAACGCATATATATACAATAATCTGTTTGGGTGCCTCCTATTTGCGCAAGGTTCGGATTCGAATAAAAATAAAATGTATATATACTCAGTTCGGTTTATATGGGTATATAGTGTACAGGGAGGCGAAACGTCGTGAGGACATTTTCCATTTAGATAACTCTATACTTAGCTGAAGATGTAATAACGATCCATATATTTGAAGTCAGCGATATGCAGAGAGTCTATTGAGAATAATAAATAAATAAATGTTGAAGAGGCGAGTGAGGTGTGTAAGGATCGTGCCATATGGCGTTCGGTTCTCTCTGCGTACCCCGCTAGGGAAGTGGCGTGAAGTTTAGTTAGTTAGTTTAAATAAATAAATTCTCTAGACTGACACACCAATTCCCTAGTGCCAAACTAAGCTTATGTTTGTGCTAAGGATACTAAATGAACGGATAGACATACTTAAATACGTTTATAAACATCGATTACTCAAGTATAAATGTCCATGTTAATAACACGAAATATTTGCTCCTAGTGGGATTCGACCCCGCGACCCTTGGTTTCGTGGCCAGGGTCTCGACCGACGGGCCAGTCAATCATTGCGAAACGTCTGCAGAGTTATCTGAAGTCAATATCTACTAATTTTGTCATGTCTCAGTTATTTCTAGCATAACCCCTACAGCGCAGAGATATCATCATGAAACAAAATGTCATCAAGACAAAAATCTGCTCTTAATCTACTGGATCAAGACAAAACTAAGGAAAGTTCAAGCATGAAAGTATGCGGTCACCTCGCACTCCCTGCCGGCCGTCGCGGGCCGCTCGGAGCTGCGCGCGCGCCTCTCAGAGCGACTATTTATAATCCTGGCGTAAGGATAATAGACTGCCGCTGTTGTAGAATCTAGGATTCTGGATCATGACAAATTGCGCACTGAGGTGGTTACTACACTGAGCTTTCAGGGCTGGCAGAAGTTTATTCGATTTGAAGGAATTTTTTTTCGCGCAAGCATAAGGGAATGAGGAAAAAGTTGAATATTTTCTCGTGATGTCATCATCTATGATACTTACTGTTTAATATTAATGTGGATCATTTAATTTTATGACGTGATTTATTTTTATTATATCAGGTCTATAGTACTGCTTAATACGAGGGTTCATGTTTCAAAATATAGGTTGGTAGATTAATGGTACTTTAGAACTTTGTAAAGTAATTAATTATCAAATCATATTTTAGTTCAGCTACAGATGTTAGCGCGGCAACAAGTCGCTTGGCTTAGCCAATGGCAGACTCGGTGTCAGTCGTTGCGCTGCAGGACAGATATTTTTACTATTCATTACCACTATCACACGAAATGATTTAGTGTTACACTATTGCAAAGAGAAGTCATAAGTTTGGATATTCCCAAAATAAACATTATTACAACAAGCCTTGAGCAGCCCTAGTACACATGATTCACTGCCGTTTGTTTCGCCCGACGCAGCAAATTAACAACAATATCACTCTTATATCATTGCAGTTAGGTTGAAAATCGCGCATTGTCATCTCCATCGTTATCCGGTCACTTACAGTTACAAGTGCACTTAATCAAATTAGTCTCGTGCCCGGTCATGCTAAACATAGCTCCGTACTAGTACAGTTCCAACAGGATTCTGTTCATCGATTCAAACAGTATGCATTTGGTCATAAGTTAGCCATAAACCATTTCGTAAATAAGCTAATTAGAATTAAGACGATATTTTAATAAAATATTAGATAATCCGGGTAGTAGATATAACATGGAGTTTATTATACATAATATTTTGTACTGACAATAATAGACGTAAAGGCCAAAATAAATTTAATATATAACCACATCCGCTAAGTCTAACAACAAACTACTAACGTAATAAAATGCAACAAAGAAAAAATAAACTGAGAAATTGATCGGTCAACATTATTTTCACCCAAACTTCTGGTACCATATTTTCGTTCATGAACGGTTCCGCACAGTTCATCGTTCTTAGGGGCGCCTCACTAAATCAAGTGATAATCTTGTCTCGCACCTGCGCTGACGCTTTACAAATATCGGCTCCAGGCTGTTAATTAAACGTCTAGTTGGTTTGTTTCGACCTAAATACTGAGGTGACAAAACATGACCTGACATTTGAATAAAAGTTTACTGCTAATGTTATAATATAATTAACTAACGAGGTGTTAAACCGAATCTTATCGTAATCAAATACTTATGTCTAATTCTCTTCGTGCAGCTAAATTAACATGGGCTTTTTAATCTAATTCATTTGCGTTTCAATATTCTTATTGTATATACGGCTTTCAATGATGTTATTATTGTCGATTTACGAGCTCTGCCATTCTGAGTAGATGACGGGATTTACGATCCGTTGTTGACATATTATAAAAGTGGAATCCGGAAACCACTATTCCCTTTTTTATCTTGGTGATTGGGACTCAAGAATTTATGTACTTACTGATTAACATATAATATATCGACATTAATGTAGAACCTATAGATAATTGTGTGATTGAGACACTGTCATCCCTCACAATGTTACTTATCTATTTTCATGTTTTTTAAATATACATAATATGTACGAGTTGTACCTATTTACCCAAGACCCCACAGATGAAATGGTTAGCCCGATGACTCCAAATTATATAAATAACAGCTCTTTACAATTTAAATACCTACGCGTTTTGATCAAATATTGGAATCAGTAATCATTTATAAACAAATAAAGTCTCTCACAGCTTCATTACCAGATTGATTGCAAACCTTATGTACATGTTATTAAGATTGAATTCGTCAGTTAGATCACTCCTGGGAGAGCCGCGGTTTCAATTAACACTCGTCTGGAACCCGTATTAATTAATATTTCATCAGCATTTTATTTGTTTGGGAAATTCGTGTATCGTTTAAGGGGGAGGCGTGGTCTTGATAAAATATTAACATAAATCACTTGGTTCGTTTTGATCAGAAATGCAACATAATGATATTTTCAAAGTAAGTACTGTTAACACCATGTACTTTAATTGTATGACATCACTTTTTAAAAGAACTCCTTGTATCATATATTTTTTTGAGCTGTAACAAGATGAACAAAATGACAAAAGATGAGTACCTAGTTACCTACATCATTTGAGTATTGTTACTGTATCATTATAAAAAGTGGACGATAGGGGGAATAATTTCTCATTGAAAACTTTGTGTATCTACGAAATGATCATTCGGTCTTCAACTATGTTTATCTGTTTCGTCCCACAGAACGAGCTGTGAGAGGAGAAAGGCAATTTGTAGATACCAGTTCAATCAGTCACTAACATCAAAGTGAATAGCTTTGATTGTAATATTGGTAACGATTGAAACATGCCCTTAACGAGTCTGATCGGCGTGTGCTCGCGCGATACCGACGAGCTTCCAATATTTGCTTATTAATTATGCTTTAATTTGTGTTTGCTTTGAACTTGACGGTATTTACATATGAAAGTTGAGAGATGGACGCAATGCATAGTATAATACATGGCGGCGTGTTGCATAGCATGACGAATGATTGACTGTAGCGTTGAGCACGAATATTATAATTATTGTGTCCAACTGTTGGACTAAGCACGAATGTGCTGCGGCATGTTGCCAAAGCGTTCTGGCGGTCTAGGAGCGGGAGGAACAAACGAGGAGAGAGCTTTTAGTCAGCACAGGTCTATCATTGCTAACTGCAATTGATGAGATGGAGGAGAGTTGGACCGAGATTCATGACTGGTTTTACCTCCACGTCAACACGTGTACGTGGTTTTGTCTTCCTTGATTAGAACAAAAAGAAATAAGTGTAGCCGAAAAACCCCTTAATTAATTATAAAGGGATTTTTAATATTTCTACACGTCATGGCATCGGCGCCACTAAAACTCATAAACATAAATCGTCGATTCGAGCTTTCACTCGGTTATCAATAGCGTACGTGCCAGCCTCGCTGACGCGGCGCAGGCGCAGGGGCGCAGGGACGGAACGGGCTGTTAGCGTGACCGCAGTTAATTTCCACCCATTTCACTTCATTTCCTCCCATAAAGTAGCATATTATATGTCATCGGAAACTAATTAGCACAATTTTACACCTAAAATAAAGTAAATTTATTTATGTTCTTTACAAACCTTACCGCTCCTTGGATTCTGTCGGGGTGTGCGGGTAAGATAATATGTGACAATTTAGCTGTTTAAGTGTGATGGAATCACAAACATA
Organism: Glyphodes perspectalis; assembly: GCA_951394215.1. Taxonomy (NCBI): domain Eukaryota; kingdom Metazoa; phylum Arthropoda; class Insecta; order Lepidoptera; family Crambidae; genus Glyphodes; species Glyphodes perspectalis. The sequence continues at coordinate 11,918,057 of OX596223.1, read as the reverse complement.
TTGTATAAAACCAGTACGTAGCAAAATTTAAAATTGTTGTACATAGTGATTGAAATAACGTGTAAATATCCCAACTTAATGGTAAGCATTACATCACCAAGGGGTACCTCAATATTATTTCCATGTTCCCAGCACCATAGAGCAACATATATCTTATCTTTTTGTCGGCGTGTCCGGTTCGTACTTCTTAAGGCTTCAATGGCGTTATTTACGGGTATTTAAGAGGTTTTATTAGTAAGAATGATTAAGTACACTTCCATCCTTTTGGTTTATCTTCAGAGTGAATGGATGAGTTTGTACTGGATGTAACAGCAGTGAGTCAACTTTATTGTTCATTTTGATGTTACACCAGACCATGTGGACATGGCACCCACCAGACATTGTAGTATTTGGTTATTTATGTTTCGATAATGCCAACATTCATTTGTTTAATTAACAAATTAAAACTACTATTGTTAAAACCTAAATAATTATTATGTTCTATTTCAAAAGTTAAAATATAGAAAATATCCAATTTATTCATAACGAATATTGAATTTGCAATGGCTACACATGAGTTAATATCATACAGCCACCTTTATCTTATAACATCCCAGACATGACATAGGTTTATATGAATGTTGTAGAATACACAGTATAGGCACCAGTGGTACTTCACTGTCGTCACTTCCGCTGTGGCCGTATCGAATGAATGTTTAAACAAATTGTAATCTGTGTAATGTGCTTACGGTAATTTGTTACCTCCACTCGAGATTGCTTGTAATGTAACTGATAAGCTGTTTCTTGTCTTTCGTGTGTAAATCCAATGTGGTTTTTCAATATTAATATCAAAACTGTTTCCTTTGATAAACCTGCAGGGGTATTTAGATATGAAGTAGCAATTTCATTGCACCTGGCGTTAGTCCCTTGATTGTGATCTTAGATTCAGTGACAATGGTTATTACTTTTAAGCCCCTGCCGTCAGACCTCCATGACTGTGTAGAAGCTTCGTAGATACAAAAGTATTTATTTCCATTGTTCAGGTTTATAAGAATGAGGATCCCAGTATTACTTAATGGTATTACTGAAACAAATCCTATACCATGTATGTATAGTTTTCCTAAACTAATGTGGATACACATTAGAGTGAGATTTCCTAAAAATATTATTAGAAAGATAAATAATAATAAATAATAAATATCACACTACATCACATACATTGATCTGACTCCGAGGTAAGTAGCTTAAGCACTTGTGTTACGGATATCAGAAACAACAGTGGTATTACAAATATATACTTAAATATTGGACACCCAGACACAGAACAAACACAAGTATTCGTCACACGAATGTTTGTCCTGGGTGGGGATCGAACCCACAACTCTTGGCGCATGGGGCAGGGTCACTACCGAATGAGCCATCGAGCCAGTCGTCGATAGAGATATATTAGATATTTGTACATATATGCTGATTCAAATTTGAAAACATCACAACCATCATAGAACGATATGTAGGTAATTTATATTTTCAGAAGTTGCTAGTTGCTATCACCAAGACAATTGCGTATTAATTACCAGTACAATTTAAATTAGTATCAAGTGCAGTGAATTTCTAAATGTAAAATCCTAAAAACATGACAGCTGGTCCCCAATAAACAACGTTTAGCCAATTACAGTTAGCGCGGCTCGGCGGGGTCGCCCCGCTTGTAACAACTACTGCTGCCTGAGCGGTGTTGGGCCTTAATTGAAGTAAACGCAGCGAGGTTTTATTTTAGTACTATATTACCTTCTCACGTTATATTTAGATATTTATTATATTATATATTTGTCCCATGTTGGTCTGGGACTTGGCCCATGTTGATCTGGGACAAAAAAATAGAATGTGCTAACTGCGGTTCTTGCCTAGCATGTCGTAAAAGGCGACTAATGGTATATCGGGTTTTGGGTGTGTGATTGTGTGGGCGACAGGTTAGCCGCTTGTCACTGCTTCTTCACAATTTTCCATCTAACCCAGCCCGGCTTTATTTTTGGCTGAATGTGATTGAAGGGGCATGCTGCCTCTTTGATTCTGCCTACCCCTTCGGGGATTATGGGCGTGATGTTATGTATGTATGTTTATGTATTATATTATATTTATATGTTAACCTATACTAATATGACAAAGGACTGCAATCTCTTTCTCTTCCCCTTCAGCTGTAATTATAAAACAAACTTGTAAGTTTTCGTCTAATGCTGGCCACAAGTTTTTCAATCTAAGCCACTTCTTTCTCGACGAATAAAAAAAAGGGATTCTAATTTTATCTATCGTCAAATGTTTGTATCTCCATATGAACAACGCGCGCACATCAGTAGTGTTCTGTACACTGTGGCCTAGCGTAGTTTATGCGCGCAGTAATTGAAACTCGGTAGCGCTCCGCCGTGAGTCACGCGCCGCTACTTGAGGTCCGGCGCCGGCTATCGGACTTACAGAGCTTCAGGTGGCAGCGGGACAGAGCGAATTTGGAAGTTTTTGCAAGCACGAGATCCATCAGGAATACATATGTGATGGATATATAGTTTATGGTGTGGAGAAAATAAATCATCACTTAATCAACCATGCAAATCCTGAAAGGCTTAGAAATTATGTAGTCTGATAAAAATATCTATGTAACAAAAACTAAAGTAGTAAAGTAAAAGGATATACAAGAAAAATATAAAACAATAAAAAATTACCATAATGAAAATGACTAGCATGGCGTAAAAGACGATGAATGGTAAATAGGGTATGTGATTGTGTAGCCGACGAGCTAGCTATAGCTACTTGTCACTACATTTTGACAATTATTCATCTACAATTTCAGCCCAGTTTTATTTTTGGCTAAATGTGGTTAAGAAGGCTACCTCCCCCGTTGACTCTACCCATTCGGGATTACAGGTGTGATGATAATATGTAGGCATGATTTTTCAAATGCTTTTTGTATCCGACTATGGAAGATTGATCTAATGAACAAGTATAGATCGGCTTAAACACAAACCCTATTCATGCAGTTAGAAATGCCAGCTACGAAATGTAACATTTGTTCGTGAAGGTATTCGCGGTGTACACGGTGAAAGCCGGCGAGCCCCGCGGGTCTCGCCGGCCTCAACCCCATCTATTACACATGAAAATGTCAAACATTGACACCGAACGTATTGTTGTTGGCCGTTGTTGTAGCTTGTAAGCTGTTCCGGGGTGAAAGCTGCATGGGTGGCGCGTACACCGGCCTCGAAGGCGAGCTCATGCCTTCAAGTCACCATGTCGAAGTTGAGAGTAGACGTGGGCAACTTAGAAGAAATTATTGCGAAACTTATTAACCCAGGCGAAAATCATTGCGCCGGCTCTTTAAGTTAACTCCGTGAGCCGTAAGGGACTAAGCACAGCATTTCCGAACATTCCCTGTGAAGTGTAGTCGGTTGTGTACCAAGAAATGTTGTAGAAGTAAGTTATTCGCCTGGCAACAGAATTGCGAGGCGTAACGCAGTGTTACACATTTGTCTACCTACTGGAGACTCCTCTGCAACGGTGCTCCAAATTGCTTCTAAGGAATTTGAGCGAAACTCATGTTATCACAGCGTAGGTTGCGTTCCTAGTTGTGGTTTGATTCAATCATGATCCCGAACATAAGCGTACTACGTAAGCTGCCTCCCCCTGGCACTCGGGTGCCAATGTCTGTTTACTATAACAACCTGTCAATAATATTGTATCCCGGACTAAACGAGTTTAGTTCTATCACTGAAACGACGGTTATCTGACCTTCGCGACCTTCAGATAGAAGGATGAGATAAATTGGATTTAATCGTTTAATAACTAAGACATATATGTTAGGCTGGCTTACCTTGCTTTAGCTACGTGGGGACTAGGATGTACAATTTTACAGATAAGTTGTAATACGCAACAAGAAGTAACACGAAGCAGTCAGTCACTGGCTGAGTGATGTGAGGAAGTGGGTCGGAACCGATGGGTTCCTCGAAATAGCAAACTCGTGCCCTGCTCCGAATACTTGAGAAAACTGCTTCCTGGACCTCGCCGGTCGTTAGCTGGTGTATGCCCTGCATAGCGCAGTTATATTAAGAGAATGTTCTCCAATTATTTAGTATAGTGCATATAAATGATGTAGGTTATTTAGTTTTCCAAGAAACACTTATCTTCCAAGCGTTATGGCCCGTGGTAAGACGGGGTCCGCTTAGACCATGATTTAGGATTTAGCGAGTCTGGTAATTACATTGAAGCGACTGCCAATCTGACCTTCGTAACTCTAAAATAAGGACAAACAATTTTTGACCAGACAATTTTTGGATCATGGATTTCCGAAAAACAGTAACACTGATTATATTTAATTAGAGTCTAGTTCAGAAGTTAATATTTAGCATTTCGTATATATATATATATATATACATATATATATATATATAGATAATTGAGAATTTGATGAAATCTCCGTTAAAGACATCTGTACCAGTATGTCATTAAAGTAATAGCGCACCTTAACACTCGCTCCCGTATAAAGTGAGTATCTAGGCAATTACTCCGTCTCCCCCCCCCACCATTCGGCAACGTTCAGGCAATTGCGGCGCGCGCAGTCTAATTAAATGATTGTTCCGCCCGCGAGTGCAGCTAAAAATACCCGCCCTTGACTTTGATGGGTGGCCGACATGATTCGCGTGAGAACCGACGTGGACCAGCCCAAATAGAAACAATATTGAGCTTAGGTTGGACAGCCAGAAATACCTAAAGTAGTCCTCCTAGTGTTATCCCATTCTAAATTAGGTCCTGCTTAATCCACGATTTAGGAGTTTCATGGTCTTTGCCCTAACTAAGGGTTAAGACAACTTGGTTACATATCCGTAACTATTTGAATGGTGCGATTTCCCTAACCCCTAAGCTAGTGGTGGCAATATCTTTAGGTTTTACTCAAAAATTAAAAGGAATTATAAGGGCTATGGGGCCTATAGGTATTAGATAGCTGAGAAGCATCAAGAGTCAATGTAAACAGAGTTGTATTTGTTTTGTTTCAAACCTGATTCAATGTTATTCCACATACGTGGAAGACCTATAAAAGGCAATCCCTTTCTAACGAGTTACTTGTTTTTTATCGGATTACTCAATAGTGTCTGAAGCTTGTGATAAATCTAGACTTGCTCATAAAAATGTCCATGAGTAAACAAAATGATTCACAAGGAGTGTACATTACTAAGTCTAAGACACTTAATGTTTCATAATATATTGAGATTTTAGTTTTATATTTCAAACTAAAATCTCAATATATTGACAATCTATACAATTTTAATCATCAATTGTACAGTCAAGTTAAAATACTCAAACGTTTAAAACATGCATTTTAAAACAAGTTACGAATGCCGTCGATGGTATCAATATCTAACAATGACAAGTATACAACAACGGCTCTATAGTGATTGATTGTTCACAATATTTACAGCGTTATCTACTGTTAGTCGGTTCCGTGTGTTGAGACGCGATCCGCGTGCGGTTTCCGATTGATTTACGTCGTAGCTGCGCCCGCGCAGCCCGTGCGCCGGAGCGCTGTGAAATACAGCCTGCAGATACTGATCGCGCGGTAGTTGATGCAAGAAAGAATATACACTGTCATGTTTGATGTATATGTCCAATTTGGAGTTGGAAACAGGGTGGCAGATTTATTAGATTTTTTAAAATCAAAGCAATTTGAGAAAGTTTTGATAAATTGCTTAACAATGTAAACAGATCTTTTGTATTGATAAGTATAAATTTACGACTTGGCTTTAATCAAGTATTAGAAATTTTTTCATAAAGTTTTCTAGCCATGAAGATTGTCAGCAATATTTGCTTATAGTTTTTGTAATAGTTAACCGTCAAAATTCTATGTAGGTATTATTGATGCAGATAATTATGAATAGGTATTTCCCATTAAACACAGTTGTAAATATTTTCATAGCCAACTATTAAGGACTACCAACATTAGTTTATTTAAAATACCTTTGATGAATAACACCGCTTGCTTGCTATTAATAATCGCAAGGTATCGCCGCATCTCCCCGCGCTACCGCCGGCGCCGGCGCAGTCTGTACGCGCATCGACACATCGCCATAAATTGTGTAAATTTTACAACTGATGTAAATCCCGGAGACTTGTAACTTACGGGGCCAAATATTGAATGTTTGGACACCGCCATATATCGCCGTGCACAAACGAGGTGTCACGGCGTCAGATGTATCAATCTTGGACAAGTGACATTTACGATACGCGCACATACTCCGTCGAATTTGTAATTATAATATTATAATGATCATCAGCGGTAATAACTCGGCAAATTAAGGTGTCCAGTGCGTAATTTACGACTTCAAAACAATTATTTGATTGCATACACATCAATTAGAAACAGCTTTAATGTATTTTTATTGTAATGTTAAAGATAACATTGATAAATAAGTTCTCAAGTCCTATAGCGAGGCCCCCACACACTCAAAAACGGGATGTGGAATTTGGGACGAACGTTTTGTAATGATATAATTAACAACTAATTACATGGAAATTAGGTTAACGACCAAGTTACATGGCTGTAATTATAAAGTGGTAACTAAAGTGGAACTTGTTACCAAAATTGTTTTGTAAGGAAAATACTTCGTTGTACTCGCATTGGATGAAGCTATATAGACTGGACTACAGAGATATATAAATAATGAGAACAAAGTAACACAGGATAATTGCACAAGATAAATTTGTAATAAATCTAAGATAACGTAGCATAAAGACAAATATAGCTGCATTAGCTTCGGACGCAGATAAATAAACCAAGCGCTAGGTCTCGTTATGATTTATTTAATCGACCATATCTCACCAAATACTAGACCAGTTCCTGCTATATACAACGCGAAACAAAAACTCGAATTCGCTATTCTGAACAAGCTGTCTAATAAGTGTGCACGCGCATGCAACTTAGTACTTCAATTCATATCTAGTAAATCATGGCACGTATAATCACAGAAAAATCGTTGAAGTGACCGACGGTTGAACTCCGCGCGAAACTGATTTATATTATAAGCTTACTTCGACTATATATCTTGAAACATCGTATAAACTTTATCGCGCAAATTTAATATGATATAATAAATAGCCGAACTAAGTTCATAAATCTAGTGTCTAAGTAGCTTGTTCTCTGTGTCATGAGTACAAGGTACAAGCTTTATATAAAACTAGTTTCTGCCCGCGGGTTTTCTCGGGTCATTCATCGATAAATCATAGCCTAAAAGCTATATTATTGTAAAGTTTCATTAAAATCCATTAAGTAGTTTTTGCGTGAAAGAGTTACAAACATTCATACATCCTAACTTCCGCGTTTATAATATTAGTAGGATGATAATGAAGAGAACTGGTGGTATCTTCGCGAGTACCTGGATATGTAATGATGATAGAACCGTTACAAATATATTGCAAACTAATTACATTTTCACTTGAAAAGCGGTAGCTTGGCGATGTAACCTTGGTTATCATCAAGCTTGTACGAGTTGGCAGAGTCCAAAATCAATAAGATTTAGGTTAGATGGAAAATTGTGTGAAGATAGTGACAGGTGGTTAGCTTTTCGCCCACATTACATAAACGTAAATCTCATTTTATTATACACATTAAGACAAAAAGAAGAAGAAGCGCAAAATCCACTTGTACCTAAATTCCTATTTGTGAGAGACTAGAACTAGGTTTCGATAATAGTGTGCGCATTGATCGTGGTACCTAGGTTTCGATAATATATCCACTTTTCATTCATCTATCTAGCTTTATGCCCCTTGTTTAGACGAGGTCCGCTTAGACCATGATCCAGGATTTAGCAAGTCTGGTAATTACATTGAAGCGACTGCCGATCTGACCTTCGTAACCCTAAGATAGGGGAACCAGACAATTTTTGGACCATGGTTACAAATCCAAAGTTGTTTTAATTTGCAGGTTTCATCACGATGTTTTCCTTCACCGTCGAGCTAGTGGTATAAATACGTACATAAATTTGAAAAATCCAGGGGTACGTGCCTGGGTTTAAACCCGCACTCCTCGGTTAAGAGGCGCGTGTCCTTACCATTAAGCTATCACCGCTCTCGATAATATATCTACTATTTTTCCAGGATATCCGTAAGTCCGATTCATCCTTAGTCGCGTATCAGCCGGCTTTTCCCGCTGTATGTGAACGAAAAGTAAACCGCGGGCCGTGGTGTCGCCTCGTGCGCCACTCACGCGCAGGTACAAATGGGGCAATATCGCTCGCAATTCATTTCGTGTTAGCCTAATGGCGTGCTAGCTTGCGGCGTTTACACGAAACGAATGAACTGGTAGAATTACTGAAAAGACGATTAATGGTGTGTTTTGGATGTTGTTACATTTTGTCATAATTTTACTAATAATCTTAATCCCAATAGAGTTATATTTTTATATTTTTCTAATAAAAAAATAAAAAATTATGAAAGCTTTTTAAACTATTAGTAGATAAGACTAACAGTTTAAAAACCCTGATAGAGAACTCTAACAATTTGTCATTTACAAAGGTCGGCAACATGCAAGTGTTCACCAAGTCAGCCGTAAGCCGCGGGTGTGATGTTAAAAATACACTCTACCATTTTCTATTTGCAGTCGTGTGGTGTAAAGGGCGCGGACTAGCCGCGTCGATCGGGTCAGATTAGTCCGCGGTTGATGGATGGCGGACTGCTTGCCGCGAACAAATGATACGGCAAATTAATGTTTGAGCTGAAACTAAGTGGAAACGCGATGCCTGGACAACGCGTAATGATCCGGGACAAGCGCAATGTAAGATTGAGTATCGAGCAAATTGACTGTTTGTTAATGGAGTACAACTTCTGGCCGGATCATGAATCAGAATATCTAAAACAAATGCTTTTAGCTGTTGTGATTAATACAATCACTTATACAACCAAGCTTCTTCTGAAATCCTTTTTCTCATTTTCCTTTTTTTGTAGAATTTTATTATATTTTTTTAAGTTGGTTAAACTAAAGGCTACTCCTTATATAAATGGATTTCTTCGTTTTATATCTATCCGGTATTAAAAGTACGCAATTTTCATATATAATATACACACCATAACAAAGGTCATAAACGATACTATTAGGTTTAATACGCCAATATGTATAACTAGGGGGGGTCATGTGCCAAGGGCGTGCTCGTCGCGACTCCTGCCAGTCCGATCTCTCGGATTGCAACCTTGGACCGATCTAATTCCGCAGAGCGGGGTAGGGCGTTCCCCCGATGCGACGCGCACCGACGAGCCCTCGTCGGTGCGAAAAGTGGCGAGTGCGGCGAAGGGGGCCGCCACCCTTCACGCCACGCCGGACACTGCGGAACGAGGAGAACAGAGTGCCGTATAGGCACGTGGAATGTAAGAGGTGGAATGAAAGATAAGATGTATGAGATGATTGACGTAATGAATGAGAGACGCCTGGATGTTCTGTGCTTGACAGAGACTAAGCGGAAGGGCAGCGATGCAGATGAGCTTCCCGGTGGTATGATGGCTCTGTGGTCTGGTGTGGAACAGAATTGTCATGCCAGCGGTGGAGTTGGAGTAGTGCTTTCCTCTCGTTTAGTCTCTGGTGTGAAAGACTATGGATTAGTTGGCCCGAGACTCCTCTGGGTTCTTATTAAACTGGGTATTACGCGAGTCTTTCTGGTTGCAGGCTATGCGCCAGTAAGCTCAGCCAGTCCCCAAGAACTAGAGGAGTTCTGGGAGTCTGTTAGAGAAATTCTGGACCTGACTGAAGGAAATGAGAGGATAATTATGTGTGGAGATTTAAATGGTTGGGTTGGCACCAAGCGATCTGACTATGAAGCAGTCCTTGGCCCATATGGAGACAAGAGAGTGAATGATGCTGGTAAGCAAATGTTGGAAGTATGTTTGGAACGGAACCTCCTTGTGGCAAACACTATTTTCCGTCATAAGGATATTCACACGTATACTTGGAGACGGAATGACCAAAGAAGTGTGATTGATTTGATTTTAGTCGATAGCCGCCTCCGCAATAATATATTGGATACAAGAGCCTACAGAGGCCCTACTCTTGAAACAGACCACTACCTGGTAGTATGCCGGTTTGCTGGGCTTTTCAAGAAGTGGAGGCACTGGCGAGTGCGTACTCCATGCGGAGACACTGAAAGGATAAGGAATGAAAAACTGGAAGATGAAAGTGTAAGGAGTGTGTATGTAGGCTTAGTCAATGAAAGACTTGCGAATGCGAGTCTTTCTGACTTAGATGTTGATGATTGCTGGAACATTTTGAAAGAGAGCATGGTGGACAGTGCAAAAGAGGCATGTGGATGCGCAAAGAGACGTAGAACAATGAAAGGTGACGCATGGTGGGATGAGGAGGTCAAAGCCTCCGTAGCGAGAAAAAAGAAGGCCTGGCTTGATTATGTCTCATCTTTGCAAATGGATGAAAGTATGCTTGAGATGAAGAAAGAAATATACCGTTATTGCAAGAGTGAAACCAAAGCTTTAGTGAAAGAGAAGCGTGAAAGAGTAGCTATGAATGAAGAAAGGAGACTGACGAATAGTTTCGAGGCTAATTCCAAGCTCTTTTGGAGGGAGGTTAAGAGGTCTCGAGGGTATTCGTCGGCATCCGGAATGAGTAAGATTAAATCTAAAGCTGGTGACATTCTTGCAAACCCGAACGAGGTGTTAGAACGGTGGAGTGAATATTTTGGAGAAATATATGAGTATGTGTCTGATGTTGGCACTGAGAGTGAGGCTATGTCTGATTCTGTGGTGCCAGCGTCTGATGAAGACATCACTATGAATGAGATTGAATGGTCGATACGAAGTCTGAAAAGTGGAAAGGCCGTGGGAATAGACAAGGTATCTGCGGAGATGATCAAGCTAGGTGGCGCTAGCGTCCAGGACGCTTTCTGGTTCTTGTGCAATCTATGCTGGAGAAACGGAAAGGTCCCAATGGACTGGAGACGGGCAGTCATCGTGCCTCTGTACAAGGGTGCTGGGTCACGTATGGACTGTGCCAGCCATAGAGCCATCAGTTTGATCAGCTTAGCAGCAAAGGTGTATGGCAAGATTATTGAGAGGAGAATGAGGGTGAAATCTGATGGAATGTTGTGGGAGGCACAGGGAGGTTTCCGGAATGGTAGAGGATGCACGGATCAAGTCTTCTCTCTTCGCAACATCGTGGAGAAGCATCTGGCCAAAAGTCAGAGGGTTTTTTGCGGTTTTGTGGATATGGAGAAGGCCTTTGACAGGGTTGTACGAAAGGACCTTTGGGACATATTGCCGAGATATGGGATTGATGGAGCATTGCTTCGTGCTGCGCAGTCCACCTATGTAGGATGTACGGCATGCGTGCAAGTGGAGGGCAGCCTGTCACCCTGGTTTGACGTCAATATTGGTGTCAGACAAGGATGCGTGCTGTCTGCTCTGCTGTTTATCCTATATCTCGACCATTGTCTCCAGAGGATTAGATCTATGAATGTTGGAGTGCGTATGGGTGACCTGGTTGTGAACTGCCTGCTTTACGCGGACGATGCCGTACTTCTAGCAGAGTCGGCATCGGATCTGCAGCAACTAGTCACAACATTGAAAGATGATTGTAAGGAGAGAGGCTTACATTTGAATGCGAAGAAAACAAAGATTATGGTGTTTGAAAGAGATGAAACCAGAGCGGATACAAGGATAACGGTTGACGATGTAGTGCTGGAACAGGTGAATGAAATTGTATATCTAGGATCTGCATTTAGTAGAGATGGAAGGTACTCCGCTGATATAGAAAGAAGAGTGAATGCAGGGAATAGGGTGAATGGAGCGTTAGGAAAACTTTTAGGCAGCAAAATCTTAAGCCAGAAGGCCCAGCTCGCCATACACAATGCGGTGCTGATTCCTACGCTAACATATGGAAGCGAGAGTTGGGTATGGCAGAAAGAGCATGAAAGTAGAATAAACGCGGTCGAGATGCGTGCGCTGCGGAAAATCTGCGGTGTATCGCTCACAGACTGCGTTCGGAATGATGATGTAAGAAGGAGAGTTGGTCTGAAGGACAGCGTCGGAGTCAAGGTAAGAAGAGGCATGCTCCGGTGGTTCGGACATGTGGAAAGAATGGATGACGAAAGATTGACTAAACAGATATACAATGCGAATGTGGAAGGATGTAGGAGCCGCGGTAGGCCCAGGCTCACCTACCACGACCAGATTGGTCGTGTATTAAAAGAAGGTGATGTTAGGAGTCATAAAAATCGTAGAGCTTGTATGAAAAGGATTATGAATGTTGAAGAGGCGAGTGAGGTGTGTAAGAATCGTGCCATATGGCGTTCGGTTCTCTCTGCCTACCCCGCTAGGGAAGTGGCGTGAAGTTTAGTTAGTTAGTTAGTTATATGTATAACTAACTAAACCTCACGCCATTTCCCTAGCGGGGTAGGCCGAGAAAATCGAATATACTAATACAATCATAAATACTTTTCGTTCAGTAAATGTTTTATCGTGACGAAGGCTGAAAAGAGATCAATTACGGATTAAGTTTGTACGTTTGCACTTTTTATGATTGACAAATATCATATCATATCTTAGAAATAACTAAAGTTCCCACGAGAACAAAGCCAAGAGGGCAGACTGCACCAAAAGCCGCGGGGCATCGCTAGCGGCTCGCTCCAATATACAATACATCGCATATTGACTTAACACCAGTTTTTTTCCATAAAAGCGAGCCATAATTCATGTTTTTTAATTGGATAATATCCTTCGTTCACGCTCCAGGGCTGGTTTCCACCCACCGACGTTAATAGCTGGTCTAGACTCGCAAGAACGAATGCCAAGGTTTCCCGATACTAAGCTGATATGCAATACTGTAATTTTGTAATTAGATCTAGTCTAATGTGTAATCATTCGGTTTTAGATAATCACCGTGTGTCGATCGGCGTCGGCGCAAGAGGTGAGAGCGAGCGGTGTTCATCGTGACAGGTCAATAAAATGGTATTTAGATACGACTGTAATCGCCTACAAAATTGTCAAATAACGATTCATAACATGCCTGGCCACGAAACCGAGGGTCGCAGGTTCGAATCCTTCTAAGGGCAAATGTTTCGTGTGATGAAAATGGACATTTGTACTCGAGTCATGGATGTTTATAAACATATTTAAGTATGTCTATCCAGTCGCCTTGTATCAATATTACAAGCATAGACATATAAGCTTAGTTTAGAACTAGGGAATGGGTGTGTTAGTGTGAAGAATTTATTTAATTATTATATTTAGATTTACTACAAATAGAAAAAATTTGGTCACCAAATCGTCAACATCGTTTGTCAAAGTAGAGAGTAATCATAAGAAGGACACAACTTCGAAATAGCTCATACCTTAGACCACGCGACTCAAATTAAATCTTCCTCGATTAGCTTGACAAAAAGTCCGCTGCGCCCGCGCCGGTCCGCGGGCGGTTTTTTGTCCGCGCGCTAACGCGCGAACACGTATAGTAATCGGACGACGGGTGATCAGATTTGATTTGTTAATTCGTGTTTTGTGTTTGTCTGAATATTAATTTGATTGGCGTGACTTGATATATATTAGGTATACAGCAAGTACTGGGCTCGTACTTGTGATTAATGGCTGGCTAACGATTTATGGACTACGTTAGTATAGATATGCACTTTAAGGTACGTATGTAAGTATACGTCCTTAGTGCATTTTGTGCATTGTTTTCCTGGACTACAGGAAAATATCGCGACGGCACTAATTTACTGCAAGGGTTAATTACTTGAACTTTACTACAATAACAATTACATTTAATGTAGTAATAAACAATATTTTTTTAATCATTTGGAAAATTGCAGCCTTCCTTTAAATCTTTAAAAAATACTTAATTGTATAATGAAAGCTTTAATTTGTAAGCATATGTGCGAAAAAAACACATATTGCTTACTAAATAGGTACTTATTAAAGTATTTAAACATATCTTCAAGTTATTAATAACGTCCGAAAACGAATAAGATAATTATAGTCGAGGATTTACTTTATTACTTTCCATAAATAAACAAGGCAATTTGCTTAGACCACTGCAACTGATCGTGTGAAACTGTAATTATATTGAACGCAATAAAGATTCTTATTAATATTCATATACGGGATGGAAGCTGTCCGAGGCGCAATCCTCGAGTCGATATATCGTTAAAGAGGACCTGAAATGCAATTTTACCCAACTATAAAAACAAGTCAAAGGGGCCTGCTGCTCTTTTGGCTCTGCCTACCCCTTCGGGGACTATGGGCGTGATATTATGTATGTATGTACAAAAACAAATGTATGAGTAAATTGGACAAACTTTTTCATAACTAACTAAACTTCACGCCACTTCCCTAGCGGGGTAGGCAGAGAGAACCGAACGCCATATGGCACGATCCTTACACACCTCACTTGCCTCTTCAACATTCATGATCCTTTTCATAAAAGCTCTACGGTCTTTACGACTCTGTCTCTCAGATCGACTCTCTTTCTTACATCTTCATTCCAAACGCTTGTGAGAGAGAACTTTTTCATAAATATATCTTTTTATTATAAATACTAACCCTAGTTGGTCTGGAATTTTAAAAGTATATATCGATTGTGTTCCTTGTCAAGCACGTCGTAAGGCGACTAATGGTGCATCGGGTTTGTGTTGTTACAGGCGACGAGCTGCCACTTGTCTTCCATATAAGACTTTTCCAAAATGTATATTAAAGCCATTCTAACTTTATTTTTAGCGAAACGTTTTCGTCAAAATATCCTAGACGGTACTAGCTTGAATTCGGACCTAAGTTCCTTGTATTTAAGGCCCGTCCATATCACTAAGCAGCATGCCCCTGCGCGAAGTTACACAATTATTAATGTCGGTGCTTAGTATCAGTATTGGTGTTATTGGGTATCATTAGCACCACTTATCCCGGTCACATTATTATCGCGTCAATATCTCATTATAAATGCGTCATTAATACCGAACAGACGTGATAGAGATATCATTCGGAGTACAGTCAGCCTCCGCGTCCGCCAAGCGACTGCCCCCGCATACGCTAGTACAGTCCAACACATGATACAATGACAATTAATATTATAATATTAACTATTCAATTGATAATGAAATCATTTCATTTTAACACTCAGAAACAGAACAAATACAAGTATTCATCAGAAGAATGTGGGTCCTGAGTGGGGATCGTACCGAATGCGCCGTAGAGCCAGTCAAAAATATATTAGCTTTCAAAATGGTGACTGGTGATGGTTGATAAAATACCTCTGTGCCTTCCAAAGACAAGCTATTTAGTTGTTACCTATAACAGTAGTGCAAATAACATATCAGCAGGGATAAAGTCTGACGCTAGTTATTCAAAAAAATTCAGTCGAATTGAGAACCTCCTCCTTTTTTTTTGAAGTCGGTTAACAAACTACAATTTAACTAAGCAATTACGTTTAACGATAAGAAAACACAACTAACAAAATGAGGTAAAACAATTTCAATTGTTGTTACGTATATCTATACTTATAATAAATCTGTAGAGAGGTCAATTCTGTACATGAAATATATTTTCACAATAACTATCAGGGGGTGATTAGTGATCGATACTGATGCCAAAAATGCTATCAGTAAAATGTTTGTCTGTCTGTCTGTATGTTCCTTATAGAAACAAAAACTACTCGACGGATTTTAACGAAACTTGGTACGTTTATTCTTCATACTCCTGGGCAGGTTATAATATACTTTTCATCACGCTACAATCAATAGGACCAGAGTAGTGAAGGGAAATGTTGGGAAAACGGGAGAAGTTACTCCATTTTTTAAGCTTCCGTCGCGTGTGCAGCCTTAATGGTTAAAGTTACATAGAAATCATGTATGACGGAAATAGTCTTTATAATATTAACCATAAACGCATTAAACACCGTTGGCACAGCTAGTATAAAATAAGCACGTTGTTTAAAAATCAAAGAAACTAACCCATATTCAAATCTAAGGTTACCGAAGGTTTCGTCCGAGTATGGAAACATCTCGTAAGTGTTCAAGTTCCTGACGGTAAGTTGACCATTCTTTTAATGGTAGCATCCGATCCTACTTCGGATGGATTTTTACTGATTTTATGGCAGAGTGGTTGCGACCCATCCTGACATGTTAACTTAGACGTTTGATGTGGTACCCTAATGAGGTCAGTTTCTTAAATGTGTGAGATTCCTATTGCTGATTAATATTGTTAATTTTGTACTAATGAATACGGTTATTGGTTTAATTTAATTTGTTGTTATTATTGGTTCACGGTGGGCGATCTATTAGCATAATTTATATTTTCGGGGCGATAAGAAAACGCAGGTATTTTGTTATGTTATATTTTTTGAGTTTGTTTACCTTTTATTAAGGACCTGGGAAGGTCCTTGGTGGGCGATATGTATAAGTCATTGTTGACATAGCGCTGTCTTTAGTTATTATGTAATTAGTAATAGATGGCGTTGCACCGCCAAGGAACATTGCAGTTTGCCTAAATCGCGATGACGAGATATTTGCGCCAGGGTATATATAGGTCCCAAGGTCGTTGTACAAAAAATTCATTCAGTGTCACCTAATTTGGCTTTTATTTGTAAATAGTTTATAGCCACCAGTGAAGTGCATAAAGGTAGCCGTGGTTTATCTAGTCGTTATTGTAACATTTTAAAACATTTTCGCAATATCCGCAGTCGAGTGTACAGCCGCCCGCACGCGCTGGCTATCGCAAAGATTGACGATACAGACGAGACACGTGTCGTCACAACGCTCTTCGCTATTAGTGCGGTTACACTGGAAATTATGACAACCAGCTCTTAATATCATAATGTATAACTAACTAACCAAACTTCACGCCACTTCCCTAGCGGGGTAGGCAGAGAGAACCGAACGCCATATGGCACGCTCCTTAATGTATAAATGCCCTGTAAATTTCTAGCCTTTGAAACTTAAAAGATGTTTCAATTTGGTTGCAGTAGTTATTAGATACTTGATAACCTGCCACACTAGCTTTGCATAAAATTTACCTTCATTATCTAGTAGAAGTACAATGCTTGTCAAATGTGACCTAAACATCGGATTAAATAGATACGTTTGCAAATATCCGTAATACGAATATAAATGAACACGTTCATCACCAGAACGCTTCCCTGACGGATTGAGCCAGCGCCTACAACCACAATACCAACCGTCTGTTATTAATTACGGGTACTATTGAATGCGGATCATTAACATAGCCTTGTTAGTTTTCTGTCAAACATAAAAGAAGACAGCATTCTTCAATACCGTACCCACCTGCTCTGTGGCCAGCAGGAGCCATATCCATCTAATTGGCTGTTCCCAAATGCCCAAAAGCGTCTCGCTCAAACCACGCACGTCTTCGAATTAATTTTATTGCCCATAACCGCTGATTGCCTTTTAATTAGCATTGTTTATGGTCAACCGATGGGTAATTGGCCACCGAAACGAGCTACCGACATAGTCATCTACATTTTGATCAATGGATTTGGTGTTTGACAACATTTATGTGTTTGATGCAATATAGTAATATATTGAGGTTGTAGTTCGATGTTTTGTGGCGACGTTGAGCAACGTTTGTTCTCGGTTGGAATATAAAGTATCAACTTTAAAAATATACTTGGTATTCGAAATATTTATTTTAGCAAAAGAAGGATTAATAGATGAAGGTTACCGTAGTTGATGTTTCATTAATGTTTACTTAAGAGGCTATCTAAAAAAGATCTCAGACATCCGAGCATATTAACCTTAATATGTAGTTAAACCTTTGGTCTTCAATTCTTGTGACGTATCATTATCATAACTTCAGTTGATTAGCAGAGTCTTAGTCATATAGTGGCGCTAACGGCCTCCCACTTGGTCTCTTTACCCGAGCCTCTTATTCTACGGTGTCCTGTATGTATGAGGTCTCCTTGAACCCGAATCCCGTTTCTTGGTACTTAGCAGTTACTTTCTTCGTCGCACCAGGCTGAACCTGTGTGGGAGGCCTAGTTATTTGACAGCGTTGGAGTAATAGCGTCTGGTTGGCGGGACGGTACTTAGCTTATACTGGTCATACAAATTACCTATTTTTTTTAACAATCATTAGCAATATGATGAGCGGTGGTAGCTCAATGGTAAGGACACGCACCTTTTAACCAAGGAGTGCGGGTTCAAACCCGGGCTCGTACCTCTGGATTTTTCAAATCTATGTACGTATTTATACCACTAGCTCGACGGTAAGGGAAAACATCGTCATGAAACCTGCAAATTCAAACAAATTTGGATTTGTAACCATGATCCAAAAATTGTCTGGTTCCCTTATCTTAGGGTTATGAAAGTCAGATCGGTAGTCGCTTCAATGTAATTACCAGACTCGCTAAATCCTGGATCATGGTCTAAGCGGACCCGTCTAAACACGGGACATAACGCTAGGAAAATGATTAGCAAATATGATGGGTTTTTCATTTTTTACGATTATCTCGAAGTCTGGCAAACGACTTGCCTAGTTCTACATAACAATGAGTTGGTAACCTTAGGAAATGGAAATGTCGGTATCCAACTTATCGCTAGAATCGTGGTAAATTGGCAGTCGCTTTGGAACAAACACTTGACTTTCTAGACTAGATGAAGGAACATAGTAATAGCTCACTCCGATGAACATAACAACGCATCAAATAATTCTCAAACGAATGAGACATATAATGCAAGCAAGCAGATCCAAGGAGCAAGCTCCCTGAGTCGTTTTTTGCCAAATTTTGTTTGTTTAAAGGAAAAGTTTCAAAAGTGCCAAGTGGCTAGCTCATCGCCTACAAACGCACACTCACCAACTGTGGTACCATAACGAAAAGGGAATGCTAAGAAGGCATTACGTAAAGTTGTGCAAAGCCCTTTGGTCCGCGCACCGCGGCCGCTGTTCCGCCGACTGGGAACTGCTCGCTCACTCGCAGCTGGTTAATTACGGCGCGACGGATCGCCCAAAACAACTTTTTACACGCCTCTAACGGTAGCTTAAACGGAACGCTTTTTTCTCACACTACCTTTAGGGTTCTAATGCGATTTGTGGAAACCGAATTTTTACTTTACAACACAAACAAATTACTAGTATTTTCGAAGTAAATATGTTTTTTATTGACCATTCCAACTAATTTGCTTTAATATGGAGAGCAAGAAAGCTGTCTACTTGGTGGAAAACAGCCACTGTACCCTAAGGACATTTGCAGCAGCAGAACGCAGAACATTTACAAATGACAGGTACTATTAGTCTCTATTATAAAGCTTTAGTCAGAGTTAATGTAACAAAATACTATTTTAGCATTAATTGTGACATTAAAAATTTCATTTGAAAAACCATTTGCAAAGACTGGAATATTTTAAAATTAAAGAAACAGTTAAGATAGCTTATGTTGTTATTAAGGCTTGTCAATAGGACAACGGAGTCACTGCCACAGGACACGTCTACACTACTACAGCTTAATAAGGAACCTCACAGTGAATCGCCAGCAGCCGCTTGTCCCAATCAATATTTTTTCCGTGTGAAGTGGTTTACGCAATTAGCGTCGATGAGCCGCCGATGGCGATCCGCGGGCGACGAGTTTGAGGCGCGCTCATAATATTGGCGCTGTTCCCATGCAGCCGGCAAAGCAGCCGTCACGTAGTCGCCTCGTTGGTTTATCGGTAATGGAAGCTGTTAAATTATAAGCGGTCCTATTTTCAAACCTGGTAATGGTTTATACTTGGTACCTACCAGGTGTGGGTTTGCGAGTCAATACCGAGAACACCCTGACTCGTAAACCTACGCTACGCGACGCCGCTACTGAAGCCAGTAGCGGCGTAGCATTAGTTGGCACTCAGGGCAGCTTTCTATTAAGCTCCACAAAGTAATACACTATCCAACGGCGTCATCCTCATTAAGAAAATGCTCCAGTGACTACTAGCAATAAGCTGTGTAAGTGAATTGTCATCCCTTGGTGTTTGGGACACGGGGCGAACCGCTCCTCTGGAACGGTAGACGTTTACGCCACTGCTTGACTTTGATTTGACGTTGATTTTGATTTCCAAAATACAAGCGCCTAAGCTATTTATTTTATAATCAGATCAATGTGTGTATTGTCTGCTATTCAATTTACAACTTAACTACAACAGTTATTATCAGCATGATGTATTCGAGAACAAGGCGTGTTACAGCCCAAACAAGATGCGTCCGATCCTAACGAGTGGCTGTAAAAACATAAACGTTTACAAGCTGCCCTCAGCGCTTGTATATTTTATGCTCAATTGACTTATGGCATCGCGATTAACTCGCTGTAACTTTCTAATTAGCGTTATCTAATTAAGTGGTCGAGTGAGGTCGGATGCGGCCGCGCCAGTATCCCGGGTGACATCTTTGAGGATTTCCTTGGCTAAATTTCACATTTCCCTCTGTGATAAACCGTCGTGTGTAGACTTGGTTCGAACTTAATTGCAAACCACTTGCATTTTGAGATTACTGATACAATTTGTCTTAATATAAATATCAAATTACTCATTGGTACCTTCTCACATTGGGATGAAATCAATATGCTCTGAGTATACATACCAATACAATCTACATCATTAAAATTTTAAAATTTATACTACTAAATGCATAATGATAAAAACCATCTTACTTCCGTAATGTTAAACCATATCTGATATCTCCTTTTAATAAATAACTGTCTGATGCGGGGGGCATTACACAGTTATTCATTAAAAACCCCTCTTTTATTTTTCTTCTGCTAGAGATAGGACAAGATTATAAAGAAAACGAAGAAGATAAATTATAACAGCAGTCCAATACCTAAATATTTATCAAGGATATACAACTGGCACATACTCGCAACCCGCGTGTATGTGCAGCGGCGCTAACGGGCGAGTCGTGCTCGCGTCGGTCGGCGTGTGTCGCTCATGTGTCGGTCAGGCTGAGGGCGGCGCGCACGGCAGTTGATGCGACAAGTACAGGGACTATGTTAAGGGTGAGTTTTGCTTGTGTCTTATAATTCTCCGTATAGTGATTCCTTTTATGACTGTTAATAACGATGCAAATAAAATGCTATGATAATTGTAGATAAAGGTTTGTGAAGACCGATGGATGATATTTCTGACCATTTCACGTAATTGTGCAGAACGAATTTGGATGACACTTTACCATAAAGCTTTATCTTTCAACGCATATGCTATTTTATGAAGATATTATGTTAATTGCTAAATTGGCAAATGTGGGTTTCAAGAAGGAGCATTATTAATAAGCCTATTATCATAATAAACCTATAAACAATCAGAACTATCTGATTTTAATAAATTGAATCAGTAGATGTAAAGATATATTATGCAGGTCCATTATCAATCATTATATTATAAATGTTTTACCGAGCCATGTCAGGCTGTTATTAGTATAATAACTTTAATAATTGTGTCAAAACATGACATAACATATTTTAGTTGAAAACTATAATCAAGAATTCCTGATAAGTATTCGTGTAAACTTGGCCCATCATTTACGGCACGCAAGTTATCAACTCGTTACTGGTGCCGCAGTGATTTATCCCACTAGTGAACTAGTCGGACTAGTCCAACTAGTGGCTGACGACTGGTAATAGTCGCCGGAATTTTAGACCACTTCGCAGCGTGTGGCCCGCGACTGTGTGAAGTGGCTAGCCGTAATGGCTGCACTGACATATCCGCTGCTACCAGCTAATGATGGATTGACTGTCTGTACTAATATTATGTCTGCTTGTTACATTTTAACGGCTAAGCTGCTGAATTGATGAAGTGTACAGTTATAGTTCCTACTTTCAAGGAAGTCTTTTTCCGTTAAGATAAATGTTTATCAGTGATTAGAAGTATTAACTTTAGTGTAAACTATTTTGTTGTAAAATCAACAATGGGCTAGTTGACTGAAATATTTTTTAAGATTATCAAAAAATATCGAATTCTTACATACATACATAACATTACGCCCATAATCCCCGAAGGGGTAGTCAGAGTCAAGGGCAGCAGGCCCCTTTAACCACATTCTGCCAACAATAAAACTGGGCTGGGTTAGATGGAACATTGTGTAGGCGACGAGCTAGCCACTTGTCAGTACTTACTGACAAGTGGCTAGCTCGTCGCCTACACAGTCACATACCTCAAACCCGATACACCATTAGTCGCCTTTTGCAACATGATAGGCAAGAGAAACACAATAAGCAAATTCATTTTTATTGAATTCCTATTTTTTGCTTTAACGAATACTCGAAAAGTTACAAACACGCTTAAAAAATCTGCAGTGGGGCGCTTTCACATCACTTGTTCCCAAAATTCTGCCGAATAAGTGACGTCACGCGCAACTTTAACGCGCTGTATCTTCGTCATTTATAATTTGCTGAACATAAGAAAAAATGCATTAGCAATATTTTTTTTGTAATCTCTGTGAAAAACAATTATAGTCTATTATGGATTATACATTTTTTTTGAGTCAAATATCCTATTTGGCTTCTCAAAATAATGTGCAAGGCTAAGAAGTCCTATATGACATTCTTAAATTTCATTATACTAAAGCAATTGCTATGTAGCACTTGCAATAACTAACCAGATTTTCCAAATACAGCATCCAACGAACCCCGACCAACGGACCCCAACAAAAACGGGACTTAACGCTAGGAACATGCCGATGTCTTTTAGAACCGTGTTTTTTTCTACTATGTGATTTCTATTTATTCCTTGTAGACAAACGTCACCTCACAGTTTATCGCGCTATTAATTGAACTAGTCCAACAATAACAACTCATATATTTTTCCCCGCACCGCGCCGTGCGGTCGGTCTGTAGTTTTCTCAGAAGTGGTCGAGCCAATTTAGAAGCGAATAAGACTGCGCCTCTGTGGAAACGTGCGAACATTGATATTATCGATTCATCGATACTATTAAAGATCCGTTGAAACTGTACACCAGGTGTAGTGCTGTGCGAGCAGGTGTCTAGCAACCATCGATATTCATCGAGGGTGACCATATGAGAGATTAGGTTAAAGAGATATGTATATTTTCAAAGTGCAGCTAAAATATTATTTATTTCGTTTAATAAAGAGCCGTATGCTCTTTATTAATCGAGCGGAACGCGGGAGCGGTGGTAGCTTAATGGTAAGGACACGCGCCTCTTAACCGAGGAGTGCGGGTTCAAACCCTGGTACGTACCTCTAAATTTTTCAAGTCTATGTACGTATTTATACCACTAGCTCGACGGTGAAGGAAAACATCGTGATGAAACCTGCAAATTCAAACAACTTTGGATTTGTAACCATGATTCAGAAATTGTCTGGTTCCCCTATCTTAGGGTTACGAAGGTCAGATCGGCAGTCGCTTCAATGTAATTACCAGACTCGCTAAATCCTGGATCATGGTCTAAGCGGACTCCGTCTAAGCACGGGACATAACGCTAGAAAGATGATGAAAGAGCCGTATGCTGACTTTTCGTAATTTACCATTACTTATTTATTGTCGCTGTGTATTATGCAGACTTAAAGCATTCTATTTTTTTAACTTCGAAAATGATCAGTACAATGTCTGATTTGTATAAAGTCAGCAAAGGCCCAAGAATCGCTTGGGGTCGCTGAAAAATGTCAGTGTCTAAAGGTACATTCTATTTAACAAACTATCTTCTAGCTACATTTATGCTATAGATACGATTCCTAGAACTACAGTCCGATTTACAGCCCAGCCGTTTGGCGCGAACGTGTAAGGTTAATTCGTGGTTTTATCGCTAAAGCCGTCGGATATGTAGAGCGCAGGACAGCGCCCATACGAGAGCTTGCGGGAGCTTCCAAGCTCTCGCGTGGAAGCTGCCAGTTATCTCGCGCAGGTAGAGACGCCGATAGTGTTTATGAAGCTGGCTCTAACACGCGGGCAATTGGCTCGTGGCGATTGGTAAGTTTATTCGTTACGGGAAGGCATAATTGAATTTGCACTCGCTATGGGAAAAACATGAGGTGAAAATGAAAATTTATAAATAATTTCAACCTAGTTTTTATTTTAAAATTATATAAGAATTGTTCAACTATATATCTAGAAGGTAAATCAATAATTGTGTATACAGCTAAAAGCGAAAAATAAGCACATGGTTTGTCAGCCTATGGATATTAGCAACATCAGAGGTGTCACATTTACTTTGCGCACCTTGATAGAATTTAATATTGGACATATAATATATTAATTAATATATTGTATGTTATATTAATATAGTTATGTGAAAAAGATTAGTATTATATGCAATTAAATATAATGAGTATATAACTGGACACCTGAGTGGTGTCAGCGATGACAGAACGCGCCTGCACCACAGTGTAGCGCTATAACAGTGATACAATGCCCATACTGAGTTTCGGATGAGACAGTCAGCGATAATTTCAAAAATACGTAATAAAAGAAAGAAGATAATAAGGAACAAATACATATATGATTTTAGTTAAAAATAATTTTATATTAATAAAATCTATATCTAGAGGATATATATTTTATTGTGTTATTTCTAGAGAAACTAAATACATAATTATTATATTATAATATAGTGTCATTCTAAATTAATCAATTTGATGTTGGATCTATTTAGAATCACATGCCTGTAACTCAAAGATTGTTATAAATCTTTATATGATATTTGATAAACGTATCATAAGGTATAATTTAATCTCATAAGTGTCTGAGCGCATTCTCTCTCTTTAGTATCTCATGTCGACAGATGAAGACAGCTAAGCTCCAAAACACATGTTGATGTGACAGGTTCAAGGCAGACGTTTTTTGCTGCCGTCCACTTTACGACAGCACCGGTCACCGCAATAAAATGCTAATTAATTAAATCCTTTATGGTCGGACGTGCGAACGCTTTTACATCACTTTTTTACGTCCCACACTCTGCTAATCGCCATTCTCCCGATCCGTGTAATCTGATTTATAATACGACCGGACGATTGTAAAATTCAAATCGATGTCTAATCAATACCAGTGAAGATTAGCGAAACAGTTACACGGTTGAGGAATGATCAATTAATCGATATGGCCGCTCAGGATTACTGTTATTGGCTAGATTACATGGTTGTAAAAAACTAGCAAATTGTTTACTGTTAACATGGAGACTGTGAACGCGAGTGGCTTAAGTTACGCGAGACTTATAGACTAAAGCGTTTACATTATAAGTGCAGCAAATTATTTTAACATTATGCGCTATAAAGTCAAATGAACTTGAAAATGGAAATCACTTAACCTTATCTGACCTTCATTTAATATTCTTATTGCAATAAATAATTATTGTTTCTGTAATATACTTTGCAATAACTAATAAAAACGAAATTATAGTTTACAGGGCCGTAGCAATGAAAATAATGGAGTATTATTCCGTAAATAAATCAAGACAATAGAAAATACATCACACAAACAAAATGGCAGCGTAATAAACAAATATGTAATACTTAACACAAGCATTCGTTTAGCAACTAACAATTTAATTTATGAATATGAAGAACTTCAAGTTATTGTGTTCATATCAATTCATTCAGATCGATCTACCAGCTATTCGTGATCTGTATGCAAATATGTATTACATACTTATAGAAACTAACTAACTAACTAAACTTCATGCCACTTCCCTAGCGGGGTAGGCAGAGAGAACCGAACGCCATACGGCACGATCCTTACACACCTCACTTCAAACATACTTATAGAAGATTGGTAAAATTAGTTTTAGACAACTAGCAGGTATTATCTAAGCGTCCTTTGAGGTTGAAGTAAAATGTTTCTATGAGCTCTTATATCTTCAAAACCTATAGCAGTACAAACGTCAAAAATTACACTTTTAAATTATATATTCTTCAACCAATTTATTTATATATCTAATTGCACATAAAACAGCCTACTTAATTTTATTGCAACGTTTACTTAAACCATTGGCTTAACCGGAATACGTCAGATCTGTATCTTAAAAAATATGGTAACCATATTTTTATGACTATAATAAAATTAATTATAGCGATTTTTTATTATTCTACGCTACTAACAAGTATCTGTTAGCATGAGTATAGTTCCAATTTTATATTAAAGATAATCCTTTTATTGACCAGTTAGGATCGTAAAAGTTATTTCTTAATAATTTAAGGAAATGTAAGGTTAATGAGTTAGACATCGGGAATTCTTAAAAATCAAATTACATAGGTCCTTGTTTCATTGGTCTCTTTGTCTAATTAGAACATTTCGTATTCAAATCTTTAGCTGGATTTATCTATTCAAATTCAAAGTCAAAATTTCTTTATTTGCATAGGCTTCAAAAAAGCACTTATAAATAGTCAATATGCTAAGGTAATATTACCACCTGTTCGGAAGGTAGACTCTATCGAGAAGAAACCGGCAAGAAACTCGATAGTTACTCTTTTAAATGCCAAAATTAACAATTTCTAAATTAATAATCTACACTTACTAGGTAACAAGGTGAACACTTCATTACTAAGCTAAACATTATATGCTTGTCATTTAAGAAGTCTTCAATCTTATAGTAGCCCTTACTCATTAAAAGCGCTTTAATGACAATTTGAACTTATGTTAAGGTGATGCTAGTAGACTTTGTGGAAGTTTATTAAATGTTTTAATACTTAGACCAATAAATTAGTTACCACTTTTTTGGAGTCTTTGGTTATTTTCTCAGTCAAAGAGTTATGGAGATCACTGTTGGAGCTTCATTGTGATTAACAGGCGCAATAGTCTAGCAAACATTTATTTTAGTGGACGCATACTGGGGATAGTATATGACGCTAGGTAAAATATAATTATCATCATACATACATAACATCACGACCATAATCCCCGAAGGGGTAGGCAGAGTCAAATGGGCAGCAGGCCCTTTTAACCATATTCAGCCAAAAACAATACTGGTCTGGACTGGTTTAGATGGAAAATTGTGAAAAAGTAGTGACAAGTGGCCAGCTTGTCGCCTACACAATCACATATCCAAAACCCGATATATCATTAGTCGTCTTTTACGACATGCTAGGCAAAAACCACAGTTGGCACATTCTTTTTATGTCCCAGACCAACATGGAACAATGGGCTGGGTTAGATGGAAAATGTGAAAAAGTAGTGACAAGTGGCTAGCTCGCCGCTTACACAATCACATATCAAAAACCCGATATACCATTAGTCGCCTTTTTGCGACATGCTAGGCAAGAAACACAGTTGGCAGTGTTGGCACATAATTTTTTTAGTCCCCGACCAACATGGGATTATTCTGTATCGATGAAATTTTCATCGATACAGAATAAAGCTCTATGATAATGCGAAAAGAATGTCTACGTTAATATGGCACCGGCACATATTATCTGAGCTATGTAGCTTAGCGAATGATAAAGATGTCATGACAGTTTTATTAGTTTACTTAAATAAACAAATGTCAAATGTTTGCTTTGAAATTAGGTATGCAAACTCAAATATTATAATTGTTAATATTTATTTAAGTATTTGTTTAACCGGATTGTGTCAGATGGCAATCTCAAATAATAACGCGTTGGTATTTATTTTACGAGTTTAGACGTGGAAATAAAATTAATGAAAACCGAATTTGTGGTGCACCGCTGAATATGCATGAGGTGCGATCGCCGCGTCTAGTTCGTTCCTGTTCTCTGCTTTCGTTAAAAATAGATAAGAAATCTTTTAATGTATACTCGACAAGCATTTCTCGCCATTTCGTTTGCGAGCCTGCTTTATTATACTGTGGTCAGACGTTGGGTATCTCTCTTGAGGCAAATATTCGCGTAATGAACATCTAGCTTACGTGCTTAATTTGGAACTAAGTATTGAAATGCTAGTATGAACAATACATGTTTTTATTTACCATTTTTTTATTTTTTGTTTAAAAATTAAGTGAAACAATTTAGTCTTTACACGTATAGTATAGTGCCGACCTATACCCCGCTAGGGAAGTGTCGTGAAGTTTAGTTAGTTGGTTCATTTTAGTATAGTGATATGTATGTCCAATCGATGTGCGATAAAATTTTAATAAAAATATCTACATATATCTCTACAATAATTTGGTTTAGGTCTGGGTTATTCTAATACACATGGATTTTAATATAGTAAGATATATGTATATATAATGACTCAGCCAGGAGAAGGTCTTAAGCCGGTAAAGAAAAAATTATAAATTAATTTATTTTTACAAAAGAATAATCTATTCTTTTCGCCGTAGTCGGGAAAAAGAAGGCAATACATTGTTTCCTTACAAATAAAATCTCTCGCAGATGATTTATGCGCACGTCTATTCCATTTTATAATATCACGACAATTGTTTTTTAATTCGCGTCAACAATCACTGGACAAAAATCACGGTCATTCGTTGACATTTTCATGTGAAAGTTTATATTCATAACCTTTATGTTGATAAAAAATCTTTTGTTCTCGTTATATTTCAAAAATCTCCAGATAGGTGTTTGCGCATACTAGGAACATTGTTAAAGCTGTATTATATATAATTAACAAAGAACAGGAGTCTTCGAGTCTTCACAACACAATATATTATTCGACTTTTCAATAAATGGTCTGGAAAATATTTTCAACGGCAGAAAACACGCGGGAACAATGTAAAATTAAAACATGTGCCAGCAAAATATAACTAACAAACATTTGTTTTTATGGTTTTATTTAATTAAATATTTTGCTCATCTTCCACAAAAATACTTCACATCTTTTATATTCTACGTGTCACACATGTTGTCGACATATACTGGAGTTTTATGTATTTTATATGTATTTCGCTTCTATTTATCTTAAAAGCTTTCCAATTTATGGGTTAATAAAAAATTTACAATATGTTTCAGAAGTACAGGTGTTATCTGTAAATTATTATCTATAGTTAATAAAATCTAACTAATAGAATAGTAAAAAAATGTAAAATAAACAATAACCACCTTCCGATTGCAATAGTTCAGGATAAATGCAATACTTTCCTAAAACCACACTTAACCACACACTGACTCACAAAACGAAAATTACCACAAGAAAAATCACGATTTTCTCATCGGAAAAAAGTTCGGAAAACACTCGAAAAAGTTACTGAAAATATTTTTTAGCGTCAACTTTCAACAAATGGGTAGAATTTTGTTTACTCTTTTGACTTTCATGAGGAGGTTTATTCGTGTTTAAAAATATTTTTTTTGAATTAAGTTTGAAAGTTCTCGTTCGCGATCGTGTGCGCTTGTGGACGGCGCAGAGACGGGCGCGTGCGGTCGGGCCGGGCGCGCAGCATCCACTGGCTGCACCGCGTCTGCGGCGCTGATCTCGCGCGGTGCACTCGCTCCTCCGATTGATGAATGAGCTACAGCCTAGCTAGCTTCTGCCCGCGACTTTGCGGAAACTTCAGAATTGAGCGATGAGGTATGGATGAGGGTAAGAAACTGTTACGGAAACAATATACGTATACGTTATTGTCAGTTCTGAACGCGGCGGTGGAATCATTCGATTGATAATTGACAAGTCCTTTTGCTAAGCCTACATGAATTAAAAGACTTTCTACAGGATTTATGTATATGTGATTTCTGCTAATTCCGTTTAGCCGGTTAAACGTTGTAAATCAGAAATATTGCTAAATATTACTATTGAGAAATACTTGTACAGAGTATAAAAATATGTTGGCAGAAAAAAGGTTGCTTAGAGGATAACCTTCCTTAAATTTGGATAATATTCGTTCTCCGCTTAAACATAGTGCTTCGATATTCTTGAAAACGTAGGAATTACGCTTTTAACAAACTTAATAATAATTATGAGTCTACATAATTGAGGATAAGATCTCAAGGAAAGCTCCATATATTCAGATATTCATATGACGTGTAACTATTAATACATTTTTGGACTTTTTATCTATGTGGTACATTGTCCGACAACGTTTAAAAAGACCAAGTAACTAGAATTTCTATTCGCAAAATTTACGCCCAAGGTCATAATGGCCCCGGCTAGGGGCGGGGCACGTTGAGCCGGCATTCAGGAACAAGGCCGCCTGTACATAGGTTCCATTCTGTATCAGTTCGCATGACGCATGCGAATGCTAAACGTCCAGTTGAAATTAGCACAATAGTGGTATTGTTCACCATGTATAGGAGGCGTGTTTCCATAAATCTCATTATCCGATCATGGCAGTGATATAATAGGCATCCATTTGATCCATAGTTATCTACCTTGCTGGCCGTGCAGGTGTCGCCGGGTTTTTTCTCTCAAGGAAACTTTATTTTAACTTTACGAAAATCCCCAGATGTAATAGGCCGCTTGACCTGGCGAGAGGCTGGTCACGAAGCTTGAGGTCCGGATCTGAATCATGCTGGGAAAAATATTGTACAAAGTCATGAATGTTCATAAAAAAGCGTCCCCTCCATCGGTACAAGCTTATGTAAATATATACGCTTAGTTTGAAACTAGGGAATAGGTCTTGTAGTTTAGAAATAGTGTTACAGTGACTAGTAGGAACAAGCATATTAAGTTAATGTATATTAAGTTATCGTACTTGTAGTATTTGAACCTACACACGTCACTTGTGAGATGCGTGGGTATTCTCAACTCCCTAAAGTACTTCCTCTCCTGCAGCTGTTTTTTTTAATATCAAAATATTTTTAATTGTCGATTAAAAATATATTATTTTAATTTTTACATATTTCCATCTAACCCAACCCATTGTCCCATGTTTGTCTGAGACTTAAAAAGAATCTGCCAACTGTGTTTCTTGCCTAGCATATCGTTAAAGGTGACTAAAGGTATATGGGATTGTGGATATGTGATTGTGCAGGCGACGAGCTAACCACTTGTCACTACTTTATCACAATTTTCCATCTAACCCAGCCCAGTTTTGTTTTTGACTGAATGTGGTTAAAGGGTCCTGCTGCTCCTTCTACTCTGCCTTCTCCTTCGGGGATTGTGGCCGTGATGTTATGTGTTGAATTATCAACATTGTACAAACAACAAAAATAGAGGTTGTAAACATTTTATACGAACAAATTATGAAACAATGGTATCTGAAAATATCAAAGACTTTTTACTGATTTATTAAGCCTTAAAAGGAAGTATACATACTCGTCGCACGAGCCGCGCCAGGCGCCGCAAGTGATCTCATTAAGCGGTGCGCCTGCGCAGTTTTTGCGCGCCGCCTTGTACGGCGGGACTGGCAAGGAGCGCGCGCAGCTACGGTCTGGGAAACATGCTTGTACTGAGAGTGACTTGCCTTTTTATTTTACCCGGGATGGCATGAGTGATAACGTATTTCGCCTAGCATATCGTCATTATCCTCATTTTGGTACCATCTTCTCTTCTCTTGACTGGCTCGATGGCGCATTCGGTAGTGACCCTGCTTCATGCGCAAAGAGATGTGGGTTCGATCCCCACTCGCCCACTCAGGACAAACATTCGTATGATGAATACTTGTGTTTGTTCTGTGTCTGGGTGTTAATATCTAATATTTAAGTATATATTTGTAATACTACTGTTGTTTCTGGTATCCGTAACACTAGTGCTTATGCTACTTAGCACGGAGTCAGATCAATGTATGTGATGTCGTCGGATAATTATTTATTTATATTTAGATTCCCTGGTGCAGCAGAAGACGTCCAAGATGGTCATATTATATGAAGCCTTTCCATGTACCTATACAGTACGTCTGTGCGTAATGATTTCCCGTCAAAGGATAGGGTAGGAGTAGGGTAGGATAGTGAGAGGATCATCTTTCATGTGCCACTTATGGAACCATAAAAAGGTGGTGCTCACACTTAGAGACAAATAATAAATTGTGTGTGTGTAAGGTCAAATGAAGTATGTTTATTTATTCGTTATATTGACCTGAGTAACTTTAGTTTGTGTGATAGTTTTGAAGTGTTTGGTATCGAGAAATTTATTTATTATTATACGACATAAAAATAATACATTATAAACAAAATATGAAATAATTGTTGAAAACTTTACTGGTAATTAATAAATTTTTAGACAACCTCGTTTTTTTATAAGGAAGGAAGTTATTTCTTCTTTAGCAGTTCAGAAAAGTCCAAATGTTGCATCCAGATGAGGAAATGTCAGGACATAATTATAAGGTCGTAAACACCATTCATATTATTTATCGGAACAAATATAATAGACAGCTAAAATTCCAACGTAAAACCTAAAAATGTAAAATACCCAAAATGAGAATATTCGTAATAAAACGAGTTTGACACTAAACTTAATGACAACTAAATTAATTAGTCAGGTGTTAAATATTCAGTTGTGCATTTGATTATTGGAAGTAGAATGTACGTAGAGATCATTTTAGCGTAAGCTGGTTGACCCTTTTAATTGAGGCCATACCTACAATTCCTGTAAAACGAATACATGAAACATTCTTTCCTGATTTCCTTATCCTCCTGGTAGCCCTGGAATGACTGCTGCAGAGCCAGGTGGGAAGCAGTCGGTGTTTTTGCTCCCCTCGCTAATGAAGCGCCCGCGCCGCCGGCCGCCAGAGAGCTCGCGGCCCGCCTGCGCCGGCGCCACCGAGCCCGCGCCTGCGTAAGTGATCCTACTCGCAGTACCTCCTCGTCATCGTTGTAGTGAGATATATAAACAGCCAGATCTTGAATTAGGAAGCATCATTTTTCTGGAGTTATATCCCGTGCTTTGTCGGTGTCTGGTAAATATATTTTAACGACTGCCTATCGAAGTTGGATCACTTTTACATATCTGCAATTTTATAACGGATGTGAGGTTTCTTCTCTTTGTTATCCTTCACTATCGAGTTAATAGTATAAATTCGCACTTAGATTTAAAAAAATATGAAGCGCCGAGTTTGAACCTGTAGACTTCCCATATGAAGCGCATTTCCTTTCCATTGATCTACCATTGCTTCCTGTATACCCATTTCAAAATTGAAATTAAAAATTATTAAGTGGTTACACCATTATCCCATGGAACCATGGTCCTCGTGATTGATGAGGTATGTAGGAGTATTCCATAGACATTTTATCCCAGTACAAAACGCCACCACGCGCTCACCTCTCGACACCATTAGACGCGGACGTCCTCAGTATCGCGAGCCGTAATTACGCGCGGACAGGTAAAACCGTTCCGCTGACGCATTGCTACGTTTATTTAGAATCTATTATGATTCATCGCCACGTACACGGTTAATGTGAGTGATTACATTACAACCGCCGTAGAACTATTATTATCCTTATCATTAAATCTAATAGCGTGAAGTTGTTATCTACACGAATAAATCGAATCGACTTGTCTGTCTGTAATGTCAAAATAACAACTGATAATAAACATTTTAGCTGTTAGTGATTCTGGTGAAACTTTATTTTTTTATGATAATTATACGATAACTAAGATTATTAGCATTAATAATTTTTATCATCATACAGTTAATTTCGGATCAATTGAGCTCGAAATTAAGATCTTTTAAATATATATTTATAGCTGATAAGCATTTAGGTCGATGTACATTGGTAACCTTATAAATAAATAATATGAAAGTGAATATTTATAATGTTAACTTTTTACTAAATACCTTCTTATAAAACTATATCAGGTACTTATAATAGATTTTTTTTATATTAATCATTGTCTGCTTATTCCAGCTAATGTTAGAAACTGAACTGAGTTTTGAGGGATCTCCACTGGCTTGCTAACGTTATAAGGAGTACCTTAGGATACTTATATTTTGGAATAATAGGAAATACGAACAAAAAATAGTTTTTGAAAAAATCTATACAGATGTAGTCGCGTGCAGCAGCTATAATTAAATAAAAAAGTCACAGCGTACTCCGTCATTAGCAGTACTCGTGTAGTAATGATCTCCCAGGAACCATGTTGATTCACTGCGTCAATTATTTGGAATCACTTGTGACTCATGAAACCATGGGGTTTATTAGAATCACTAAGCGAGTGCCGCCCGCGTGTCCGTGCCGCGTTGATGTCTTTTGTACGGAGGGCTGCGCAGCTTAGCTCGCACTTGGAGCTTGCCGCCCCCTCAGTTGTGTGCTGCACGGTATAGACACACATGGGGGATTTAGCACGTTAAGACATCGTGCTAACTTACATTAGCTTAGGTCTTTTTTTACTATAAAAAACAATGTAATTGATTGAAATTGTTACATTATATATATTTATTAAGGATTATGTCCATATTACCAATACATAAAGGGTAAATTAGAAATAGTTTATGGATTTTATTTATTCATTAATCAATATGAATTATACATTAAAATAAATTAGATTTTTTATACACATAAAATTAATAAAGCATTAAAACAAAATCAACAAGCATTATATTTATAAATTGTGGGTTGCCAATAACATATTTTTTCCATATCATTGCCTTCTTAAAAAAATATGTTTTTATGAATCATAATGAATGAATGTTAATATTGTTAAATGGTTTTTTGAAATTAAAATTCTTAGGATTAACGATCACAAAACTATAAAAATATCGTATTTAATAATACTAAAAATAACAAAAAACAACATTTATAGCTGTTGCTCGATTATATTATAATAGTAGGCAAGAAAATTAATAATACAAGAAAAATACAATGCTATAAAAGATAAACTGCAATTAAAAAGCTATAATAGCTCTTGAATTGCGTTTCTCGAATTCCTGTGCAAATGACGTCCATTTGAATTTGCTAAAAATCGCCACAAAACGCGGCCGGTTAATTAAAACATCTTCGCGACACTTCCTTATCTAACGAGATACGTTATCTTATCGGCGTTATCTAATCACTTTATCGGCTGAATAAATGAATACAAAGACTTCGTTACCCGCCCGCTCGGAATAAATAAATGTTTTATTTTGTAGTTCGCGATAAATGGTGCCACGCAACAAGCTTTGTCCGAAGCGTCAGAAAAATATAAAGTCACATTGCATTGTTATTTTTAATTATTTTTCTCTTTGTACGAGTATAATCCCCGCAGATTGCTAACGCGCCTGGCCGCCATATTGGTGACGTAGTCGTGACGTATCGAACACTCACTACCGTTTGCAAAACTGACCAGCGAGTATTGCGGGTGACGTCACGTGGGTGTTAATTAGACAAGGTTCCAGCGCATTAGCAATCCGCGGGGATTATAACACTTCCAATATTAAACAGGGCGCGTAACGACTACGACCCAGAGATGTTCCGAAACGACGCCTCTGGAGAACGGGCCCAGGAACTCATCGACAGATAAACCCCTCTGGTCTGTGGTTGACTTGACTTTAAATACTGCACACATTGGCGTTCTCTGCTTCCTTTATATTTATTATTTTTATCTGACAATTTTGAATTAAAAATTTTACGTTTCACTTATCATAGTTTTAAACGTGTAGTCTTGGTAAATTAATTATATATTATCAATTGTCCCATGTTGGTCTGAGACTTGGCCCACGTTGGTCTGGGACAAAAAAAAGAACGTGGCAACTGTGGTTCTTGCGTAGCATGTCGTAAGAGGCGAATAATGGTTTACGGGCTTTTGGGTATGTGACTGAGTAGGCGAAGAGCTAGCCACTTGTCACTGCTTTTTCACAATTTTACATCTAACCCAGCCCGGCTTTATTTTTGGCCGAATGTGGTTGAAGGGGCCTGCTGCCCTTTCAACTCTGCCTACCCCTTCGAGGATTATGGGCGTGATATTATGTATGTATGTATTATTAATTGTGATTTAATTTTTCAAGATACAGACCTAGTTTGGATTTGAATTATTGGGAATAATAAGATAAGTAATTACCTTGACGTATTGTATTTATTTGATATGTTTTGTTTGATTAAAACACAGTATGTTTTTTTAACACAAATATGAGAAAAAGCATACCTAACAGCGACAAATAAGTCAGAAACGAACATAATGTTATACTCGCGTCACAATAACGACTCTTGCGCAACATCGCTAGCGGCGGGCGGCGGGCGCGCGGGGCTCGCTCGCGGGTGCATTTCAGCCGCAAACCGCAGCTTTCCCTAATATCTGTTTAACGTTTGTGGAGCGTCAGCAATTGCGTTTTTACGGGTTCAAATAATATGTGTTACAAATTGTTCAGACTGACACATAAATTTCTTTTAATTAAACTAAGCATATACGCTTGTACTATGGTTGAAGTATAAATAGTAAGTAACGAATAGATACTCCATTACCTACAAGTTGATTCTACCGAGAATCACAATAAAATTATAACGGTTTCAAAATTGTAAGAATATTTGTTATTTTTTCACACAAAACCTAATGATAAGAATTGAATGTAGTTAACGTATAGATATTGACCTAACTTAACACATACGTTTATTTTTAAACCTTACGTATTCCATTTTCCAAATGATTAATTATTATTATTGTTGTCTCCTTTTGGATATCACGGGAAGTGTTACCTTCCCGGTCCTTTGGAAGGCTTGCATGGGGGCACAGGCCCAACATGTAGAGGCCCCTTGAGACGTTTTATTACGAGTGTATGATGGAGTACACCGGCCGGATATTACTTCTGAGTTAATATTATTTTGTTCAACATTGGGGTTCAGCCAGGCTAACAAAATAAAACAATTCCATTTCATTCTTATAATATCTCTCTTTGACTTAATTTTGACGTCTACTCGGACGATACACTACTACTAGTCACGTTTACCACACAAACATTATAACGGGCTTGAACCCGAGATCGGTGATTTTATACCAGTGAGCTGGATAGTCTACTATATAGTCCACGAAACCTTAGATCCATGCCTACATGCATACATAACATCACGCATGTAATCCCCGAAGAGGTAGGCAAGATCAAAGGGGCAGTAGTCCCCTTTAACCACATTCAGGCAAAAATAAAACTAGGTTGGGTTAGATGGAAAATTGTGAAAAAGTAGTAACAAGTGACTAGTCGTCGTCTTCAAAACCGGATATATCATTAGTCGCTTTTTACGACGTGTTACGTAAGGAACACAATTGGCATATTCTTTTTAAGTCCTAAACCAACATCGGACTTGGGACACCTTAGATCCAATATAAAATTACGTTCAGTTTGCAGAGTTTAAAATTATTTAACGAGAATAAAATGGCAGATGGTGTTTGTGAGTGGTGATTCAGTTCTATAATTGGCTAATTATATTAACTCGTGCGACTTTAACAAACAGTACAAGTCACTGTCGCAGAGGCGGTGACATTTCATTTGGCTACATTAAGTTAAGCATCGCTTAACTTGACATTAGGTAAGTCACCA
Organism: Glyphodes perspectalis; assembly: GCA_951394215.1. NCBI lineage: Eukaryota > Metazoa > Arthropoda > Insecta > Lepidoptera > Crambidae > Glyphodes > Glyphodes perspectalis. The sequence continues at coordinate 11,880,877 of OX596223.1, read as the reverse complement.
AGCATTTGTTTACTGCACATCGTAACTGCATTAAATAAAATAGGACGTTACAATATTTTATTGTGAATGTTGCTGATGTCTATTCTATACGCTATGGTGACTTGTAGGTGACCAGATAGACCGTAAGCTAGTTTACATCTTTAGTTGTAAAAACAGTTGATATTATTAAATTGCCCTTCGTCAGTAAGGGACCAAAAAATAATGTACCAACATTGTTCTCTGGCTAGCATATCGTAAAAGGCCACTGATGGTGTAGGACTAACTCGTCGCCTTTTAGATTTACACAATCACAATAATTTTATTCTAATGCAGAAGCTAAAACATTTTTTTATTTACACCAACCCAATTTTATTTTTGGCTAAAGAAGTTATAGGGGTATTCTTCTCTTTAGGCCCACCTCCTCGGGAATCGCAGCCATAATAGTGAGCATATTCAACATATCAACAACAATATGCCGAACATTTTGAAGTAATATTTTTTTCTTGTCGGTCCCAAATCGTCTCTCAAACGATCTAGCCGGTAATCAGACACCGGCGCTCGCGTCGCCGGCACGGACGTTGCGCGCGCGCACGGCGGTGGCATGCGCGCCACGCGGTACTCGGATGCGTACATTTATAACAGTAGCTGCTACGATGGATTGCCGTTTGTGTAGGAATATCTTAAAAATGTAAAAGACTAGACCAGACTAGACTAGCTGTTGCCAGTGATTTCTACTGCTTAGGTGGTTTTTGACATTTGACACAAATGGTTCTTTTTACGTAGAACCTTAATTCTCCTTCTGAAATAAAATCAGCCTAACTTGGTCCTTGACATACTGCCTGGCTAATTATATACTAAACTTCCAATGAATTATTTACACAACATAACATCACGCCTATAATCCCCGAAGGGGTAGGCAGAGTCAAAGGCCCTTTAACCACATTCAGCCAAAAATAAAACAAGTGGCTAGCTCGTCGCCTACACAATCACGAACCCAAAACCCCATATACCTACCATTAGTCGCCTTTTACGACGTGCTAAGCAAGAAACACAGTTGGCACATACTTTTAAATCAACCAACATGGGACAAAAATTAAATATTTATTTTATGCATATATTCATGGGAATTAGTAATACGGACTTTTTGACCAGTTTATAACTACGAGTAGCTATGCCTGCGGTTTCGCCCGCGTTTATGGTAATTTTTTTATAGTCTTGCTCGATAAATGGGCTATCTAAAACTAAAATAATTTTTCAAATCGGATCAGTAGTTCCTAAGATTAACCCGTTTAAGCAATCAAACAAACTCTTCAGCTTTATAATATTAGTATAGATTAGAGAATGATTAGAGTTTTAGATTTTACTTAATTATTGTAGTATTTCTGGATTTTTCTAATCTATATTCGTATTTATACCACTAGCTAGACGGTGAGGGAAAACATCGTGATGAAACCTGCAAATTCAAACAATTTTGGATTTGTAACCATGATCCAAAAATTGTCTGGTTCCCCTATCTTAGGGTTACGAAGGTCAAATCGGCAGTCGCTTTAATGTGATTACCAGACTCGCTAAATCCTGGATCATGGTCTAAGCGGACCCCGTCTAAGCACGGGACATAACGCTATGAAGATGATGATCGCGTCATATTACAAGAAATAAATGAATATATTCGTTTTCTACTCCTACTAAGTAAACATCTCGTCGTTGTTTAAGCTAAATCAACATCTAATGTTGTATATACATGTTTAATAAACTACATTCTGTTCTGTTAATGTAATGATTGCGTGTTTATTGCGTTATCATGTCGTCTCCACGAGTGATTGCAAATATCAATTGTATCTCCCAGTTCGTGACTGACAGCGTACAAGTCTATTATTGCCTCAGTACGAGTATCGAAACTTGACTCCGTTCATTTGTTTAAGGCAATAAATAGGTACTTATTATATTAATTCAAAATGACTTACCTAGGCACACGACAGCGTGTCTGGTCAAGTTTGTCATGCAAGAAAAAGGAAACTTTGAGTGGGTCCGGAAAATCTGCTTAGTTACAGCTCAAAATGGGCAGTGTGGGCACATGTAGTTGCAGATCAGTTTAGTGGCAACTTAAAAATCTAACAAGTTACAATTACATTACTTTTTGTGCTCGAGAAAATGTGGCTTACTTTATTATGTAGCAAATATCTCCTAATCAAAGATACTATTTAAAAAGTTGTCTAGTTCCTTTTTGGTATTTCCTACTGATAACTTACTGACAATGATCCATAAGATCCATAACCTCCTCAACTGTGTGGTTACAGGTTCAAGTTCAAATATTATGTATCGAATTAGAACCAATAAGGACGCAATTGAGGCGGTTTTATTATATTCCAATATGTTTAAAAACAGAATGTGTTACGTTAATTACCTCCTTAGTCGGGCCAGGCGCAGCGCACTACACCTACACCGAACGAGTATATATCACCGACGTATCTCAGTCAGACGTAATTACATTGTTTCTGGCAGTCCCATTCAAATCCGGCATCGCTCGCTCGACAAGGCTAAGTGGTTACGTTAGGAACAACTAAATGTATTAGTGCTCGTGGATCGGGCGCAGCAATACGTGTCAGAATGCGAGTTAATTGTGGGATAGGCTCTAGGCGTTGTCTAGACTACACCGGTGAACAAGGTACGACGATATAAGAAGGCTATATTTCACTAAAATGTTAGTCTATCAAAATTTAACTTAGAACTATCCAATTCTATGCTATTAATCAAATCCCTGCGCACGCGACTCCGCCACTCGTCTATGTAAATTAATCTTACAGTGGTAACTCCTCAATTGCCATGTAGGGAAATTTATTAAAACATATACTTGTGCTTTGTTAACTACAACCTTGTAGGTTGTATGGTTTAATATAATTCTTAAAAGCTGTCAAACAAAAGTCCGATGAAAACTAGCGTACGCTTCACTCACCTATCTAATGGCGAAACAGTGTAATTGACTTTTGATAATAAACATGTCAGTACCTTTTAATTTTGTATTACAAACCGCCTTTAGATTCCGTATTTACTTTTAATGCATACATGCTTTTTTTTTGTCCCAGATCAACATGGGCCAAGTCCCAGACCAACATGGTACTAAAATAATACTTTTAATGGATTAATGAAATTCGCGATGCGATAAAATTATAAAGTAATAAAATACACCTACAACTGGAAAAAATACGATAGATAGGTACTCAAAAGTGTTGGAATTCATATCAACTAACATTAGTACTTATCAGAATTTTACTCTTAGCAAAATTCGCGGCAACAGTCACGTATTACGTGAGCTCCAATCAGCGCTCGTAATCGCATTTAGTTTAACGATCATACCGTAGGTCATTTTTATGGCCCCAATGTTTGTTCGAACAGGGCTATAACGATTAAAGTAATTCAACTTTGAGAGGGGCGGGCGCGCAGCAATTGATAAGTACTCTGTGTGTGGTGCCGTAGTGGTAGTCCAATATTCCTTTTTGTTTCCGACTGGTTTAATATTTAGATTTTTCTGGAGTCAACCTGTGAAATGGCTAATTTTAATATCTACCTAAAAAAAAGTATCAAATGATATTATTTTAATTCCAATATTATTTCATATTATTTCTTCCGAAAAGGGTCAATTACACCTGACACTATGCCATAAAGAGCAGTAATAAATAAAAATACTATCTATCTTTTATCCTTTACTACTCCTCTTATTCTCACATCGACTATATAAGCATTTTGAAGCTACAAAAGTAAGACGACATCAAATGCTTTGGTCTGACGTTTAAATAAGTAGCTTACACCTATGTTATGAAAGTTATCATCAAGGAAGGTACTAAAACCTTATGATGCGAAACGACAATCTTTTTCATTTCAAATATTCGTCAAGTGCAGAAACCGAGCTCGTGCCTCGTGCGACCGAAGCAAAGCATTAACAAAGTTGTTCATAGTGAAAGAAGAGTTGCGGAGCCTATTTATCAATATATACATTATTATATTATTAAATTCATCCAATGTTGGTCTGGGACTTAGAATGTGCTAACTGTGTTTCTTTTCTAGCATGTCGTAAAAGGCGACTAATGGTATATATGGTTTTGTGTATCTGATTGTGTAGATAACGAGCTAGCCACTTGTCACTACTTTTTCACAATTTTTTTACCTAACCCAGCCCAGTTTTATTTTTCGCTGAATGTGGTTAAAGGGGCCTGCTGCCCCTTTGACTTTACCTACCTCTTCGGGGATTATGGGCGTGATGCAATGTTTGTTTGTTTACATTATTAAATATAAGGCAGAGATCTGACCCTTATTTTTACTAAAATACTAATACCTATCTTACCCTTTACCTACATTCATTATACTGTTCATGGACGCTCGTTGTTTCTTAAGGTACTGTTGTTCTCACCCTTTTGTAACACTTTCCATGTTCATACTGATTGCTACAACTATGGTAAACGAATGAGAATAAATCAAAACAATCCTTAGCGCTATTACGATAACGAGGCGCGAGCCAGACGCGAACAACACGCATTACGTACTCGTACAGACGGACAGACCGACAGACCGACGCAGCGACATCGTAATGGGCGGTAATGAGCGGGGCCGCGGGCGAGACATAGCTTAGTGGGATACTGTAAAGGGCTACTCATATGAAACTTGAAAGGTTAAAATTGCAGATATTATGCGTGCCTTTTGGTATGCAGAAAACCTATTTGAGATCATCCTACTGTTATCTCTAGTCTAGTATTATAATTATGAGCATATACTTTATTAGTTTGTATGTAAACATCTAACTAAGGAAGTACACCAATCCACAGTAAATTAATATATAAATTAACACAAAATATTTTGTATGTATTATTATTGTAGTGTAGGTACATAATACACAACATACACAAATGCAAAATAATATATCTCATTGGCTTCACCGGATTGTTGCGTCTGCGCATGTCTTTACTATTGAGTATCGATTGCGGTGTAAGTATCAATTTGGTCTCCACTTTGTTGCACAAAGCACTAGTGGGTTAGACTATCATGTATAAGTTTATGTATTAAACAGCAATAATACAAATAACCGTGCGCCAAATATGGTCTCAGTCTCATATTTTAAACTTAATCAAATTTTATTTCAAAAGGAATAAATTATAGGAACTGCGTTCAAATTTTGCAGATATTAAACAACGTTTAAACCAATAATAATAAAATCGTTTATTTCAGACAACGTCCATACGGTTAGTAGTGCAAATACAGATATAATGTAATGTAATAGGAACAAACTAGTCCATCAGTGCTAGCAAGTCACGCAGACACGACCACACACACCAGAAATTCATATCATACACATGCATATATACTTATACTAATAAATGACTAATTATAATATAGCTGACCTAACTTCTTAATGAGATATAATAAATAAGGTTACCGTGAAAACATAATTATGTATCTGAGCCCAAAAAATAACAAAAACAAACATCTTCACAACTAATATATGTGAGAAAATGTAAGTTCAGATAAGTTTTATTTAATAAAATATGATATTAAATCAAACATAATAAACATTCATCGAGCAGAAACAATTTAACTACTAAAGGCGAGGGCGGAGAGTAACGCCGACGAAACGGTCAACTTAACACAAGCAAGCGCAATTCTGGGAATAAACTTAAATCTAAAATGAACAAGGCAAGGGGAACTAGAGCGGCCGACACCCGACATATCTATTTGCCTCATCGCACCCTTCGTCACCCCCAGACCAATTAATTCGTTAACAAATAGCCCGAGCCAGTGATAACAGATAGCAGGGATTGTTTAAAAAACGTCTGGAGCACTTTGTCTCCCTTAAAAGGCCATTTTTTATATAAAAAAACTACAGGTGACGATTTGTCCGGTATTTTGAAGCCCAAGCTCGGATGGTATCGTTTAAATTCCCATCAAGTTGCCTTCAAAGAATAATAATTAAGAGCATAAAATTACTGATTATGACATTGTTCATTATTGTAACCAATACATTTTGCTGATTTTGGCTCAATGATTCCAAATTATAGATTTTTTAAATCTATTGAATATTGATTCAAGAGATTTTAAAGTTGTGTCTCCAGATTTACTCAGACCAATTCCCCAGTTCCAAACTAAGATTATGCTTGTAGTATGGATACTAGGTGAACGGATAGACATACTTAAATACGTTTAAAAACGTCCATGACTCGAGAAACTCGTTTTACATTTATAATACAATGTATGTATGATAATAAAAGTTATTGTTGATTTCTCCGACACACTCTCAGTAAAACCCTTCCGATTCACTCGGGTGCGGCAGTTCAGTAAAGCGACCTCTGCCGACATCCAATAAGCAGAGATAAGTATTCGGTAACGGAGCAAAAAGGTGTCGACCCATTCACGCGGCGACAGCGATCCGTCAGACACTTTATTGGTCGTGTCGGCGCTGACGCGGCGGACCAGCGCTGCTGCGGACCGAGAGAACGATGTGATGGGTATTAAACGCCTTTTCAAGTAGTTAATCCACAACGACGTAAATCCTTTTAATATCATAAATGAAAAGATTTTGTGGATATGTGGATGTTTGATACTCTTTAACGCAAAAAGTATTTTAATGAAACTTTACAATAGTATAGCTTATACAATAAAATTGTGTGTTATTCTTATGTATAAGCTATGTTTCGTCGATGTACCTCGCGAGCAAAGCCGCGGGCAGAAGCTATTAAGTTATAAGAGCATTCGAGTGGTATCAGAGACCGAGCAAGCAGTTTTCGCTATTATTCATAATTTTCCATCTAACCCAACTTAATTTTACTTTTGGCTCAAAGTTGTTGAAAGGCCCTATTGATACTTGGACTCTGTTTCTGTCGATAGTATTCTATATTTGAAAATCAATAAAAAAAAAGTATAATTTTATCATGGAAACAAAAGACTTCATGCTTTAAAAATAGAATACGAGTTAAAAAAATATTCAAACTAAATTAAAGTGCCACAGAGCTTTAAGTTCACAACAAAGTAATACAAAAACTGTCTGGTAGGGTTCCGGATTCGCTTCGTCTTCGTCTGATAATAAGTAGAACTGTCTGTTGATAACCTAGTGCCAACTTTTTATAGAATATTGTACCTGGCGTAACGAATCACAATCGTTAATGTTATTGCCACCGCCAAAAACCGTTGGCAAAAACGCCCCCTAATTGGCCAGGCCCGCACTACATCAACTTTTTTCGCAGACGCTATCTCACTGCACCTAATGATCTGAAACTATCTGTTAGTTTTTTTTTACGATGGAAGCTGCTACCTATTTTGTCTTTTTAATGGCGGATGGAAAAAAGACAATTTATTTGTTTTGACTGGCTAATAAGATAAGGGAAATAAATCAAACTGATTAAAAACCTGTTCTATGTTTGATATTTTTTATGCCAGGTGCATTATATATAGACTTGTATGAAACCCACATACAAATAGTAGATACTGAGAACACTTATTGCGTAGATATTTTCGTAAGTTTTCTATAATTTACAATATGATTCGAGTAAAGGTTAGACCTTACAGCAGTAGTTTGTTTATTCAGTATTACAGTATCTGCGACAGCAACTCCCAACAGCCTAGGATGTCTTTTTAGTATCATATTGATACTGAAACTTAAATCACCACATCATTGTTGGGGAGCGAGTGCTTACACACGAATTTTATTCCTCTCAAGAAATGCTCTTTACCTTTTAATTTTGATTGCACAAAAGTTTAAGTCTCAATATTTGTTTGTATCCGACAACATCACATACATTGATCTGACTCCGAGCTTAAGCACTTGTGTTACGAATATCAGAATCAACAGTGGTATTACAAATATATACTTAAATGTTAAATATTAAGACACAGAATAAATACAAGTATTCATCATACGAATGTTCGTCCTGGGTGTGGATCGAACCCACATCTCGTGGCGCATGGCAGGGTCACTACCGAATGCGCCATCGAATTTGTATGTTGTGATTTTGTGTAACATTTTTTTGTCTATCTTATCTTATTCTGTTAGTGCCTGTTTGTAATGTCAACGCAACAAAATATTACTAAAAGTGTAGATAATGAATAAAAAAATTATAAATTTCTGTTTAGACATCTGTATGTTTGTTTCGGATTATCTCCAAAACAGCTTAATTGATTTTGACGAAACAATTATTGGCAGATAGTTGATGTTACGAGAAGTAACTTAGGCTACTTTTATTTCAAAAGAAAGTTTAATTTACACAAAAAAAATATTTCATGCGGGAGAAGTCGCGGACAATACCTAGTTATACAATAAAACACAACAGCGCCTCCGAAAATCAAACCTTGTGTATCGCTAATTTATCTCGACGTCGCGATCAGAAGGTCGCGCCGCGAGGGCTGCGCGCGCGCACGCCTTACCAGTACGTCTGGTAAAATCAGCGGGTGGTGTTATACTTACTTTAATGTTATGAATGTGAAAGTAGATACATCTGTCTCTTATCTTTTCACACTCAAACTAATTATACGATGATGATGAAAGGTACGCTATAAGTTTGAATCATGCGTTATGAAGAGGGATCCGTTCTGTCGCGTATACATGTCTCGTTATAAATAGTATTACATGCCTTCTCTTTTTTTATCTAGTTTAAGTGTATGTGTGTATGTTATCGGGATGATGGTTTTCAAAAATACAAAAAACCGCCAGATGGCGCGAGGGAGTCTCGTGGTCTTATCACTGTCACTATTGGCTCCTTATTGACAGCATGTCAGTTTGGTCTGACAACTAACCAATGAGGAGGGTGACAAGACCGCAAGTCACAGATACGCCATCTTGTGGATGTGTTAATTAAAAAAACCCTCATTGATACCTGATCCCACCAAAACCGGATAAGTGTGTAAAGCGCTACGGTGAATATACATACGTGAATACCTACATACCTGCTGATGCATGAATTGCAAATATGTTGTACTTCTTTTGCCTTTGCAGTAGTCAGATAAATAATATTTCCGCTGCGAACAACCAAATTGGTAATAACCAACGACGGTAACTTTGACATTTGTGTAGTAAGACGAACAAAAAACTCTTGCACGACCACACAGACCTGTCAGAGACGCGTGTTGATGGAGCGACAGCAAAATGGGAACAAACACTACAACTAGTTAATTATTTTATATAATATGCAAGTTGGGTGTTATACATACATACATACATAATGTCACGTCTTTTTCCCATGGGGGGTAGGCAGAGATCACGATACTTCCATTTGCTACGATCCTGACATACACCTTTCGCTTCTTCTACATTCATAAGTCTTTTCATACACGCTCGTCGGTTAAGGGTTTATGATACGTACATAAGCTCAAATTATAAGCGAGCGGACCAAGGGGAAGAAATTAGTCAGCCAATATTGGATTTACACTCGAAAGATACACGCTGTGTACACTCCAAGCTGGTACGTTTTGCTTTAGAGCATGTTCATCATTTCTCTTAGTGGGACTTGAATGTGTCTTTGATTTTGTGGTCTGGATTACGACCACAAGACAAAGTTTCGCAACCCTTCATAACAGTGCATTTTATATTTTCTATTATAAGTTTTCAGTCTAGTCCACTACTCATAATAGAGCATACAGTATTCCAGCGAATTTTTTGTCTGTCTGTCCTGATAACCGCCGCTGCAAGATTCAGCTCTACCGCGACAGATAGCGCTCCTCGCGGTAGCGATGCCCCCGATGCACCCGCGACGTCGCTCTACAACTCTACCTCAATTAAAGTGCACTCGCTGCATGCTCCACATGACATCTATGAGAACAAACCTTATTGGTAAACTATTTGCATGGCTAAGAGCTGGCTTAGATTAGCGTTGTCACTATCACCATCATTTATAATTTACCATAGTTAATGGTTACATGTTTTAATTATGTAAGTATTGAATATTGGTAGTTTACAAAATTGGTAGGTCAAATGTCAGTCGCTTCGAACTAGTTAAAATCTAGGATCTATCTAAAATAATAATCAAAGGCACTGAACCAAGATAGCAACAGGGACCTGAGGATGAACTAGGTTCTTAGTGCAGTTACAAGTTCAAAGTGCGTGTGAATGTCGCCAGTGCGAAACACACCTAATTATAATCCCGCGCCCGCGCGAGTGGGTGTGAAATAATAAACGCCTGCGATACGTCGATTCCGAGTTACGACGACGCGCCGCCGCGCCGTGACGTCACACGACGCTAACGCACGCCGCGGCGACCAGCAATGACGTTAGCTTGGAAAATGTTTGCTGATGGTTAGGAAAAGAAGAACGCATTGATTCTGTTCGTCGTGTTCAAAGTCGAGCTTGAATACATTGCAACGAAATAAATAGTTATTTCTGCTTGTACACCGATAACTTATCTCAAATTAGTTTGCAAAAAAGCACAAATATAATTTGTTACCATTAATTGTTATTAATATTAAAAAAATGTATATTGAAGGTTATTTTTTGATTTAATTGTTCGTCCGAAGGTTTCCGAGTTCATTTTACGACATGGAATTGCTTTTTACAGCCTACATATTTTCGGATATGGTACCTACACAGTATTCTATACAGTTTTAGTTAATACTGGGGAGCTGAATCCGTAGGATTTAAACTTCTTCGGTTCATCTCATGTCCGAATCGGAATCAATCAGTCTAGTTCTAGTGTCGTAAGGCTCCACTGCTCTCAGGCAATCTATCAAGTTCGCAAATTATCGGATAAGTCACTCATGAGGCCTGAATGGAGTCTGGAAAGCTCTGCCGTAGCTTACGGCTTATCACTTATTGTTACATTACTGTGTTGTGCTACTTAGACTTACTGCCCGCGCTAGATTTATGTGAGGTTTTGAAAGCGCTGCGCTAATCTCTCAATTAGTGTCACGATTACGTCGCAACTTGGAGGAAATAGTAGTGAGTGAATCTAAATATTATAAAATATGTAACGATTAGGAACGTATCCTTATTCTTAAAATATTGGATAACCTAATTTTTATGGGATTTATATAATACAGAGTATATTACAGTATACTAGCAACTGAGATCTGAAGTTGGATCTGACTATAATTTAAATTCTTTACATTTGTGGAAAGGCCACGCTCTAGCTAAACAGTTGCTTCAGTATTATGAGGCTGCCTGAATCAGTAAAATACCTTTTCACAAACTTTTGCCATATAGCAGTATTTACCAATACAGTAGGTAATGTTTCGCTATGTGACTGAGAGTTCCGAATAATTGAAAGAAATAGTAACATCTGCTGAAATAGAAATTTCTAAGACGAATCTCACATCAAAGTGCTTAGTAGACTTACTACATTCGTACGCCGGAATCTCCTCACTGCTCGTCATCTCGCTGTGAGTGACGCAGTTTGTGCGGTGTCGTTTCTAATCCGAGTTTCGTTCCCAAATGCAATGTTTGTTTACGAGACAGCGTTTGGGGTCTGCGCGATCAGCGCATTGTGCGCCCGCGACTTAGCGCGCAGTGCGTTATTTACGACCGCTGTCGCATAAAGCACGCCAATTGAATCAACTCAACCAATTTCACTTTCTACAGTTGACAAACGTGTAATATTTAAATATGGGGTCGGGTGTCGAGGCTGAACGTAGTCTATTTGGAGTTGCTGTGTGGTGTGCGCAAGACTTGTTGTGCTGTTTTCAGAGCTGGAGATTCAACAGTGTCGGGGTGTGCAACACCCCGACACTGTTGAAACCAAATATAATAAAACCACCGGCTTTATTATATCTCGCGTTTATTAAGTAGTGGAATTGAACAATGTTCCCAAATAAAAATTGCTCATATGTTAATCTTAATTAAAGACGGACACATACCTATATGATGCATGATAATTCGAAATCCTCACTTAATTCGTGAATTTGGTATATAACCTGCTTCGTGACACCTCAATTCTGCTATAAAAAATTCAAAATTACATTTCATTCTGACTAGAAATTTAGTTTTTACCACATTTTGAGGCTCGCCTATCATTGTAGCCAGAAGGACTGCGTGACTGTGTGGCCTCATATTTACTGCGAATTAGATCGCGGACATTAGCGAATATTAAATCGTGTCAGTGCGTCGTTTTCGTTACCGCGCGACAAACGGCGACGGTAATGGCGCATAATGCGCGCGCTGTTTATCGGCACGCGCCGCACTTTACGACCAGAGCAGGGATGACCAGAGGTATTAGACAACTATTGGCAGCTAATGAAATTGTAATCGACAAACAATTGATGTTCTTTATTTAGGTATAGCAGCGCCCCACGGTTTCGCTTGTGTAGTTCCGGTTATCGTGGTAATATGGGGATAAAATAAAGGGAGTAACACCTGATAAAGTAGCTTTCTATTGGTGAAAGAAATTTTCAAATCGGTCTAGTAGTTTCGGAGCCTATTTAATGCAAAGAAACGAAAAATAAAATTTTTCGTTTTTATAATATTAGCATGATATCTATTTGATATAAACCCATCTAAACAAGATGTATTTACTCCTACAGGGGTACAAACATAGTTAGGAGCCATAAAAACCGTAGAGCTTATATGAACAGGATTATGAATGTTAAAGAAGCGAGTGAGGTGTGTTGTGTACGGTCCGTGCCATATGGCGTTCAGTTTTCTCTGCCTACTCGCAAGGGCATTGGCCTGAAGTTAGTTAGTTAGTTTAGAAAAAAGCTTTATGTTAATATTGAACGTTTGTATGATTAACGGATCAAATGTCGGCTGGACCCAGTCTATACGATATTGTCATGAAAAACAGTCTTATTCCCCACCCCTAGCGGCGCGCTGATATACGCGCAGGCGCAGTCACGTCGGCAGGTTGCGACACGGCGCGCGCGCACGCGCCTGAGCACTGGCGGACCAACAGCGCTGAAAGAATCACTCATTTACTTACTGGACCTTACTAATATTGTGATTGCGAAAGAAACTGTCTGTTACGTTTGCACTCTTAAACTACGAGTATTTATTAACCAATTGCTAAAAAAAAAATTATACATACAGAGGAATTGAGAACCTCCTTCTTTTTTGAAAAAAAAAGAATTTATTCCAATTGCTAAAATTAACTCATTGTTGAAATTTGGGGTTTAAACTAAGTATAATAGATTTACTATTTTGGAAAAAAATATTTATGAGTGGGGAGCGTGATAGAGTCTCTGTATCCTAAACGGGTGGTGCTGCGGGCGAAAGCTAGTTTACATGTGAATTTTAAAGGGACTCTTGTTTGTTACGTTTCCACGCCAAGACTTAGCTGATTGTAATACAAAAGTTTAAACCCCAAGAAAGGATAAAGGCTATTTTTAATCCCAGAAAAATTATAGGTCCTGCAGGATGCACTATTATCTTAGACCAAATGCTGCGCAGACTCCAAAAGCTTGGACCTAATAAATAATTAATTGTCAAATAAATAAGTCCCAGCAGGAACACTTATTATTCAAATACAACGGATATTCCATGGACGACGTACTCTCTGTAAAAAAATATGAAAATCCGCAAGAAAGTCCTGAGAAACGTATAAAATGCTTTGCTTCCCAAGCGAAGCCGGGCGGCTCACTAGTAAGGTACAACGCTAATGAATGCACCTACATTTAACTCAACACTAATCAGACAGGCTAATACTTTCATTACGACTTCGACATTTTGACTAATAAACACTCAAAATAAGTGCAATAAATTCAGATTGGGCTATTTACAAGCTGCTGCCGTGAATTATCGCGTCAAACGAAATGTCAGCTGAATAAACATGGGGTTTGTGGTAGGCGCAGTATTTATGCGCCTAGACCTGATCCCGGCTCCGAGGCAAGTTACGAGGGGTCAGCGGAATCTGGCTTCAAATAAAAGTAAGTTAGAATTATCGGGTCGTTAAATGTTGTATTAAGCGCACTAATGGATTAGATGTCGAGGAACGTTTGCCTTCGTTAAAACGTTAATGAGTAAATAAGTATAAAATTGTGTCCATTATTTTTCATCTACAGTATCTACAGTAATATTATAATTAGGAAGATTTGTATGTTTGTAATGAATAACCTTAAAAACTAGCAGACTTATTTAAAATAATATTTCACCATTGGAATGCTGTATTATCCCTGAGTATTATAGGCTATATTTATCCCAGAATATTTAAAAAATAAATGTCTACCCATGCATATCCTAGACGGGCTTCGCATGGGTGCTTTATAAAATTATTAAACTTTATAGTTTAATGTTGTTCCCACCTCTATACATGCACACACTAACACAGCCCGCAATCGCAAACGAGATAGGCATGGCCTAAAGAGCAGTAAACTAATATATCTATCTACATTTAGACAGAAATAAAATGATCTCGGGTTTGATGTAAAGTTGTAACAATGTAACGACAAGTGTCTAGTTCCTCGTGTCGCCCACACATCTACAAGACCAGCAACCATTGGTCTTTGCAAACAGCAAACATTTGGTCGCCAATTACAACATAGGTACTAAACAAGGAACAGACTTGAAACATACATTTTTTTTATCCATGACCAACATTGACAATTCGTATTATAAATATTTTTCAAAGTACGTGCAAAACACAAGTTGTAATGAAAATTTATTTAGATGTTTGTTGATATTTATTACCATATTAGCATACAAGTAATACTATTATTGCAGCATTTTGGCTTTATTTACAGAATCTTTTCTGGACAATCTTGAGGTAAATTATATATTGATTAAATTGAAAGAAATTATGAAGCCTAAAAGACGGAAGCTTAAAAAATGGAGTAACTGCTCCCGTTTTCCCAACATTTCCCTTCACTACTCTGCTCCTATTGATTGTAGCGTGATGAAAAGTATACTATAACCTGCCCAGGAGTATGAAGAATAATTGTACCAAGTTTTGTTAAAATCCGAGTAGTTTTTGTTTCTATAAGGAACATACAGACAGACAGACAGACAAAAATTTTACTGATTGCATTTTTGGCATCAGTATCGATCACTAATCACCCCCTGATAGTTATTTTGAAAATATATTTCATGTACAGAATTGATCTCTCTACAGATTTATTATAAGTATAGATAAATGAATGAGCCAGAGTTCCTATTCAGACACACAATGTGTTGTGTATATCTAGGGCTAAAATAAAATAAACAACAAGCCCTAAAGATATTTCGCAAGTAGAGCGATATCCATCGGATAGACACCAATAAAAGTTAACGCGCAGTAGCAATCAGATAAGCTGCAGATCTGCATAGAGCAGCCAGGGCCAGAGACTCCAGGACTGTAGTGATGGCGGATGAACTAGGAGGATTTAGAATGGAGACTAAAGAGTATCTCAGGGGCCTCCTTAGAGCCTCAGCCTCCATTCAATTGTAAGTTATATTATTTTACTGATCCTAAAGAAATCATGACCCTAAAATTACGTAAGTGTGGCGTGAATGGAATTTTGGTCTATTCATTACTTAGGGTCCATAATCTAAGACGTTATAATCAGAAAAGCAATGATATTTTACGTGATAATTGCCAAACTAAAAGGTATTTAAGTATAAGAAAGATATTATTCAGACTAGCACACTAACTCGTTGTCCTAAAGTAATCATATAGCTGTTAGTATGTACCGGATAAACTTACTTAAGTACATATATTTATTAATACGTCAATGGCTCTTGTATTATTAAATATATTATACGAACATTTCGCCTCCGGGAGGATACTCTAACCCACAATAAATCGGTTCGTAGCCGGGTCCAATAGACCAAGCTCGTTTATTTATTGTCCAGCTTTATAATTAGGCTCGTTGCGCGTATTTTAATGTAATGTATGTAAAGCCCCTTAGCTGTTTATTTTATGTATCGTTACGTGCAGATTACGAAATTCATAAATAAAAACAAGACACAGCAAAAACATGTTCTAATCGTTGACCGGATTTATAAAAAATACTTTCATAAACATGAGATAGCTAGTAAGTAAGCAATTAACAATACAGTAGTTACTTTGATAGTTAAGGAAATTCATGTTTAATGAAACTTGCAAATATCTTTTCAACCCATAATGTGTGAGAGGTGGCGGTGTATAAAATAATATAAATTGGAAATTGTAATCGTATAGGGAAGAATATACGAAGGGATGAAATGAACCAAATAACTCGAAATGCGTCCAGAGATTGGGAAACCACTTACCTCGGGTGGATCGGAGCCGCCATCATCAAAACGCGGCGCCGCCGGTTGTTCACGGATCTGACACTGGTGTGGCACATTCACGGCAATGCGTCGATTTTCTGGTAACTCCAGCGGCGAGATTCGAAGTACTTCTTGATAATTTTTAACAGGAGTATAAATAAGATTATCCGAATACAAGAGATTTAAACAACGTGATTTTGTTTCAATCGATGGCAGCTGCGTTTTTTTTTTCGACTGGCGTCTGTTGTGTATGTGGCCAGTACGCTAAGGATGCGCGTACGGTCCTGCGCGCCCATAAAAATCCGTACGTGGCATAGCGAGCAAACAGCCTCCAGAGTGCTGTATCGTGATACGTTTTGATAAATAGGTTTGCGAAAAGAAGGTAGGAGTAGAAATATGAAGGATTTAAGAATGACTTGCTTTGGATTTGATGACGTTTTTGGTTTTTTTTTAATATCTATATTGGAAGATTAGTAGTAGTGCCTAACGGATTTCATGGAACAATAATACCATTTTTTTTTTGTATTGTATTAATAGTTTTAATATGAATATTATTTACTTCTGATTGGCAGACCTAGACATTTTAAAATGTCTCGAGCCATTTATCAAATAAATTATTTTTACATATTTTAATTTTTTACCTGTGCCTTCACTGTATACCTGTCAAGTTTGTTTGAATTCTGATCGTCGAGCGACAATGTAGCGGCCACCAGCAATAAAACGTATCGGCGAGTGAAAGTGTCGCGATAACATCGCCTTTATTATTGTTTACCGATACCGCTGCACACCTGACAACTACTTACTAGATCCGACACTGTGTATAAATAATAAATTAAATAAATAAATTCTCAAGACTGACACACCAATTCCCTAGTCCCAAACTAAGCTTATGCTTGTGCTATGGATACTAGGTGAACGGATAGACATACTTAAATACGTTTATAAACATCCATGACTCGAGTACAAATTCCCATGTTCATCACACGAAACATTGCCCCTAGCGGGTTCGAACCCGCGACCCTCGGTTTCGTGGCCAGGGTCTCTGACCACTCGACCAACGAGCCAGTCAAAATAGAAATAGTCAGTATAGAAATGAATGTTAAAACCATTTTGTATATTGTTAACGGTTAAAGTAAATATATTTACAAGATATACTTGTGTTAATTTTGATTAGTACATTGATAAAACATTTTTATTAGAATTTTAATTACCTACATATTTGAAGCGTTTTTAACATGTTGATTTTTTTAACGTGTTGAGAAAGTTTGAGAAGAACATTTGTGCCATTTTAACATCATCTTCCTAGCGTTATGTTCCGTGCTTAGACGGGGTCCGCTTAGACCATGATCCAAGATGAAGCAAGTCTGGTAATTACTTTGAAGCGACTGCAGATCTGACCTTCGTAACCCTAAGATAGGGGAACCAGACAATTTTTGGATCATGGTTACAAATCCAAAGTTATTTGGATTTGCAGGTTTCATCACGATGTTTTCCCTCACCGTCGAGCTAGTGGTATAAATACGTACATAGATTTGAAAATCCAGAGGTACGTGTCCGGGTTTGAACCCGCACTCCTCTGTTAAGAGGCGGGTGTCCTTACCATTGAGCTACCACCGCTCATTGTGCCATTTTAACAACGCTTTTTATATTGGAAACCGAACCAGTAACATTGAATGCGGAGATTTATATCATGAAGGCGTTTAAAGGTACACAAAGCACATGTTCTGGTACCTTTTTTTTTATTTTTTACAAGTATGATACATTTACCACAGAGTCTTTAAAATAAAACTAATAATAAATTACAACAAGGTCTTTACGTATGTACCGCTGAATATATTTTAAATCGCATTTATTCAGACATAAACAGCGAGTATCTCTCAAGAGGCGTCGCCGAAGAAACAAACAAATACAGCACAAAGTGAGCCGCTTCAAGCGCTTTATAAATCAAAATAAATAGCGCTGAAGCGACTCAGCGCAGGTCACGGCATCCTACGGTGGGGTGGCCATAAATATAATAAAAATTGTCTGATTACTCGTAAGCAAATAGATCGTAGTGCGTTATGTTTCTAATATATAGATTATTTTTGTAATAATGGTTTTGTGGCATTGTTATTTTAAAACGCTGCGTCATTAATTTAATTTCAAATTAATGTAATGTAGGTAATATTCCTTGTATCTCGTAAAAATGTAGCGGGTTAGACCAAGACAACTGAAAAAAGTAATATTAATTTGCGCCATAGGGCTTTTAGTTCTTTCGGTCTACTGCGCTGGGAAAGTGGCGTGAAGTTTAGTTAGTTCATATTTACACGGATCCATTGTTAAAGTTGATATCAAAAATAACAAATGCAATCTCAAATCTAATTATTTTGGCCAAGCTCTAAATCACAAATTTCGTTACAGCCTAAACATTTTTTTAATGAACCAACTAGACCACATAGATTAGTGTATTTCAGTTAATTTCATAGCGTATAGTTTACATAATTTCAATTTCAGTTTCAGTTAGCATATGGTCTGCTGCTGTGGGGATCTGCGGCTAATATACAAACTATTTTTGTATTGCAGAAAAGGGTCCTTAGAGCCATATACGGCCTCAGACCACGTGACTCTCTTAGAGATATTTTTAAAGAAACTACCATTTTAACAATTGCATCGCAATTTATTTTAGCTTGTATTATGTAGGTATATGTATATAAAAACATTGACCAATTTTCTAAAAGTCAAACGCTCATACTTCTAATTCTAGAAATAATCACAAAGTTGCTGTTCCAAACCATAGACTCTAAAAGAGTCCTAATTATTTTTTTTAATTCCAGAAAGTCTACTAGCATTACCTTCACATAAGTTCAAATTGTGCATTATAGCGTTTTGAATGAATAAGGATTACTATAATGTTGTAGACTTCTTAAATGACAACCACATATGTTTAACTTCATATTGAAGTGTTCACCTACCAGTGTTGTTACCTGGTAAGTGTAGACCTTCCGAACCGGTGGTAATATTTTCTTTTCTGTACATATTTACTATTTATAAGTGCTTTTTTGAAGCCTTTAATTAAAGAGATTTTTTACGAGGAAATTTCACAATCTAATCTAAATTTAGAACAGAGGGTCTACGATATCACAAAACCTAGTCCTGTCCTGTTAAGTGCCCAATGAGTGCGCACCGCGCTAGCCTAGTCCCGATGACATGTTTATGGGTGTCCGGAGCGCGGCCGGCGTAATGGTCTCTTTTATGTTCACAAAAAACGAATAGCTGAGCGTCTGTGGAGATATGAAGTAGCCGCCTCAATAGCCTTCAATTTTGGAATGCCTGGGGACATCAGTGCGCTTAAGTGGAAGAATCATAACAAATTAACGGAATATGGATGAAGAGCAAGTGGAAGGGGCAGTGGATAAGGACATGAGCCTTGCCTGCAAAGTGTAAGGGTTCAAATCCAAGCACAATTTTCCAATAATCTATTTAGGATTATACACGTGCCTAGGTTAGAATTCTAAATTGCACAATAAATAACTATAGATACGGTACACATTGGACAGGTACTTACAAGTATTTAAGTAAGTGGTAGGTGACTTCAGTAAAATCGATTCAGAACGGGGTCTTTTATAGCGGTACATAACGTTAAGTAGAATAAAAATATAACAAGAAGGAAAATAAGAAGAGGTACACCCGATTATAAGAAACTTCATAATTAAATTTTAATTTTCTTATATTACCATAAAATCATTACCTAATCATTCGAACTATGTGGTATTTTTTTCCTGTACCATTAATAAATACTGGGGATTGTTGAAACGGATCGTCTATATCACATAAGTATTCATTACGAATTTCAATGAATATTATAAGGATATATACAATATTTTTGCATCATATGATTTTAATGCTAAAAAATTACCAATGCCAAATCTAGGGAGCAGTTAAAATTTAAAGTAAAATAAATTATAATACCAAATAAACAAACACTCCAGTTGTAAATTACCAATCAAAACATTACCACCATAGTCAAGTTCTTTTTGCTTCAACGATAAACCCCGCGCCTCACCGCGCCTCACCTCCAGGCCCGGCCGAGTGAACGCATAAATCCCTTGGCCCTAAAGATGTGTAAAGTAGTTTTTTACGAGGAAATAATTTGTGACATGATTATTAGAAAAGAAGAAACGGATCACCCGCGTGGTCTCATGCATTAGTTTCTACGACCCATTGTTCATCCTTGCGTGAGTCCATTGCACCAAGTTAATATGGGTTTATAGCGTTTAACACATCGATATATTTCATCACGTATCTATTGCGATTGTGATACGTTTTTTATGGAATATACATTTTAAATAAATAACCAGTTTGAAGAATTTAATACAAAAATAGAATGCCGCAGCATTTTATACAAAAATAGAATGCCGCAGCATTTTATACTGTTCTCGTAAGAACAGTATCGAAATAACAGGGATGAGAAAAGTTACAAACTAATGAATCTCAGTCGTGGAAGGTAAAGCGTTCGTGGGTATAAGAGTAATAATGTAGGTATGTGGAAAATACTTATATATTATTAGCTTTCACCTGCAGTTCCGTCTGCATTTAACCCTGTTACAAATATCGTGTGTTGAAAGTATAATTTATTTTCGTATTAAGAGTAGTCTTTATCCTTTCTCAGAGTTAGAAGACAAAGTTATTAGTGCAAAATTTATTTTCTATCGGCCAAGTAATTCAGGTGTAAGTAACAGACAGGAAGACAGCTACTTTTGCCTTCGTCATACACGTACTGATTGAATACTCTATTCAGGAAGTTATCGTAGGTTATTAAAATCACCATCTATTGGGCGTAGATCGAATATTTTATGTCGCGTAACGTTTCAATAATGCCGTGTCGTGTGCGCACGGGCACGCGTCCCTCATCTCCCAATCGTCGTAACTAATACGTTTGACACATAATACTTCCTCCTCTCATAATGCCCTCTGAGTTATTGCCTCTTTATTTATTCAACGATTCCCTTTGAGCGGCCAGCCCTGCCCGGGGTGATGTATGATATCATAATTAACGGACACAAAGGGCATCAGGTATGTATGGGTGATGTTATTGAATTTAATACTTTTGATTATGACTGTAGTGCTTTATGAGTATTGCTTTGTGGACAGAACGTTGGGATTATAGTATTTTTATAGGGTATATTCCTTTTGTGGAAATAATTAATTGCATATTTGCGTGGTACTTTATAAATTGAAAAGAGGTTCTAAGTTTTTTTACATTTATTTATCTTTAAAAAAATGCATTTAAGATATAAATAAACGCTCCTGTGCATTTATGTCAAATAATTTTTATCATTTTACGTTGAAAGTGACGTTTGTTACAGTAGTTACAAACCATAACCACCATTCTAAACACCGCAGCTGTCGAATCAGACTGGGAGCAAACATTTTGACTTATATTTTATGTATTCAAATATTTTTTGTAATATGTCTCTACGCTGTCTAGAGCACAAGTATTTGTGCTGTGGATACACCTATACCTATGTCTAAAGCTATACAAAAAAAAACCACTTATTTATTTACCAGCGGTGTCACCCTCGTTTATGGTTAATATTATGAAGACTATTTCCGTCATACATGATTTCTATGTAACTTTAACCATTAAGGCTGCACACGCGACGGAAGCTTAAAAAATGGAGTAACTTCTCCCGTTTTCCCAACATTTCCCTTTACTACTCTGCTCCTATTGATTGTAGCGTGATGAAAAGTATACTATAACCTGCCCAGGAGTATGAAGAATAATTGTACCAAGTTTCGTTAAAATCCGTCGAGTAGTTTTTGTTTCTATAAGGAACAGACAGACAGACAAAAATTTTACTGATTGCATTTTTGGCATCAGTATCGATCACTAATCACCTCCTGATAGTTATTTTGAAAATATATTTCATGTACAGAATTGACCTCTACAGATTTATTATAAGTATAGATTACAATCTATATCATGTGTATGCGTGGTTGTTGAACTAATATCCCAGGTTATTATCACAGTTTAGTGCCGACACCTCGACAGGTACCGGGTAACGTAATGGCGCGCGATAAGAGCAGCGAGTCCCACGGCGCGAGGATAATGAGCGCGCGGTCCCACGCGTGGGCGCCGTTGTGAACTATTGCACGAGCGACGCGTCGCGCCGGCGCAGCAGTGGAAGTGGAAGATATTCTTTAGGGTGTAAGATTTGCACATGTGATCGTGGCGAGGCCACAGCGCCAATAGGGCGTATGACATTTGTGACAGTTTATTGCACATGGCTGACATTACACATTGGTGCACCTGGCCCGCAATCCCTGAAAGGGTAAGAGCCTAAGGAACAGCAAATCTGACAAACCACTTTTGCCTAAAGTAATTAATTAATAATTGTTTTGGGTTAGACGAAAAATTGTGCAAACGTAGTGATAATGGCTAACTCGTCGTCTATACGAAAACATATTATCCAACATCCAATACACCTTTTACGACCCACTAGGAAGCATAATTGGATCATTATCTTAAGTCCAAGACAAACATGGTAATATAATTTTGATAGAGAACCCAAAAGCATACTGAAGCACCTTGTTCGTAGGCTCATTACTCTCACGTAGCGCGGCACTGGAGTCGAACCTAACTGCCGCCAGTCCCGGCTGTTCGCGAGCGACCCGCTAATCCATCACGGTAACGACTGCAATTTGCCTGCATCCTGGTGCGGTCACGCAGTAACACCGCACTTATCGACTCATGCTGTCACTAAGAGTATAACAGTAAGAGATTTCCATTCTGACGTGAATGTGTAGGCCAGTATCACTTATTTTTAAATGCCTCTTTAAATCTGTAACTCACATAAATCAAATTCAAAATGACAACAAATATAATCTTACACAATTACCTAATTAGAAAACAAAGCTTATTGTTCAATAGCCATATGAAGTGTTGCGAGTACATAGAAGAAGAAAATGGAGGAGAGAATTGGGGCGATTATTTATAACACGATGGCAACAGCAATTAAGGGTCCACCTAGCCTCATGGTAAGCGGTTACCTTATACTACAATTAAAGTTAAACTACAGTTTGAGCCTTGAACTATTACTTGCACATTGCCTACTCTTTGTAGGACGCAAGCGTGATAAGCATATTATCACCCCTGTCGTCGGCGAATCAGTATTTGTTCTCCCTCCGGTTTTCGGTCACCAAAGTGTAACAGCCCAAACGTCTTTACTGTCAGTTCACGCACTGTGGCGCCATCTATCGTCATCTATTAAGTTATTTGTTGTACAACTGCGCAGACGTACAACTCTTCAATCATTGATCATACCTTGTTCCATCTGTCTTCGTTCATGGCCTCGCTGATTGCAACAGTCCTCATTCCTTTGATTAAGCTAGTTGTCAGTTAAAACATACGTGCTTGGTCTCATCTCATCATCATCTATCTCGCGTTATGTTTAGTCGGAGTTCGCGTATACCATAATCTTAGATTTATCGAGTTTTGTTTACATATTACACTCTGTAGGTGAAACAGATATATTGAATTCTATATTTGTTTTCAATTCATTGCAAACGTGATTAATAATAATAATAGCTGTAAAAAGGATAATCGAGTCAAAGTCGTAAGTTTAAGTCAAAACATTTATTTTATAAGTTGAGGTAAAGAATTACTTGAACGACAAGTCTACAACAGTAGTAACTTATCTTATCCGCTTAATACGAAATTAATTTTGTTTAACTTGTATTAACACGGTACCTACACTCGTCCATAATGTTCGTATATAGGTAATGATGATTGACGAAGTCTTGAAGATGAATCATGGAGGATGATTGAATTCCCAAATTACTATTATTAATTCCTGTACACTAAAAAATAAAATGTATGCCAACTCCCTATCGAGATAGACAGCAACCATTGAACCACATTCTAGTGTTTGTCACAATATTTATACTAGCTATCCGAATTGAAAAATGTACAATGAGAAACTGAGCTCACTCAAGTCGTAGAGCCCATGGACACGCGTTCGGCCTGCCTGAGCAAAGCTTTCTGTAGCCTGTACTGATTGGTGTGTGGCGCTAGCGCACTGTTATGCCTGTGATGCAGCCTCCGAAACTTAGCTCTCTTTGCGCCATTACGACTCTTGGCCTTATCAGAGTCATATCGACTTGTAGACTGGGTTTTGTTGGGCTTGTATCGACTATAAAATCTATAGAATTTATTAGATCTATTACGATTGCTCGGCTTATCAGGCTTAGATTTCCTCCTGATAATTTTCACAAGTATCTTATCGGTATGGTTTTTAGGTTCATTTTTAGATGTGCTTTTGTGAGTAACGTGCTGTCTTCTTGTCGTGTTGGTAGGTTTCTGAGTGACCGGTGGGGGAGGGAGCCAGTAGGGCATGCCGAACACCTCCAGCTCCATGATGGCTTCCGAGGTGAACATGAAGTAGACGAGGATGTTCACATTGCGGATGTTGTTGTATTTGTGACGGTCGGTGATGTACTGCGCCTCAAGGTGTGGGCCTGAAACAATATACTCAGATATGGGCTACATTAACTCCTGTGATGGCAGATACCACATTCTTCTATTCGCTGACACTCTGGATCATCAACTACGACGCACAACTAAGATTTTTTGTTTCGTGCATAAATAATTCATCACTTTTTTAACTGACCCCTACTTTAAAACAATCTTACTAATATTATAAACGCGAGAGTTTGTATGGATGGATGGATTGATCTGTAGATGTTTGTGTTCCTATTTCACGCAAAAAGTACTGTATCTGTTTAATAGTACGAATGATTAACATATTAATCTTTTTTAAATTATGATGTTACTATTTTTTTAAGCAAAGATAGAAGGCTAGTTAAGATTTTCTGTTTTTCATACATTGTGAACTGTGCCTGTCGTATGGACGAATTCTTTATAGCATCCTGATACGAATACTTAGTCAGGCATCAATATATCAATATAATATATACTATAATATTATTAATCAAAAATGTGGAATAATAATTTTCCAAAAAAGATGATAGGTATTAAATATTAGTTTTAATCATTTGATAAAAATATTAGTTTGTTTATCGATGTTAAGATGTAATAAAATTTTGTGTTTTAATTAATTTGTCAAATAAGTTATATAAAGAAAGAACAGTTTATAAATTGATAACTTTAATAAGTATAGTTTTACGTAACGTTATTTTTTAAAATGATTATTTGTCATTCGTTTTTCGTCAAATAAAAACACCTTTATTTCTACTTCTCGTTAGAGGTGCAAAACCGACTAGACTCAAATAGTCCGACAGATAACTGTGAGGAGGCGTCTCCATCATGACCTTGATTTGGTTGCACCACACAACGCGTACAGGGCCGGATCCATCACCTGGCTTCCATATGGGGGGCTCGGTGGTCTCGGCGTCCTCGACGGGCGCGGGCCGGCGCTGGTACAGCGGCACGTACTTGAGCAGCTGTGGGGGCGTCTGCGGGCCGCTCTGGTGCGCGAACTGGTCGTCACGGTCTATCACGTAGCGGTACCAGATTTGGGCCTCGCCTTTTATTGGCGCATTTATCTGAAACGTTTAACTACTAAGGTAGCTAACGAGCGTACAATAAATAAATAAATAATAAATATCGGACGACATCACATACATTGATCTGACTCCGAGGTAAGTAGCTTAAACACTTGTGTTACTGATATCAGAACCATCAGTGGTATTACAAATAAGTATATACTTAAATATTCCATATTAACATCCAGACACAGTACAAACACAAGTATTCATCACACGAATATTTGTCCTGGGTGGGGATCGAACCCACAACTCTTGGCGCATGGGGCAGGTTCACTACCGAATGCGCCATCGAGCCAGTCAAACAATCGCTCACAACTCCACAATAATTAGATACTTATTATGTGTTTCATTTTATTACATTTGTATCAATACAAGTTATGTCACCTTAATTTTCACGCAATTATATTCCCACATAATCATATCATAAAGAGAGACCTGGAAAAAATAATAAAATTATGAGTGCACAATATCGACAGGGTCTACGCCGCACGAGGTGAGCCGCGCCGTGCGGCACGCGCACAACCGGAGGAGCTGCCGTATAGTCCCCGTAGTGGGGATACCGGCTCCTCCGGTATATCGCCTTGGGAGGCCATATTGGGGTTTTAGTCGGTTCGGTTCCGACACACCGCCCTCTGTTTCCCCAAGCAAAGGGTGACGGCTCGTGAGAGTCAAAAAAAAGAAGGGGTTTATTAACGAATAAACTTTTTAGTTAAAGTCGCACGCACTAACCCTGTAGCTGGCCCGGGTACTTTTCAACGTTCTCTCGACGATCTGTATTTTGTCTCTGTATACAAGGTTTTTATACGACGAGCAAGCTCCTTTAGACTTTTCATACGTATCATTAACTGTAAAATGAATTTTTAAGACAATTATCGATCTCAAAATTAAGCACTTAGTCTAAACTTGTTTTATAGATACTAAGCAACAGATATACACATGCTAAAATAAATCCTCTGGTCTACTGTTGTAGTCAAAATCTCGAGACCCGAGTCCCGAGTCCCGAGTCCCGAGTCCCGAGTCCCGAGTCCCGAGTCCCGAGTCCCGAGTCCCGAGTCCCGAGTCCCGAGTCCCGAGTCCCGAGTCCCGAGTCCCGAGTCCCGATTCCAGAGTCCCGAGTCCCGAGTCCCGAGTCCCGAGTCCCGAGT
The DNA here is from genome assembly GCA_951394215.1 of Glyphodes perspectalis. Taxonomy (NCBI): domain Eukaryota; kingdom Metazoa; phylum Arthropoda; class Insecta; order Lepidoptera; family Crambidae; genus Glyphodes; species Glyphodes perspectalis. Next base: position 11,854,087 of record OX596223.1, on the reverse strand, counting down.
CCCGAGTCCCGAGTCCCGAGTCCCGAGTCCCGAGTCCCGAGTCCCGAGTCCCGAGTCCCGAGTCCCGAGTCCCGAGTCCCGAGTCCCGAGTCCCGAGTCCCGAGTCCCGAGTCCCGAGTCCCGAGTCCCGAGTCCCGAGTCCCGAGTCCCGAGTCCCGAGTCCCGAGTCCCGAGTCCCGAGTCCCGAGTCCCGAGTCCCGAGTCCCGAGGCCCGAGTCCCGAGTCCCGAGTCCCGAGTCCCGAGTCCCGAGTCCCGAGTCCCGAGTCCCGAGTTCCGGTCAGATATTAGTATTAGTATAAAGGCAATATTCACAGCGGATGATCTCGATGGCGTCGTGGTCGACGCGCTCGATGACGAAGGGCCGCTCCTCTCTCAGCGCGGCTTCGTAGCGGTCGAAACGCACGTGCAGCGGTACCTCCTGCCTTCTTGTATTGCCTGACGATGAGAAAACTGTATGACCCCTATATCAAACGTTAAAATACATCCATCATCATAAGTAACTGAAGCACTTGTGTTACGGAAATCAGAATCAACATTAGCTGTCTAATTTTATTGTATTTATTTATTTATTTTTCTACACTTACAGCTATTTTGACTGGCCTTAACCTTATACAATAGCGAAACCACTTAATTAATTAATATATGAAGCTCCCAATGAGATTTTGATCTAAACCGATTCGATCTGACCAGTTCATGTCCATTCCGAGCTACAAGCGAACATTATTGCCGGTCCTCATATTTTGTACAAGTTCGTTCGATGGCTGCACTTACTACTAGAGCGGAGTGCGTCCTTGTTTCTCCTCCTGAAGTCGAGCTCGCTCACCTCCTCCAGGTCGGTGGCGGACTCGACCCAGGGCAGGTACGCGAACATGTCGACGAAGCGCGCGGGCGCCGCGCAGCCCGGCCCGCGGAGCGACACCCCTATCTGCAAAGGATACCCACGAAACAAAAATTAAGCGGAAGTGCCAGGTGGGCGAGGCAGTGAAGCTACAGTCCTGCGTTGCAACGCAAGATTACGCGTGGACTGCTTACGTATACGTTATTCCTGCTGGTGTAACGGTTATAATTGCTCCAAAGAAAAACCACGCCATTGAAAAAAAATCTTAAAATTTCAACTTGGATTACGAAAGGTCTTAACTGCTTTTTGATTTAGTAAATTAAACCGTTTTTCATAAGAATGAAGGAATGTTTTCTGATGTAGGACTAATGAGATAAATTGTTTTTTTCCTACGAGTATAATAAGAATGGTCGATCCTGCTAATTGCTTATCTGTAGTGCAGTATGTGATTAGTGACGTATTTGTGTGGTTTCATCGGATCTCATACTAATTTTGTGCCATACCAATTCCACTCGTTTTATCTGTTCTGTGAGGTTAACCATAATGTGAAAGCATGGGTTTTTCGAGTGATTAGAGACTCTGCATAGATATGTTACCTAATCCAATTTATTAATATTCACAGCAAACATTTTAAATTTGGAGCTATGGATTGGTATGTGAGTTAGAAAAAAGATGCCGTCGGTAACATCCTATTTTGATATGATATATGTTACCAACTGGCCGCAAGGCCAGTTTAAACCTTTTTTGATAACATTATATTTTATACTTCTTTTTTATATTGTCAAATTTCTCTTGCTGTCATTGATTGCTGAATTGGCTTGTGCCACGTATTTCTTTATTCCTTGTTATTCCTTATATTATATTATTTAAATTCTTTTCTGAGCCCTTTATTACCTTCCACCCTTTCACTCCGTAGCAATATACATAGCATTGTTGTGTTCATAGGCCTGGTGACACAGGTTATTTTACACCTGTCATAGGCACCAGCGTCTTACACACTAAGACATCTTTAGACGCTTTCTTCTTAGGTGAACATCTTCCATTTATGATGTATGAATTATTAATCTAAAATGTTACCAGGATCCACTTCCCACTGGAGTTGGAAGCCAGCGCCATGCCGTTCTCCCATTCGCAGTCCTTCTTATTGTTTTTAGCAAATCCGCAGAGGATATGAGAGGGAATTGACATCGAGTCCGTTAACTGCAAAGGAAACATAACAACTTTACTCATGACCAATATTACTATGGATGTGTAACCATGATCCAATCCAATACCATCGGGTGAACTGTCTGCTCGTCTGCCCGAGATTACATAAAAAAAAATTGTCTGGTTCCCCTTTGTTACGAAGAGGTCGCATAGTAAGTAATCGCTATAATATAATAACCAGACTGGCTAAATCGTGGATCGTAATGCTAGGAAAACATTTGACAATTTGTATGTTTGGATGTTTGTGATGTACCACTAATTTAATTAGGTATTGATTTATATTTAAACTATAACTATAATATTCATTCATAAACAAATAAATTGTATTAACTTTTTGTGTTCACTTTTTACATACATATCATCACGTCCGTACTCCCCGAAGGGGTAGGCAGAGCCAAAGGGGCAGCGGCCCCTTTAACCACATTCAGCCAAAAATAAAACTGGGCTGGGTTAGATGGAAAATTGTGAAAAAGTAGTGACAAGTGGCTAGCTCGTCGCCTACACAATCACATACCCAAAACCCCATACACCATTAGTCGCCTATTACGACGTGCTAGGCAAGAAACACAGTTGGTACCACAGACCACAGAATATACTCCGTGGTTGGTACATTATTTTTATGTCCCAGACCAACGTGGGTCTCTCTTTACATACTGGTACCTACAACTATTTTGACATATTGTCCATTGAATGTATTAAACATTTTAATTAACTACTCGCATTACCTTATCGCAATACGTAGACGTGACCTTACCCCAGCTTTGCTGTAAAACTCGTTACAGAGCGAATGTTTCACATATTGCATCTTATAAATCGTTTTCTCCAGCAATTTATTATCTGAAATATAAAAAAAAGATATTTTGTGTAATCACACAATGTAATTGACAATCACAGTTTAACAAAATACATTTTCCTTACCGTCGGTGAATCCCAAGGCGTACAGTTCGTTTGATGTGTTATAGAAATATTGGGGCCAGCATATTGGTCTGAATGGAGCTGAAAAGTGTCGTAAGAAAAATATAACAATGCCTTTTAGAATTTCATACAATAATAAAATATAGGTATCACTCAATTACATTTCACTGGCTCGATGGCGCATTCGGTAGTGACCCTGCCCCATGCGCTAAGAGTTGTGGGTTTGATCCCCACCCAGGACAAACATTCGTATGATGAATACTTGTGTTTGTTCTGTGTTTGGGTGTTAATATCTAATATTTAAGTATATATTTGTAATACCACTGTTGATTCTGATATCTGTAACACAAGTGCTTAAGCTACTTACTTTGGAGTCAGGTTAATGTACCTATGTGATGTCGTCGGATATTTATTATTTATTTATTTATATTATAGTTAGTTATTAAAGTTAAAGAGTAGTAATCATTTCCCCCGTAATATAAGGCTGTTTGTACTTTGTTGAAAAGTTTCAACGCGATAAACTTTAAGACTACTTATCCGACTTTCATATAGATTTTATTGACAGAGCGATTCACGAGGAAGACTTAAATATCTCTACCACATTCTCTCACATTAAGGAGAGGGGAAAAGCTGGATTGTCAGAAGTTAGTTGCGCTATAACAATGAGTGATGGTTCACCTTACGAAAAAATATGACGAGGTGATATACTGTCGATTCAACTTTTTATACTTTAAATTTGTCTATGCATGGGTATCGTTGTCAGCTACAATTTAATTCTTATCAAATTCAGCGCGACTAGCCAATAGGGTTATTCCTACATGTTTCATTGAAGATAAAGACATTTTATGTAGATAATTGGCAATAAAAACATACACGTATATTTTATGTAAGATATTAACATTTAAATAAGGATAAGTTTGGAAGTGTCATTTGTTGATGAAGCGATATAAAATTCTGATTTACAGATATTCATACAAAGCAGTATATAAATATTTAATTACTGTCTGGTCTAGTCAGTTAGGCAATATATTACATGCTTATGTTTAAATTGTAATCTGTCGTATACTTGAATAAATCAATAAATAAATATTGAATGAAGCCACTTAGACTCGTATAAGCTCAATATGGGTGTTATCTGTGTTGACCCTGTCGTAGGGACGATGCTAGTCAAAAGGGTTAAATACGCGTACCACAAATATGAAGGGTGTTGGTTCAAACCGTAGCATATTTCCGTGGATAAACAAAAAACGGGGTTGTACCACTAGTTCTTCGGTGAAGGAAACCTTTGTCTAGAAGCCTGCTTATCTAGGTAACAATGGGTGTGTAACCATAGTTCAATGTCTTTCATTCTTCTGTCTAAGTGGGGTACTAACGGTACTAACGAAGGTCTAGGATCGTCTCCATAGTGAAACCCAGGATTTTTTAAATATCCGACCACATTACATACATTGATCTGATACATTGATCTGATTCCGAAGTAAGTAGAATAAGCACTTGTGTTACGGAACTTACGCATATCAGAATTAACAGTGGTATTGCAAATTAGATAGTAACACCCAGACACAGAACAAACACAAGTAATCATCACACGAATGTTTGTTCTGGGTGTAAATCGAATTATCGAAACCACAACTCTTGGCGCATGGAGCAGGGTCACTACCTACCGAATGCGCCATCGAGCTAGTCAAGGTCCTGTCTCACCTCTCTCCCCCTCCTCCAGCAGCAGTTCCACCAGGGCTATGGTGTTGAAGGTGGTGAACTCGTACTCGGGGTGCATCATGTAGTTGCGCACGCCGCAGTACCACGGCTCGCCCTCCTTCGGGATGAACATGGCCTTGCTGTCCTCTCTGGAATGCAACAGGTACAGAGCTAATGCCATTCAAGGATTCTCAAGAGTTATCAGGTGGTAATTGATAAAACTGGATTTATAGTCTAAGAGGACACCGATTAAGCACAAGACGTAACTAGGTAATGTACACACATGCATACTTTTACAGAGTCATGGTTGTTTATAAATTAATTTGGAACTAGGAAATTGGTGTGACAGTCTGAAGAATGAATTTTATTTAATTTTTAAAAATAGTCGCTTTTACATGCTGGGCAAGGACCACAGTTAGCCATTCTTTTTGAATCCCAGACCAACATGGGACTGGGACTGATATAATTATGTAACTTTACCATAAATGAAGAAATCAAAAATAAATATATAAATGTTACCTGAGCACCATCTTGGGTATCCTGGAGATGTCGTCGGAGTTAGCAATGGCGTACCTCTCCTTGACGAGCACCAACCCCGTCAGCGCTATCTTCATGGAGTCACCATGATCTAGGACACATACATCTTGCATAAAAATTCCTGCATAAAAGGATCGCAATCTCTCATGCATACTATGTACATCACGTCCGCAATCTAAGAAGAGGTAGGCAGACCGCGATGGCAAAATAATAACCAGCTTTAGCTCAAAATAAAAGATGAGTTGGGTGGAAATGGATGGATGGAAAATTAGGATGCATTGTCAAAGTGACAATACTCAATAGTAGTAATGTGAAATGACAACACACGATCCCAAACACAAGACACGATAAGTCGCCTTTTACTATATGCTAGGCAACAAACACAAGTATGTACATTATTTTAAAAATCTAGTTTATATTATTTGTAAGGAGCACTTTTAACGATTTAAAAAGTCCATAAACTTACGCAGATGGACCCTCAGCACCCCGAGCCAAGGAAAGTGTCCGGTCTCCCCGATGTTGCCCTCCTGGTGGCCCCCCTCTGGGGCCTGGTCGCACATCGGACTAGCGAGTAGCGGGGCGCGGTCTGCAATTAAAGAACTTAAATAGACTCGGGACTCGGGACTCGGGACTCGGGACTCGGGACTCGGGACTCGGGACTCGGGACTCGGGACTCGGGACTCGGGACTCGGGACTCGGGACTCGGGACTCGGGACTCGTGACTCGGGACTCGGGACTCGGGACTCGGGACTCGGGAATCGGGACTCGCGACGCGGGACTCGGGACTCGGGACTCGGGACTCGGCCCATAGGACGCGGGACGCGGGACGCGGGACTCGGGACTCGGCCCATAGGACGCGGGACTCGGGACTCGGGACTCGGGACTCGGGACTCGGGACTCGGGACTCGGGACTCGGGACTCGGGACTCGGGACTCGGGACTCGGGACTCGGGACTCGGGACTCGGGACTCGGGACTCGGGACTCGGGACGCGGGACGCGGGACGCGGGACTCGGGACTCGGCCCATAGGACGCGGGACTCGGGACTCGGGACTCGGGCCTCGGGAATCGGGACTCGGGACTCGGGACTCGGGACTCGGGACTCGGGACTCGGGACTCGGGACTCGGGACTCGGGACTCGGGACTCGGCCCACAGGACGCGGGACGCGGGACTCAGGACTCGGAACACGGGACTCGGGACTCGGGACTCGGGACTCGGGACTCGGGACTCGGGACTCGGGACTCGGGACTCGGGACTCGGGACTCGGGACTCGGGACTCGGGACTCGGGACTTGGGACTCGGGACTCGGGACTCGGGACTCGGGACTCGGGACTTGTTTACGCCATTGAATGAACAATTCGCTACATTGAACAATCTCAATACATGAAATCGGTTAAAATATTAAAGGTGATCATTTAGAGCACAGACTAAATTGCTGGATCCAAGCTCAGATTACAGATTCTGTAATCTGAGGATCCAAGATTTTGAAACTTTGTACGGAGGTCATACACATATGGCGTTTTCACTCAGAAATTTCTGGTGTCTTCTAATACATTAAAATCAACTCTAACTTAGTTAGTTATTTTGTGGTTGCTGCACTGCATTTTAAAAGTTGCCAACAGATGTCATTTAGACGAAATGCAACCTTTTCAAACTCACCATAGAGCAGGATCACACACAAAACACACAGGAGCGCCCGCGCATCGTCCATGACAAACACGAACCACGGCCACAAAGCGAATCACTACCGAATCGATTCTCAGCAAGTCATCAGGCGAATGAGTAATTAAATGCGCGAAATTATTTTGACGGGTGATTAACGATCTTCAGGGTTCATTGTGTGAATGCAAGAACCAAGGATGTTTTTTGACAAACTCGATGGTTCATTTGGTAGTGACCCTGCCTCATGCGCCAAGAGTTGTGGGTTCAATCCCCACCCAGGACAAACATGCGTGTGATGAATACTTGTGTTTTTTCTGTGTCTGGGTGTGAATATGCAATATTTAAGTTCGAGAATATGTTTGTAATACCACTATTGATTCTGATATCCGAAACACAAGTGCTTAAGCAACTTACCTTGGAGTCCGATCAAGTATGTGATGTAGTCTGATTTTATTTAAAAAATATGCATTGTCTCTCAAGTATCCTCGTCGCCATGTAATTAGTTATTACATGACGGTTCCGTTTTTGCAGAGTTTGCTTGTTACGTGACTTTGATCTTCGTTTGACCAGACCATTGAAGAATTTCTGACGATGAAGAACAACTGGTAAAAATGTATAATTATCTTAATATGCAGGTTTTGTAACAATGTTTTTTTTGCACCGCAATAACTGTTCTTAGATCTTAAAATTCTAGTGTTTGATGTGGGTTGCCGTCCTAATTTTATGAACTACTACCGCAATCTTAATTCGTATTTTAAATATCAACTAACAAATGTTTGATTCCGAACCTACATTTTGTCTCTACTTAGCTTCTACCGGGCTTTACTAACAAGTATTTGAATATTTAGCAAAACAATTTTTAATTATAAGCAGTCAAAGTAAATTTTTAGTCATAAATATATAGTTGGAGTTTAAAGTTAGAACCGTAGACCAAATGCCAACTCGCACTTGGCCACTGCATAACTGGACATCCGAGCTATTCAAAACAATCAAATGCGAAGGGAAATGCTAGTGTAACGCTGTTGTTATTGGTTACCTAGTGAAAAACAAATAGTTTGTTCGGATAATTAACGTTGTTCATGCCCTAATTGGTATTTTCTTCAATGAGATAACTTATCTGTGGGAATATATAGAATTTTCAGTGCATTGGATCCCAAATCACTGAAATAATCCTACCCGCTTTCCCGGTAGGAGTATGCAGAGTACAGCGTATATGATGCAGTGAGCTTTTTTTCTTAGCTCCCAGCTCTGTGCCCGACACATCCTTGTAGGCCGAACCGTACGAGAACGAGTTTACTTGGTCCGTAAGTAAATGCATTTCTCACGTTTAAAAAAGATGTAAAATTGTGAGAAAGTAGTGACAAGTTGCTATCTCGTCCCAACACAAAACTCGACACCCACTATACCGTCAGTCGCCTTATACGATGATTTGCTGACACATTCTTCTTTTTTTTCACTAACCTCAGAAAGAAAACTGGAAAGAGCTTCCTAAACAATTTCTAGTCATGTGAGAGCTATTTGTTATCTATATATTTGTTTATTGGTATCTTATTGTTAGTAGATGCAATAATAATAACAAGAATACACGAGGAGATTTATTTCATCATTGGTCCCGTATAGTTCCGTTTTATAAAAAAAATACTTTATTTACCTAGCATTCAAATTCTCATTGCTGTTACAAACATACAGACGTAGTAAATATATTTTTCGGAGATTAAAACTACATTTATTGAATTATTTCGTGTCATAAGCACAGGCAATTTTTTTGTGAGGGAAAAATATGACGAGGGAACTTGAACATTGAGGAAATTAGCGATACACAACCGTAATCTATTGTAATATTATTGGATTGCAAATACAATCATCATCCTAGCGTTATGTCCCATGCTTAGTCGGGGTCCGCTTAGACCATGATCCAGGATTTAGCGAGTCGTAATCGACCTTCGTTGTCTGGTTCTCCTATATAAGGGTACATAGGGGTACCAGATAAATAGGGGTCACGGGTACACATCCATAGTCGTTTGAAAGTGCAGGTGCTGGTTTCAATATGATGTTTTCCTTCACCGTCGAGCTAGTGGTAAAAATATATACATTTGAAAAATCCAGAGGTACCCGCACCCCTCTGCTAAGAGTCACGTTCTCACTGGTAACATTGAGCTACCACCGCTCATTGCAAATACAATCATCATCAGCATGGCGTTGTCTCGGTTGCGTCCGGGTACCAAGGCCCGGGGTCCGCCTTCCTTACTTTACGCCTCCACTTCGGCCGGCTCATTGCAAATACAATATTGTATCTTAATTCAATTGCCACTCATATTAATTACAAGGGTTTTGTTAAGCGCCGCAGAACCCAACTAAAATAGTCTACTAACTGCTGGTTAGTATCACATTGATCTATGACTAAACGTTAGATCAATAAGATTATTGTAATAATGGAAACACAGTAATGTGGTACAGGTTTACGGAACGGTTGAGATGACGAGAAGACTTATTTGTATTTTTAATATCGCATTTCTTATTGGTGAGTGTAGCTAGTATTCATTTCAATGTGTACCATAATGCTACATAATCTAGGACGTAGCGAGTCTGGTTGTTACATTGAAGCAACTGCCTACCTGACCTTCGTAACTCTAGATAGGGGATCCGGAAAATTGTTTATGGTTACACGTCACCGTCGAGCAAGTGGTATAAATTTGTACATAGATTTAAAAATTCCAGAGGTTCGATCCAGCACCCTCATATGTGAAACGTGTGTCGTTTGACCATTCCATTGGCCTATCGCCGCTCTTAAGACGTTAATAAATAAGGTAAGTATAACATCTCATGTCCAGTAGTAAACGTCTTTCGGCTGAGATCATAATGATGACATCCCATGTTGACCTGGGATTTGATAAGAATGTGTTCCTCGCCTAGCATGTCGATAAAGACGACCGATGGTGTATTGGGTGTCGGGTGTGTAATTATGTAGGTGGCGAGCTAGCCACTTGTCACTACTTATTCACAAATTTTCTATCTAGCCTCAAACCATTTTGGACTGAATGTGGTTAAAAGAGTTTATCGATCCTTGGGCTCTGCATACCTTTTCGGGGATTGCACATAGGTAAAGGGGTTTGATTGCCATTAATCAGAATATTATAATAATTTTTCACTAAGGCAAAGCCGCAGTGGCCCTGGAGTGTGACACAACAATAATCGGAAGCGACCTCTATGAGGGTATCCTTGGTGACGACGGCTTCCAATTTCCTTGGCTGGGAATTATGAAGATACATCTAGGTAAAATATGTTCAGTTTTTACTTATTAATTTCATAATCTGCACTAACTAATGCAGTGCATGAAAATTTGGCTAATGTTTTTTCCTAGTTAGATGTCCCAGATAGTTAGTTATTATCTACGATCGTTGTTGGCCTGGTCTTGAGATCTGCCGTTTTCTGTCCAGCTCAGCCAGACCTCACATTATTTTATACTCTCATGTATGAGACGCCGCCACTCTAAGCGATTATGGCTTATTCTTCCCATTCCAAATTCTATTTCAATTATGCAGCGCTTCCCTGTGTCTCTTCTGAATGTTTTTAAATCTGCGAAATTAGCCCACGCGTTTCAGCTAGCCTACTTTAATATTAAAAGCAGATATCACTCTGGAAGAAAAACAAGGAAATTCCAGTAACAGACGTTTTATTAATGATGCTATCTTATTATGAGCAGATGACACGCCCCTGCGTGTCGCATTGACCGGCGTCGTGATGGTGAAGGAGCGATACGCCGTCGCCAGCGCGCAGGACCTGGCTCAGATACCTTACAAGGTGTTCAAGTGAGTCAACAAATCTAAGCTTGTATGACTTCTTTGCAAAATTTGTTCCTAAACATTGTCAGTAGATGGCACTGTACGTACCTAATTAGAACGCGCAAGTGAATTTTTACTCCGGACCCGTATATAGTGTAAGGTGATCGTGTACACTCATCTGTCTAATAAACACGTGTGGGCTATTTTTGGGTTTTATTTGTTGAGTACACCGGGTTGCGACCGTAAGTAGACAGGCGGTGCCTCCGTTGATACTGGTTTGCATAATATGCACTTGCATTAATCATTATACTTTGAATCAAATTTATACTAAGAATCAGATTAAGTACATATGGATGTTGTCTGAAATCTTATGTTTTGTTTTATTTTATTTTTGGATAAATGTGGTTAAAGGGGCTTGCTGCATCTTTGACTCTGCCTACTTCGGGAATTACGGGCGTGATTTTATGTTATATATGTTTTATTTTATATCAATCCAATTACGCGGGTACCAAAATACCCAGACCCAAAGCCTGTTGCATTAACAATTGTTTATCTTAGCGAAAAAATCTACTGGATCTCCTCGTGTTCGACGCAAAATCTGAACCTACACCAACGGAGTAATAAATTGTATCATCCCAGACGCAACAGCACAGCGATGTTCACCCGCCGGAGCGGCAGCCCCTGGCACTGGCAGCCGAGCGGCTACCTCCTGCACCCCGAGTATGCAGACCACCCCAACACCATCGCGCTAATCAAACTAGCCGGGGGTGAGAAGGGTGAGAGTTTAAAACACATTGTTATACAATACATATGTCGCAGTCCATTCATTAAACGCCGGCATCCAATTAAATGGCTGAAAATTAAATTGAACATCAACCCAACCTAAACTTTTTTAAAGAAAAAAATACTTAACAAAATCATACCAAGTTATTTTTTACAAAAAAACCTTAACGTGATTCAAATTTCGTTTAGATTTTATTTACTGCCTAGTGAATAAAATCTAAACGAATTTTGAATCACTTGGCTATTTTTATCAGTCATCTTCAACTGGATGACTTCCAATACACCAATTTGTTAAGCGTTAAATACTGAACTATTGGAATCCAGCAGCATTTTTGCTTGATACAGCACATGCCCCAGCAGAACTAAAATTGTGCTAGACCCAGCTGCATTGCTTGATACAGCACATGCCCCAGCAGAACTAAAATTGTGCTAGACCCAGCTGCATTGCTTGATACAGCACATGCCCCAGCAGAACTAAAATTGTGCTAGACCCAGCTGCATTGCTTGATACAGCACATGCCCCAGCAGAACTAAAATTGTGCTAGACCCAGCTGCATTGCTTTATACAGCACATGCCCCAGCAGAACTAAAATTGTGCTAGACCCAGCTGCTTGATACAGCATTTCAATTTATAGTAGGGATTGAAATCCAGCGGCGTTGAACCTGCACATGTCGCTTAATCCAGCACAGTTTAAATTGTGCTGGGCTCCGCTGAATTACGGGATCCTGCACTGCAATCTTTAGACACTGCAGATCAGGATAGACTTGATAAGTTAACCCATTTTTTTTAATATGAATAAGACCAGAATACTTATGATGCTTGCATTATTTTTTCAGCTCCATTCAAACCGGTATGCTTGCCTGTAAGCCCTTTCAACGCCTCACAAGAACTGTTTGCGATCGGCTACACGGACGGTCAGTATCAAACGAATAGTTAGGTATTTATCACAATCAATTAAAAATTTAAAGATTAAAATTTAATTTAATTTCCCCGCTAGGGAAGTGGCGTGAAGTTTAGTTAGTTAAAATTTAATAAATAGAAAAAAAAATCTTAATTGAAGTCAAAGTCAAAATACTCTTAATATGAAACAAACGCTTATAAATCGTCTATCAGAATATCAACCAATTATTCTGAATCTACCACCGGTTCGGAATGTTACTTCTACCGAGAAGAAACCGGGAAGAAACTCGGTATAGTTACTCTTTTAAACAACATCTTTTACAAGTGTAAAGATCATATTTCCCTCTGAACCATGTCATGAAGTCCGCTTGAAGACACCAAAATATAAAATATATATGTTAACTTAATTTAAAGCATAAATTAAGCAGACCAGAGCAAAAATAGAACTAGGTACATATTACATTCGATTAATTATATAATATCATCCTAATATATCTATCTGATTTTTAACTCCTGCTTTTGTTTATGAACACAAATCTAGAAACGTATTATTTTCAGAAAACAGTCGCATGCAACAAATGATTCACAAGGTGAAGTACGTGAGACTATCATTGTGCGAGCAGTTCTACGAAATGAAGGGAGTAAGTTACATTTTCATTACGGTCTACCCACGCCCCGTAGCCCGTAGGTACCAGAGCCGTCTTTGACCTAAGGGCACATTAGTAAATTAATATGTTTTTAGGTAATAGATGTCGATGATTCATTGGTAATCTAGAACTAGGGGGTCTTCTAGATCGTGAGGGTCCTGGGCACGTGCCTAAAGTGCCCAGTAAAAAAGAAGGACTGGTAGGTACAATATTTTGTCATCATCATCATTTTCACAGTACTTTATATAAGACAACTCAATTTTATTCTTGACTTAAATTGAGTACAGGGCCTTGTTGCTCTTTGGGTTCTGCCTGCAACATGCGAGTTATTATGCGTTTTCTCATTGCGAATATTCTGCAACGAGCTTTATCGTGTATCTCCCAATATACGTACATATAGGAAAATATTTTCCTTAATGTCCCATGTTGGTCTGGGACTTGGCCCATGTTGATCTGGGACAAAAAAAAAAGAATGTGCCAACTGTGGTTCTTGCCTAGCATGTCGTAAGAGGCGACTAATGGTTTACGGGCTTTTGGGTATGTGACTGAGTAGGCGACGAGCTAGCCACTTGTCACTCCTTTTTCACAGCTTTCCATCCAACTCAGCCCACTGTCCCATATTGGTCTGGAACTTCGACTCTGCCTACCCCTTCGGGGATCGTGGGCGTGATGTTATGTATGTATGTATGTATTTTCCTTAATATGTATATTTTTCCTTCTAGCTCTCAGACAAGAACTTGATACCCGTTCATTACCACTGCGCCATAGGAGCCAACTTCAGCCAAGACTGCATCTGGGAAAGTGGGATGGCGCTCGCATCCAATTACAGCGGAAAATGGACTTTAGTACGCTCTAATTAGACTTTTTTTCACAACATTTCTCGAGTACGTATCATGAGATTTTTGTAAGTACAAAATTATACGGCTAGCTCCGCGTATGCGGGGAGACATTAGGTGAGTGCTGCGTTAGCCACTTGTCTTTATTTTTTTTATAATTTTCCATCTGTCCCAAACCGGTTCTCTTCAGCTGGAACTGCTTAAAGAAAATTGGCCCCTTGACTTTTCCTACTCCTTGGGGGGTAGCGGGTGTGATAGTTTGTTTTCTTCCCTTTACGTAGTACAAAACAGACGTCTGTCCGTCTGTTTGATCTTTATTATTTCTTAGATCAAAAGATATCTTCTGAACCTACGTTATCATGGTAAACTTTTGTTGAGCAACAAAGTTGAAGCAACTTTTTGACTGTTTTGCAACAATGTTGAACAACAGTTGCTCATCATAAGTTTACCATGAACACGTACCTTAAGTGATCTTCTGTTTGGTGTAAGAAATTCTTATTTCTTAGATCTTTTAAAGTATGCAAGGAATATTGATCCAGTTTTCACCAATAGATAAAATAATTAATAAGCCTTCCTCTTTAATTATTTTATCTTTTGTAAAGAATATGCATATTGTAAAGAAATACGTTAAGTATCATTTATGCTCACTGTGCGAAGTTAGAGCAAGTCGCTATTTATTAATTAATATTTTTCTATAACCTTTGGAAGATGATGATGGCTGTGATGCCGATGTTTCCAGGTAGGGTTGTCAACCCGGGGGTTGGGGTGCGCGGCACCCTCCAGGTACCTCGACCTGCACCCCTACGTAGCCTGGATTGAAGCCGAGACCAGTGGCGACTACACTGGCGGCCGCAAGGCGGGCTTCGAAGGACACTTGAGGTCGGGCGATACGGGAGGTTTGTGCTAACATAACATCAGTAAACTTTGGTCGATGGCAGCAAATCTCTTTTGCACAGTTTATTTCTGCAACTACTTATGGTGGTAGCTGACACGCATCTCATATGCGATTATCTTAATCTCTGTATTATTCAAATCTATGAACGTGTTTATACCACTAAGTCGACTGCGAGGGAACATTTTTCATGAAAACTGCACATTCAAACAACTATAGATGTGTAGCCATGATCCGAAGTCTGATTCCCCTATTGTCTGGTTACAAAGGTCAGATCAGCAGTCGTTTGAATGCAATGGGCCACAGCTGGGCTCGGAAAATAACGCTAGGGAGAAAACATTACATACCTACATTAGCCACTTGTCCACACTCAATTAATCTACACATTTTATTTGGACGATCCACGATTTGAAGCTGATCGTTCATTTCTCACCATAATCTTTACAATTAGATATAATAAAAGATAATACATGGATTATGGGCGAGATTTTATGTATGTATGTATGTATAATACAATATTTACTTTACTTGGCTCCGCCCACCCCTTTGGGGATTATGGGCATGATGTTATGTTGTGGTTGTTGTTTTACAATATTTCAAGTAACAATTCGATTATGGAGTGTAGATGACATAAACTAGGTAGAAACCTGAGTCTCACGTTATTAACCTCCCACCTCTTCAAAGTATCTACGTCAGCATTTTAACATAGATACATACATAGCGTCACTCCCATAATCTCCGAAGAGATAAGCAGAGTCAAATGGGCAGCGGGCCCCTTTTAACCACATTCTGCCAAAAACAAAACTGGGCTGGGTTAGATAGAAAATTGTAAAAAATTTACATTATAAGATATACGTGAAAGCGTTTCGACTTCGGCGCAGGCGCAGGCGCTACCAGGCAGGCGGTCCCGATCTCGCGCTTCTTCATTCCGTACGACGTGGTGCAGAAGTTCCCGCGGATACCGTTCGTCATCGACCGGATCGACGATGACGCCTTACAGATCTATAGTAAGTATTCGATTTATTCCTTACTTACTAAAAAATACTATCACCACTTTGGTGTGTATGTGATCATCTGTTTCTTATCTATCAGTCGATCTAAGACGCTAAAACGGTGGTTCCCAACCGTTAGTGGACCATTTGATAGGTCTTGGTGAAAGGCTTATATTTTTAATTATAAAAGGTTGTATTTAAAAATTAACAAAGTTTATTTTCGACCATGTGGTCCCTGATAACAATAATGAAATCTAAGTGGTCCTTAGTCACTACAAGGTTACGAACCCCTGATCTAAAATATACATCTGGCTGTCCATATATCTGTCTGCCCATCTATCCATATATTTTAGACTCTTCTTAAATACTGCCATCTGTAGATCCCGCGCCAGGGATCAGTTGCTTCAAGTCCGTTACATCGCTCTCCGCCTCCATAGAAGGGATTGAAGCCTCATAGGAATTCCTCTTGTAAAAAGACCAAGCATAATTGTTCCTTTAACAATGATACCGCTCTGGATTCCAGCTTTCAAGGAACAGTACGAACTTCAAGATTATGACTGCGCAAGGTTTAAGGTCCTGGCTTACAGGGAAAAGTTCCGCGTTGTGGACAGATTGCATCGTGAAGGAAAGGCTACATACAGGGTAAGGGTTTAATTTCCTTCTAAAGGTACTAAATTATAATCCCATCTCGATGTGGGTAAAAGAATATGAGAAGTGTGTTCCTAGCCTAGCATGTTGTAAGGGGCTACAAACAATTGGGTTTGTGGTTGTGTGTGCGACGAATTAGCCACCTTTATTACAATTTTCATGTAGGTAATATAGGTCAACTTTGTTTGTGACTAATAGTGGTTTATTGCTCCTTGGACGCAACCTACCACTTGGGAGATGACGGACGTGATGGTATGAATTTTTATAAATTAGAACATCTCGTCATAATATAGGAAGACCCTTTCCACATTGACAAGAATTTTAGGCCAACATAATTTGTGTTGGACTAGATGAAAAATTTTAATAAAAATGTGATAATGTAATTAAGCCTGTGCTTAATAACCAATTCACAATTAATCACCTTTTAGCACATGGTAGGCAAGGAAAGTGTGATTCCTAGACATTACAGCATTGTAATATGTTACCTTCTTTGCAGATTTCAATGTATGACCTGGCCATAGGAAAATATACTTGCATAAAAGTCAAAGTAAGAATTATGCACTCATATTCATAACGTTCCTAAGTCAAGTATTTGCTTATTTTTTCTATTTAATTGAGACTTTAATGATATGCAAAGGCGTATAAAATAACAATTTTTGAGCGCTTTCCAATGCTCTAACTTTCTAAAATATAATATTATTTTTTCTCGGAAAAGTTCCCTATTTTTATTGTTTTATTTACAGATAGAACCCAAAGATCGAAGTTATGTGACGCTGTGGTATAAGCTTATATTTGATAACGAAGATCTTGGATCGGCGGAGTCTGAGGCTTTAAATCCATTTGTAAGGTAATGTTTATTAACCTTTTTATAAGCTCCATTTCCATAGGAGGTGGATGATGGCAGAAAGACGATATGAATAATTTTTGACATGCAAAAATATATTTTTTCACAGTTTACCATCCAACCCAGTCTATTGTCCCATGTTGGTCTAGGACTTAAAAAGAATATGCCAATTTTTATTCTTGCCTAGCATGTCGTAAAAGGCCACTGGTGGTATATGGGGTTGTGGGTGTGTGATTGTCTAGGCGACGAGCTAGCCACTTGCCTCTACTTTTTCACAATTTTCCCACTAACCTAGCCCAGTTTTGTTGTCTGAATGTGGTTAAAGGGGCCTGCTGCCCCTTTGACTCTGCCTACCTCTTCAGGGACTATGGGCGTGACGTTATGTTTATGAAAGTAAATGTATTATGTAATTTGTGTGAACTACGCGCTCGTACTAAAAGTGGACGTACTTTCGCTGAGTTAGGTGTTGCTCGCTCAGTAACCTAAGTCTGACTAACCGTCGCGGTGTAGTTATATACTTAGTGGCGAGTATAACTTCGTCAGCGCGATGCAGGAATGTATGGCGTTTCTGCATGTTCGATCAACGTCATCGGTAAACATATAATTAGAGCTATCATTAGAGCTTTAATCTTCTTTATTTTGAAGGGCGGTTGCCACAAATTTAAATGTTTTGTACAAAGAGTACATTCAAATAATAATTAATTGATTATTAAAGCATATTTTTTAAGACCCATAATGATTGTATGTTGTTAAAGAAAATTGATTTCATCTGGCTAGCGTAAGATGATGATGATCACTGCATGTGATGTTGTCTGCCTAATATCATACAACATCACATACATTAAGCTAGTCTCGAGATACGTACCCTAAGCACTTGTGTTGTAGATATCAGAATTAAAGGGGGTTTCCCAACTATTTTTTTTATTCATGCCCTGTAATAAGTTGTGTTCTAGGTATTGTAATAAGTTATTTGTAATGGCGCCGCAGGGAGTACCCCTACGACACCAAGCTGCCCCCAGCCACCGAGCATCCCCCCGTGGACACGGAGCCCTACCCCTGGCGCTGGCGGCCGAGTTTAAGTATAACTCCATCAATCTCACATTCACTTTTTAATGCATAAATAAGGTCATTTTATTACATACAAAAACCGAAACACGGGTCAAACCTTTTCATTTAAAGAAATAGTGTTAAATAATAGTAATAATATTAGCTTCGATAGATCGATTAATCGGCTTATTTTTTATTATTTGAAATGAAATGTTGCGAGTCCCGAGTCCCAGCCAAATCTCATACGTGATTGTTGACTATAACGTAAGCAATTGTTGGCAGGCAAGAACCTGCAGGCCAGGCCCGTCATTGCGCCCTACACCTCGTACAGGAACTTCACCAACTTGAACCTCCTCCTGTGGTTCAACTTCTCCTCATATGCCTTCATGGACATACAGGTATATATAGCCAGCGGAACATTTTATGTCATATTTTAATCGTGAGTGAATTCAATTGGCTAGTTTACTCATTTTTTTCTAGTTCGATCAAAGAGTGTGATTATCAAAGAGTGGTTGATTATCAAAGATTTGAAAAATCCAGAGGTACGTGCCTGAGTTCGAACCCGCAACCCTCGGTTACGAGGCGCGTTTTAATCATTGAGCTACCACCGCTCTAGATTATCAAAAATATTGAATACGTATTTTTTGCTTTATGTAATACTCGAAAAATGCTAACGAACTGTAATGCTAACGAACGACATGAGCCTGGTCAGTTGGGCACATTGTCACCGTCCTGCCTGTCTCCCAGGTGTACGGCACGCTGAGCCCCCCTCGGCGAAAAGCAACCACCACAACCACGACTCCCACCCCGAAGACCACAACTACGACACTCTGGACCTGGCCAACGCCTTACCCCACTAGGCGCCCAAGAGGACGCTATTATACCTTACACCGTCGCCAGTTCGAACCGCCTCTAGGCCGTAATTTTTTTGCTACCACACCCCTTCGTTTCGGCCGACCTAACCCAGAACTGCCTAATGCTACGTACAAGTGGAATAAAACGCGAGGCACACCATCCGGGGGCACCGCTGAGTGGGAACGTTATACTGGTGAAGGAAAGAATGGAGCTATCCCAAGATTGACCAGGCCTCGCGACCGCTGGCGGGGTATGAAGACGACACGACCCAACACGACTGAGCCCATGAGACCGGCCACGCAGTCAGGGAGGAATGCAGGGCGCGTCAGACCGCCCCGGCCCTCGCACAAGCGCCCTACAGCGGGGTCTAAATTAGAGAAATGGAGAAGCCCGAAATGGCCCAACGCGCCAAACAAAGGTTTTGCTTCAGACAGAAGACAGAAAGCATCGATAAGGAAAGCTGAAAGACTAGCCTTAGCCAGTAGACGATGACCATAGAAGTTTTATTAAAAAAAAAACTTTAATGAAATCGCACTCAGATAGTATCAGAAGTCTCTTCCCTTTTTTTAGTGGTCACCTTTTACTAGAAAATCTGAAAGGTTTTAGTTTTAGTGCAGTATCTATTCTTAAAAGCGGTTTTTAAATATTTGTGTGTGATTTTAAATTTTCCTATTTCGTCGTCTAATCCCGCTCGAATCCCGCTAGAGGCAAATGTTTCGTGTGATAAACATGGACATTTGTACTTGAGTCATGGAAGTTTATAAACGTATTTATGTACGTCTATCCGTTCGCCAAGTATCAATAGCATAAGCTTGAAAGCTTAGTTTAGAACTAGGGAATAGGTGTGTCAGTCTGGGGAATTTAGTTATTTATTATTTAAACAGTAACCCCCCCAGTAAAAACATAAATTTTGGCTACTATACAAACTTAAATAGATATTGCTTATATAGCTCTTAGAAGCTAGCATTAACGTGAATGGTGCATCCCTAGCATGGCCAATGGCTGAGCGCACTCGTTATTGAATAGCATCGGAACAGGAATAAGTGGCCGCGGGCGAGATGCGCAGGCGCACTCCGGCTGCGCCCGGCGACCTCGCTCTTGGACGTCATATTAAGGATAGCCGTAAACCTTTTAGCATTATATCCTACTCCTGGTCTGGATCCGAATTGGCTTGATCACTTACAAAAGTTACGAAGGCCCTTTTAAGGTTCAGATGGCAATTGCTTCTCATAACAGACTTATGGCACTGAAGCATCGTGTCACATAATAGACTGCTCAAATTCAGGTCCCATGTTGGTCTAGGACTTAGTTTTTTTTTTTGTGTAGCATGTCATTAAATGGGACTAATGGTGTATATACTATAGGGTATTGGGTTTGTGTAGGCGACGACCTTGCCATACCCCGGTTAAACAAGGGACATAACTCTCAGAAGATAATTACCGATGGCTTTCAATTTCCCTGCACCAGTATCAAATAAGTTATCATAATTTACTACATAAGTGTTATGTCCCGTGCTTAGATGGGGTTCGCTTAAACCATGATCCAGGATTTAGCATGTCTGGTAATTAAATTGAAGCGACTCTCGATCCGATCTTTGTGACCCTAAGATAAGGGACCAGACAATTTTTGGATCATGTTTACAAATCCCATTTTTTTTGAATTTGCAGGTTTCACCACGATGTTTTCCCTCACCATCGAGCTAGTGGTACAAATACGTACATAGATTTGAAAAATTCCATGCCTGGGTTTGAACCCGCACTCCTCGGTTAAGAGGCGCATGTCCTTACCATTGAGCTACCACCGTTCTCACTAGTATCAAATCAATATCAGTATCAAACCCGTTGTCATCACCGTAAACACCCAACTCGTTTAGTATGCAAAACCGTTGCCTTTTTGTGGAGGTGTTAATTATATTAAGATGGGCCGATAGCGGTCAGCCGATGACAGCCAATTGATATTTCAATGAATGCAGAATAAGGTGCCGGGGATCGGTTACAGCGGCGATGCTGGTTGGGTAACGTGGCTACTGGCACTTTATAGCTTGAAGTATTGTATGTTGTTTCCGATAAACGTAATTTATAATTTATGACGACATTCACTGCGTTACGTAATATATTTATTTGAAAATTTTATCTATGTGTTTATTTAAATTCGGCTAAATAGAAAAATATATACCGAGAAGTAGCCTGCACATAGATACAATGTATTACCGTGATGCCATAATGTCTAGTTTATCTGTTGTAAAGACGGATGGAGGTTTTAATATAATAACCAGACTCGCTAATATTTAGTCCAATGTTGATCTGGGACTTGGCCCATGTTGATCTGGAAAAAAAAAAATAATATGCCAACTGTGGTTCTTGCCTAGCATGGTAAGAGGAGACTAATGGTTTACGGGCTTTTGGGTATGTGACTGAGTAGGCGACGAGCTAGCCACTTGTCACTGCTTTTTCACAATTTTCCATCTAGCCAAGCCTGGCTTTATTTTTGGCTGCATGTGGTTGAAGGGGCTTACTGCCCTTTCGACTCTGCTTACCCCTTCGGGATTATGGGCGTGATGTTACGTTATGCTAATCAAGTACGGTGGCTACAGCAAACCTGAGTCTCATGCTAGAGAGATGGTGGCAAAGCAAGCATCTATGTGCTCGCAAGGCAAGCAAGGCAGCTCGATGTTTGTAAGAGTCCAGCCAAATCGTCAATTTGGCTCTCAAATCTGACTCTTAAAACGAGTGTACAATTTGGATTTTGAATGGACGATTAAAACACCTCCATTGGGCTATTAATAGTTCCTACTACTGTTCTTATTAATAAATTAACGTTTTTAAAAATTGTACAGAAAAAAAGTAATCTGAAACTGGCTTATAAGTCACCTCGAGGGTTGAGCAGCCTTATACTTTAGTATATCTATCATAACCGGAGGCCAACAAAACCACTACTAACGATAATTACCGAGCATCTACTTACTATACAGGTCCCAAAAAAACAATTAACTTCTCCTTTTAAATATTGCAGTAATGTCTGTATGCACTTATGCAAAGCGCGCGCTCGAGACAATCGCGAGTAAATCAGCTGACGGTGACTCGCATGAGTGAGAGCGAGCGGTACCGCTGGCACAGAAAGGGGGACTGGTGATGATGCTAGGGTTAAAGGGTTCGCTCTTTACAGCGGGTGCTGGTATGGTCCTTGACGCTACACAAGATTGCCGAAAATAAGTAAACTACAAAGAAAAACATTCCATATATCATCATGCACACCGTGTAACATCCAATAATCATCATCTTCTGACCCGTTGGTCTAGTGGTCAGAGACGCTGGCCACGAAACCGAGGGTGGCGGGTTCGAATCCCACTAGGGGCAAATGTTTCGTGTGATGAAAATAGACACATGTACTTGAGTAATGGATGTTTATAAACGTATTTAAGTATATCTATCCGTTCACCTAGTATCCATAGCACAAGCATAGGCTTAGTTTGGGACTAGGGAATTAGTGTGTCAGTCTGGAGAATTTATTATTATTTATTATCTTCACAGTTTTCATCTCGTGCAAATAGCGTGTTCGACTGTACTCGTGCAAATAGTAGTTGATGCAACTCATGCGGCATTTGCCGGAACTGCATGTTTGTGACTCCTTGTTGAGGCTTCCTTCATTGATTTTGTATTTATTTATTTAAGACGGATGTTTTTTTGCGCAAAGCTCAATCATTTACTACAAAAATAGCAATGTTTCTTTTTTGTAACAACAAATATCTGCTTGCAACGTTTCCATCAAATTCGATTCAGCAGTGAAATTAGCCGGAGCAAACAGACAGATAGACGGATAAAAACATAGTACAAATTACTTTTTTGATACATTTTATAATCTAATTTTTTCGGACACTACATTTTGTGTATCCGCACAAATTTAACGACATCGTTTTTGCTGTCGGTGTGCGCGGGCGCATTCTCACGGCGACGCATGACGTCACGAACACCCCGTAGGTGTTATTTGCGCGCCGGTGGCAATGAGAGGAGGAGGCCATAGGGCTGACCAAACAGATGGATTTCATTAGCTGTTTTTCTTCTGGAATATCTATTTTGGTAATACTATACTCAATTATATTTTCGGTCACGGCGGCCAATCTTAATGAGAATTGGCCAACTACGCAGGAGATGTTATATTGCACAAGTCTGCGCAAGCAGAAATGTACTCTTCGTTTTTCAGACTTTAGCGACAGATATTTTTGCGATGTTTTGTTACTTTACTATTTAAGTACTTAAAAAGTTTTTTAAGAATTGCTGATGCTGTTCTACTGAGGCAGAGAATGCTATTAAGAAACGACTTAATTTCTGTTATATTCTACTATAAAACGGAGCTAGTCTAATGCAGCATTCGTTTTTAAAAGATCAGGCCAGTTCTACCGAGGAGAGAATTATCTTGGAAAAAAACTACGTAAAGTCTTGGCTACCAAGCTGACTCAAATGCACGGAAGGCTTGTACTTTGAGAGTTTATTGCGACGGCGAGTGGGCACCTACGGCCCTTGTCATGTTTTTGTCGCTTTTAAAACCCCGGCGCGGTGAAGTCTCGAGACAATACTTATGCTGCAAGCGCGTACAGGCTAAAGTGACTACCCACATCCACCTTTCCGCTTGTTTACTACCTTGATTACATAAAAGTATTTCAGACTGTGGTGCCTGATGCCGTCGGCAGCCCTGCCGCTCGTCCGGCCACTTTCGGCGCGCCATGATTATTCCAAAAACCGCACCAGCTAAATTAGTTCTCCGTCTGCGCAATATCGCGGGATGATGCTTTTTCCTTGCGCGTACGAAAATGCAATTTCGCCTTCCCAGGAAAAAACGTGTACATATTTCAACTTGAAGGACGAATTTTTTGGAAGTCACTTACCGCAAGTTATTAGGACGTTGAATGTCTATATACTTACTTATACTTATATATAAAGCTGAAAGGTTTGTCTGTTTGGTTGAACCCGCTAATCTCAGGATCTATAGTTCCGAGTAAAAAAAAATTGTATGGAATAGTCCATTTGTCGAGGCAACTATAGGCTATATTTATAACATCTCGCTACGACCACATACGCAGGTAAAATCGCGGGTCTTGGGTCTGTGATTGTGTAGGTGACGAGCTAGCCACTAGTTACTACTTTTTCACAATTTTCCATCTAACCCAGCCCAATTTTATTTTTTGGCTGAATGGGGGCTTGCTATCCCTTTAACTCTGACTACCCTTTCGGGGATTACGGGCGTGATGTTATGTTATGTATGTATGTAACTTTTGATGGAACTGTTTTGCTCATACGTGTTATATATATTACTATTGACCTTGAGGGAACAGCCAAATACATTTTTATCTATTAGAATAAAATAATAAGAAATCTATAATATTCAAAAAAGTTTTTCAGAAAACTTGGTTAAACACACATTAATGCTTAAATCCAATTTCCGAAAGATGTTTTTTTTTAAATGAAGGTACTCTTTTTTTTTAATAATATATAAGTTCAACAGCTTTTAGTCTCATAATTGTTTCAAACAACCACTTTTCTTATTTGATACTGGCTTCTACTTCCTATGATATCGACCGACGAACATTTTGCATAATGATACTGTTTTCATATAATAAACCCTATCATCATCATCATCTCTTTCTTAAAAATAATATTCCATGTTTTAAAAGCCAATTAATTTCTCATTTAAGACTGTCCAAACCACATAGAACTCTTACTCAGAATATTCTTTCTTATTTTACTTAGCAAATCTTATAAAAAAGAGGTCAAAATAAAATGGCGATAAATTTATCAAAACTCTGATAAGGTTATCACACAATCAATCACGATAGTTGCGGTTGCGTTTTTAGATTTTAAGCTTTAAATTGTGATCAGTAAAGGCAATTTTCCAATGTAAAGGAACAATGATTACAAGATGTTGTCTTAGGTTCATGCTAAGATCGACAATCGGATATTTTCCAACCGAAACACTGTGATTTATACAGGACCGATATTTTTGGTTAGTTATTTTGCAATTTTAGACAAAGGTTTCAATTATAGTATTTTTTTGAATTTTATTTCATGACAAATCATTTTACCTTCGGAATAATTACTATTGTATAGTATAGCTCATTATACCATTTATCTCTGCAGACTTAAAGACTTACCGCTTTAACGATTAACACGTTAATAATTGTACTCAATTTACTCTTCTTTTAATTTATTGAATTTAATAAAATGTCAAGTTTATCTTGTTTATTCATACAATTTATATTAAGTTCAGACGTAATTTATTTTTGTTTGAATGCGCTAAGAAACTTCACTGTATCACCTGTTTGAAGATGAATTCAACTCTCATACTCATATTTTGAATTATAAATAAATCATGTTAGATTGTTATTAGGGAAGCGAAACTACATAATATATTGTGCTATGTAACTTAATGTTAATGTTAAACTCAAGTTTATATTAATTTTCTATTATTGACATATTAACAATTTTTTACAACTTCATTTTTGAAACAAAATTGTATTCAAACAGCAAATTTGTTTTATAATAATATTTGCCATCAGATTACTATAGGCAAACCGTTTCTGTTGGGTCATTCTTTTTTACCACGAAATTTTCACGTATTATGTATATAAACGACAGTCTGAACAGCATGCTAATACCTAGACTAATAATTATAAAACTCTATAAGTAACTAGACTATCTATTTGTAACACACCCTGTATCACACACAGCCACAACAACTCTACTACACGTTGTTTCAAATCGATTCTACCTTGACGCCTTTATCTCGAACTCATCACCGATGACGTGCCGCAGAGCTGTATAACTCTACCGATTTTAAAATCACATCACATGTTCCATAATGGCTTACAAACGGTAGCTTTTCAATTGAACTTGTTTACAATCATATGGAGTTTCAGTGTTTGTAGATTAGTGAGCGGCAACAACTGGCGACATGTTTCTGGACGCGAAGCAAATGTGTTTCCTGGTGATGTTCGTGATGGGTCTACTGTTGATTCTGATATATTTGCAAGTGTGTGACATGGTGGTGGGGAGATACGTGTTCAAGATATTCAGTAAGTGAATCATTTATACAGTTCTATTACGTTTTACAATGTCGTAAAGACTGAAGTAAAGAAGAAGAGTTTTGCCATAAGGAATTATATGCAATAGTTATAATAGGGTATTGTGGTCATAATTTATATACATTTAAAACTTCTGAAATGTACTAAATGATATTTGAATTCTTTAAAAAAACATTTGGACGACTAAGTATCTAGCTAGGGGATTATACGTCGTGTTTCTCTAGAGTAGACATCTATTATGCCATGACAAAAGCACAGGCTTGCAGCCTGCGGCAAGCAGCCACCGCAGCCTATAGGCGCTCGCGACACGAGGGAGTCCCTCGCGCGTCGCCGGCCCTTTCAAGATTCTGTTGTGCGTTCACCATACCGCAAGCATGAGAGACAAAGCATGATAAGTTGTTAAAAAAAACAACATAAATTCGGTTTTGGCTTAAAGACATTTATTCTCATAAAGACATTGTGTCACTTACATGAGAACTTAAATAGAAAAATTATAACTATTTCACGTTCGTCAACGTTCGCTTGAAAAATAAAATATAGGAAACAAAACAAATAAAAAATAAAAATAAGTGCAATTAGATTAAACAAATAGCATAATAAATACCATAAAGTTTAACAAAAACACAAATTAGAACCAATATGTACATGAATGAAGCTACATGCGTACCGGTTAGGGATGCACACGTTCGCAACTTACAATTCGACAGATATTTACTTAAACATATGCAACAGTGTACCCTGTTGGTATAACTTATCAACTGTGTTTCTTGTTATATAAACATATCGTATAAGGCGACTAAATATGTATTGGATTTACGTTTGTGTCACTATTTTTCACAATTTTCCTGCTACGCAACAATTTTTTTTATTTGTCGAAATGTGGTTCAGATATTACTGGTACTCGGTACGTTAATACCAAGCTTTTCTGGGATTGCCGTCATGACAAATATGTATGTTTGTAAGTATTTATATATAAATATGTACATGAAAATGTTTTTGTTGGGATATACTAACAACAAACAACAACTTTGTAGCCATTTTTTTATGATTATTTAGCGGACGAAGAATTATGTGATGTGGTAGGTACAGTTAACGGAGTAAAAGTCCAGAAAGCTAATGCTATTTTAATAAATAATACATAAAATAAATAATAAAAAATAAATAAACGAATTAAGATCGAATTTTGACCACTGGGTGATCACTACTAGTGTATTTCACGTGCTGACTGCACGTCTGTTACACATCGATGTCGCGTGCATCCCTACACGCGCACACGCCGCGACCAGTCGGGCAGGACGCGCCCGAGCTCGCGCGGCATTCGCGTTGTGACGGCAGCTGTCCGCAATTACGTGTCCTGGCCTGGCTACTACCTTACTAGGTAGATAAATATCAGACGACATCACATACATTGATCTGATTCTTAAGTAAGTAGCTTATGCACTTGTAAATGAATCGGAATCACCGAATGCTCTACGATCTCCCAAAACTGAGATATGCGAGTTTCATCATAATTATAATCTTTGTCTGCGTAAAACATAATATTTACAGGTGGTAGCCGTCAGCCTTTAACAAGCCAAATGCTGACAGATTTGGGGCTCAAATAAGAGTTATAAGAGCTGATTAAGCGCTTATACAGCGTTATTGCAGCTTTCGTAGATAGGCCAAGGCGTTGAGTGTGCTCCCGCATAAAAGTTCAATAAGGGATAACCAGAGTAATTAACAGTCAACACTCTGATCTTGCCAATATTTATTACACCAACGACGCGGGGATTGAATCCGCGCCCTATGCTTCTGTCTAAGCCACTGTGCCTACGCAGTCAATGTTAGTAGTATCAATTTAAAATGATGTAACAAAATATACCCACACGTTTGGTGATTGATTTGTCTACTTAGTTATCAAACGAGTGTCTCGCTAACGACCTAAGCAATTATCAAACGGATGACATTCCGTCAAGTGACGCCAATATAATGTACACGTTTTGTCTAAATCTCAACTGAGCGCACATCTTACATACATTTTATCTCTTTATAAAAAATATATAGGTACTCTTGATTAAAATTTTATCATATGTACTCTGAGGATATTTCATTGAGTTGTGCAGTAATAAAGTAATCCGACGTTGGTAATGTGCGTACAATAAACTAATTACTCTGTGTTGGTGTGCGCATCATGATGGACGCGTCCGTGATATTATATTTTAGTGTGGTTTTCTCTGTGCTTATTAGTTTGTGTGCATATGTGAGGTGCTGCATATCCTGCGATGGTGAGTGATAAAGATGCCCTTAATCCTCAAAGGAGTAGGAAAAGTCTAGGTAGCAACAAGCCCCTTTAACCAATTATTATTAAAAATATGAGCTGGCTTAGCCGAAAAATTATAAAAAAATACCATCAATCTAGATAGTCCCATCATCTAATATACAATTAGTCGCCTTTTGCTAGACAAGGAACACAGTTAGCAGAATAAAGTCTCAAACCAACATGGGATGGATGATGGACGTTTGTTACTGATTCATTCAAAACATACGGGAACGCTTCCAAGGATACGTCACCAATATGACGCTCGACGGCATCTTTCTTCTGATCGTTGTATCTCCTATACAAGGGAACCTTCCTAATTGTATTACGGCCGTAGTAACAGTAATTTAACAGTGTACAGGTTTTCTTATCTTTTTCTCACCGATACTTAATTAAAGAAGGTGATGTTAGGAACCATAATAACCGCATCACATTCATTAATCTGACTCCAAAGTAAGTAGCTTAAGCACTTGTGTTACTGATATCAGAAACAACAGTGGTATTACAAATATATACATAAATATTGGATATTAACACTTAAACACAGAGCAAACACAATTATTCATCACACGAATGTTTGTCCTGGGTGGGAATCGAACCCACAACTCTTGGCGCAGGGGACAGGGTCACCGAATGCGCCATCGAGCCAGTCAGATAACTTATATGAAAAGGTTTATGAATGTTAAAGAAACGAGTGAGGTGTGCACGGACCGCGATGTGTGGCGTTCGGTTCTCTCCACTCCCGGGAATTGGCGTGAAGATAGTTAGTTTACTTAAACTTAAGGATGAACACCCTGAGGCAGGATATGAACCAATACCAATAATACCACTCGTACCAAAAACACGAAGCTACCACCCATAACTCGACTACTAATAACCACGTTCATCGCACGAACATTTGCGGCAGCGGAATTCGTATCGCTGAACGAGTATTTCATATGGTTGCCGAACACCATTTCAAAAACCTCCATAAAATTGGACGCTATATAAAAAAGTCCAAAAAAAAAATTTCGCTATATACATATTGTGTATTTTGTTACTACTATAGGCTACATGTCTATTCCCATTTGTAATCGGGCCCACTTCCTTCCCACATTTTGGTTGGCAACACTAGCATATATTAATGAAGATAGAATAGAATAGAATAGAATAAATGTTTATTTGGCACATTACAAAATTTGCTTACAAACTAAAAGACGTTTTGTTAAATGCATATACAAGCTCAAACAGCCACATGTAACTGCTAACTATTCTAAATGCTTGTAGATCGTTGTTGTGATCCCATATCGTAAACGTCATGATAAAAAACCACAATAAAACAGTTATTTAATCTAGTGCTGTCGGGTGTCGGGGCGACATGGACGCTTCTATATACTTGTACGGCATGTTTGTCGTTGTGTTGGTGACTGGCTTATGTGCACAGTGCCTCATCGTCCGGTGTTGCACTCCAAGTAAGTCATTATTTAATTGTTCATTAACTCATCAGATTGTAGCCAAGAACGTTCGTCATTGGACGATAAATGTTATCTATGCAGCTATGCTGCATTTAATAACTTTTTAAAATTTTATATTATTCATAAGCAAAGGTTTTATTTAACAAGCAACAATTATAAATAAAAATCTCGGTTCTTTTATTGTTGGACTGTGTAAAAGATAACAAATCATTTCATTTTCTATAGCACACCCACCGCACCGCTTAAGTCATTTAAATAAAAAGAAAGTCTTAAAAAAACATGTCGTTCATGTTTTATCATCAATTTGCTGTAATTTATCAGCTGTATGTTGTCACCAAACTCGTACTTTAGAGTGTGTAGACATAAACAGCACTAAACAAAATGTGGATTACGTACATTTCATTGATAAGTTAATACCTATGATAAGTTGGACTGCATTGTGGCTGTCAGTTTCATTTGTAGGTATAGTAAAGTTTGTTTTGACACGTAAATTATAACAAAAGTGTTATCCCGACTACAACACTTGGCGGGAAGAGCTTTTTAAACATATTCCTGACATAACGAACGCAATGAAACATAATTTTTCCTTAGTTGCAGTCATTTGTAAGTAATGCGGGGAGATACAATTCAGCGATTCATTTTTATTTACATGTGTATGTACAAGGTGGAGTAAAAGTTGTCACCCGATGTCCTCTGACATTGTTTTTTGTTCAATAAGTATTTTTTTTATTATTTTGGAATATGTTTATTTGATGTCTAAATTTTTTTACATTATCCAGAATGGTTAAATCGGGTCAGTAGGAACAAATCACCAAAACGAGATAGTGGGCGACCCGGAAATGCAGCTCTTATTGTATAGCGATTCATGTTTATAGACCTGTATTTTGTATCTGTTTACATCACAATACCAATAGTTCAGTCAATAAAGCAATAACTTTGCCATTTTGATCTGAAAGGCGCTTTCACGTCACTTGTTCCTAAAATTTTACGGAACAAGTGACGTCACACGGAACTTTACTGTTTTTTGTAATTTTTGGTTTTATGTAAAATACGTAATCACACTAATGGACATTTAAAAAAAAAATAGTCAAGTACGTTTACGTATTTTTCACATTCACACATACATACATACATAACATCACGCGTATAAGCCATTTCTGTAATTGATAAACGACAGCGTTTAATTTATCAGATAAATATTAACTTTATCAGATAACATACAACTCATGTCAGCATTTACATACAGAAACCGAAACAAGAAAGGAGCAAGGTGCGATTATTTTTATTAACCCTTGTAGTGCTGATAAGATTCGTGTGCTGCGGTCGAAATACAAACTCCGTCATAATCAGGAGTTTTTGACGCAAGTCAATGATTGTTACTATATCATTCAGCTTGCTAGTAACAAAACATGGAACTGACAAACGTACCGTTAATAAACACTTTTAGAGGCAGGCATTAATATAACTTGAAAAAGTAGTGACGAGTAGCTAGCTCGTCACCTACATAATCACAAACCTATAACCTAATAATCAGTACCTACCTACATAATTAGTCTGGAGTATCAGGATGGCCGGTCAATACGACTATTAAATATTGAATTAGTTAGCAATTTTTGGACACTATTCCAAGTTTAATACGACTACATAACTTATGCCTAATTGCTTCTAAATTCGTAACGATATCTACTACATATTTTACAAGAATTCAAGCATTTACGTTTCACCATCCATTCTGACGTCAAAATGGTTAGTTAATGTCCGTAGCGGCATAATGGCGCGGAGTTAACTGGGGAAAAAAATTATGAATATTTAAAAAAAAACCGTTGTCATATGGTCTTTACATAATCCATCCGTCTCTTGTTTGGTCACCATCTTTCTTTCCGTCCACTAACACAATTTATATTCATAACTTTTTTTTTGACGCGGGGAAATGCGTTACGCACCTTCACCCCCCCGGGAGGCCAGGGAGTGAGTGGGACTCCCGGGGACCTCTAGAATTGGTGGTCCCTGCTCTGGCCAAGACGTTAGTGGCCGGGGTATACCCGCTAAAACCCCGCGGTACTCTTCATCGCTCGGGCGGAGGGACTTCATGGGTATGAACCTGAGGTGCGAGGCTGTCGTATTGGCGCCTCGTTCGCCCCTTCATACGCTTCTGGAGCAGAGGCGCAAGAGGATCGTCCTCCTGGCCTCGCTGCGCCGCCTCTTTTGCCGATATGTTTATATTCATCACCTTACCTAATCTAAACCATGAGGCTTAGTAATTGTACGTTGGGTTTTTTCCATTTAAACACTACATACGTGCGATATTCGATTGTAGAGGCTATTTATAAATCGCATTACTCGGTTTTCCTCTAAATATCAACATTTAAAATTCATATCTCGTTCAGTTGCATTAAAATAAGGACGTTAGTCGTAATTTTCAACATGGTATATACATGGAATATGGTAATTCTCGTTTGGAGCTTTTACCTAACGATATTTACAATTGTGATAATTTACTTCAGTGAAACATGTGAGTTGAATTTCTCACATTAACCGCAACATAGATAACCAATATTTTAAATTGGAATTATTATTTTATATCAAATTAGTTTGCAATATCCCAACATTTGAGTGTGAAGTTTTCCATTTTCGTTTATCTCTCACTTAACTTTATTGATTACTTTACTTTATTACATTATGGAGACATACTTTTTCTTTTTTCCTTTCCTAGCGTTGTGTGTTTTCACGTCCATATTATGTATTTTTCTACGTTGCTCCAAATTTTTTGGTGAGTAAATTTATATCTAGCTTATCCAAAATTCGGTACATCTATTTTCCAACAGAACTAATTTAGGTACCAGTGGAAATGCCTGAGCTGGACTTTTGATCTACTCAGATTGCTTATCGGTTTTACGATAGTTTTGGCAATTAGCCTTTTTCCTCTGAGTGTTTTTTTAAAATCCGCTAGAGGCAGCACCGGTGGTATTCTGTGATTCAATAAGATTATTTGTTTTTTTTTTTTGTGGACGACAGGCAAATTAGTTTCGCAGCCCTATTACCACAGGGGTTTTTATTTACGTCTCCTTTACTCCGTTTTGATTACTGCTTACGTACTATTCCCTTAGGTCAGACATGAACCATAGCTGTCGTGCACATCTTCTAAACAATGTTGGTTTTAGTTGCTGTTTGGTTGCTGGTCTCTTGCCCGCAAGGGCAACCTCGTGGTACCTTATTGTAAATTAATAATATTAATAATAATAACTCCTAACCGATATTGGTCACGGCGGGCAATCTCGGCGAGGATTAGCCATCTGCGCACGAGATATAATAGTGCACAAGTGTGTGCGCAAACACAGGTGCACTCTCTATTCCTTCACCTATCTATTCATAGTCCGGTGAGACGGCAATTCGACATTACATGACCGGAGAAAGGTCAGGCGCACGAACGGCTTAAAGTCCTTTCCGAGGCACGGGGGAGTAATTTCAATATTGAAATACCCAGCCATAATTTTTGACCCGACCCGGGAATTGAACCCGGGACCACTTAATCCTAAGAACGCGCATGCTACCACTAGACCAACAAGGCAGTCAAGTCAGTAAATTAATATGTTAGTGGCAGAGGTAGATTTCTGCCATAGCAGCAGTAATACATTGTGCAATTGCAATTACGAGCAATTTTTCATTACTGTTTGTACACCAAGCGAATGTTGAAAATTTGCAAGCTATTTTTTTACAATGAGAAATTTAAAACACCATTCATATTCAAATCATTTATTTCACATCATGATGGAGTACAGGTGGAGTCATAATTTAAACATAAGTACATCATGTTGCCGATTTAGGCATACTTAGCAATTTTTTGACCGTGTAACGGATTACTTGAGCTATTTTATATGTTATTAGTTATTCAAATTTATTATTGAAATAATCTTTGAGATCGTAGTAACACTTGGCAATTAATAGCTTTTTTAGTTTTTTTAGAAATACATTAATCCTTGGCTCTTATCGCAGCTTCAATGACAGATTATTATGTATTTTTATCGCTGAACATTATGGACTATATTTGTTCTACTAAGAGGAATTTTAAACTTATTTTTATTTGCATTTCTGGGATTGCTCTGACTAGCACATATAAAAAAGATTTTGGGATTTGTTTTGACAAACTTACATATATCATAAATATAAATAGATGTAAGACTCAATATTTCTAATTTTGTAAAATATGGCTCGCATGTTTCCGTTATGCTAATATTATCTATTATACTTATACACTTCTTTTGTAAGATGAAAAGTTCGTGTTCATCCGTACCATTGCCCCAAAATGATGATTCCATACCTTAACCGTGAGTGGGCATAGTTATCAGAGCGGTGGTAGCTCAATGGTAACGACACGCGCCTCTTAACCGAGGAGTGCTGGTTCAAGCCCGGCACGTACCTCTGGATTTTTCAAATCTATGTACGTATTTATACCACTAGCTCGGCAGTGAGGGAAAACATCGTGATGAAACCTGCAAATTCAAACAACTTTGAATTTGTAACCATGATCCAAAAATTGTCTGTTTCCCCTATCTTGGGGTTGCGAAGGTCAGACCGGCAGTCGCTTCAATGTAATTACCAGTCTCGCTAAATCCTGGATCATGGCTAAGCGGACCCCGTCTAAACAAGGGACACAACGCTATGAAGATGATGAACCGTGAGTGGGCATAGTAAGCCTCGATTGTAGTTTTTTTATTGGTGTTAGGTTTTAGTTCAAAGAGAGTACCTATTATACTTTATTAAAACATATTTGAAGTAAAATATATTTATATATTTATCATGTCTGTTATCTCTGAAGGCATTGGCGGAGACTAATAGCGACAAGCTTATTAAACCAATTCAAGCTAAAAACCAAATTGATTTAGCTTAGATGGAAAATTGTGAAAAAGTAGCGACAAGTGGATAATTCATCACTTATATATTCTCAAATCCAATACACTATTAGGCGCCTTTTACGATGTTCTAGACGAGGAAAACAGTTGGGATATTCTTTTAAACCAAGATGGGATTTAAAAGAATTGGACGACGTATGTACAAACAGCTGATATGTACAATCAACGTATTTATTGGCAGAAACTTTGACTCTTATATAAACTGTATGTCAACGGTTATGGAGTGACATATAAACTCATTACTGCGATGTCAAAACACAAATACATATGTTATTTAAATAAATTCCAATATATATCAAAACTGCTAATTTGCTCTAATTGTACAATTTAAGTATAACTAATCTAAGAATTCCCCAAAAAGTCGATTTCCCTATACTTACAGCGACTTGAGATAAATAATTGCCTGTTGAAATGATTTATAATTGTCGCATTAGTCTACGACCTCGCGTACGTGTGAAGTGATTGGCGGCAAACAGATTGATTGTTTAATTACGAGTAAGCTTCGATGTTCTCATTCTAAAGACATGGGGATATACTTTCTTCTCTTTCCGTTCTTGTTGTCATGCCTCGTCTACGCCTTGTCCTGGATGTGTCTTTATCTCTGTGAGTTATTTATTTAATATTACCGGTGTCACATTATTCATAAGTTCATTAGGTGCCAATACTATGCCATTCTAATATTTACATTTAGAAATTCATAACATCACCTTAGGGAACATTTTATTTGAGAAATAATTTTTAGTACCTAAATAGCTTAAGGTCTAATTTGGTTGTACTTAAACGTCACTAAAGTTAAATAGCATCCGATTCAATATGAAAGACTTACTAAATCTAGAATTTTAGTCAAAGCGGACAATTGATAACAAATAGGAATCTTGAGATAGAACACAATTGTGTAAATTTAGAAAATTTGAGTGCAATTCAAAATGTAACAAAATAATGCATCCATCGTATCGTAATCGATGAAGTTGAAGTATAAGACAACACTAATACAGTATTATATTTCCTTATCGTGACTACGTAAATAAGTTCACTATCTCGGTAAGTACGATTAGCCAGTCGTCGTCAATAAGACTCGATAATTAATCGTGTTTCAAATCAAACAAAACGTTATCGTAGCGTTGTTTTCTTCTTTAGAAATACAGGCAAATAAAATTAGAGTGTCTTTTTGTAAAGTACAACAATAGCTTAAGACTGAATGCATACGCGACTCTATATGGTTCCTGCAACAAATTAAAAACAATTTTAAAGTTGGTGTCTATTTGTTGGTATTTATAACGTATAGCAGCTCGCCCCGGCTTTGCTCGGGTGGGCATTTATTTGATGACCTAACCCTAACTTTTTTCAAAATATTCTATAGCCTATGTTAATCAAGGATAATGTAGCATTCTAATAGTGAAAGAGTTTTTGAAATCGGTCCAGTAGTTCTTGAGTTTATTTGTTACATACATACAAATATTTCCTCTTTATAATAATAGTGTAGCTGCAGATACTTTATATTTGGACGATATTGGCAGAATAGCTAGGTTACAAGATGTAACTGTTGCTCATGTATTAGAAAGAGTTTTGTAGGTATAGATGTTTCAGTTTGAATTATATAAATTTTTCTTGTCAAAATATGGTATAAGACGATTTGAGGCAAGAAACTACTCACTATGACTTCTCAAACATAACAGGCAAAATACTAGTATAAGAACATTGCTCATCTTTTGCATACACTACAAATCGATAGCTATGAGTTCGTTGACATGAGTTAAATGCGAATACT
Organism: Glyphodes perspectalis; assembly: GCA_951394215.1. Classification (NCBI taxonomy): domain Eukaryota; kingdom Metazoa; phylum Arthropoda; class Insecta; order Lepidoptera; family Crambidae; genus Glyphodes; species Glyphodes perspectalis. The sequence continues at coordinate 11,817,501 of OX596223.1, read as the reverse complement.
GCCAATATGATATATTACTTAATTTTTGAAGCACTTGTCTAAAGTCGATTGAGATGAAAACGCTAAGTAAATTCCCTACAAAAATTCGACCTCGACGTTTACCAAAACGCCCGAAGAGTCACATTAGCAGTGACATAGATTAATTAATCCGTCACGCCAGATTACACGCGGGCGCTGCTCCGGCCGCAACAGTGTAGACAACAACCGCGCCATGGACTTGTACGTGTTGTTTGTACCCTTCTTTCTGTTGTGCATCATCTACGCGGTCACGTGCACCTGTCTGCACTGCTGTGAGTTCTTTAGTGAGTAATTTTTAACTGAGTTATTATCCTTTAATGAAACTTCGTCCTACGTTCGTGTGCCAACTGTGTTCCTTGCCTAGCATATCGTAGAAGGCGATTAATGGTGTATTGTGAGAGTCAAAGTAAAAGCCAAATTGGGTTATGAGATTATGTAGGTGACGAGCTAGCCACTTGTCACCACTATTAATAAATTAAAATTTTAACCCGACTCGATTTTTGGCTAAATGTGTTTTAATGAGCTCATTGCTCCTTGGACTCTGCTGCCCCCTTCGGGGATTCCGGGCGTAATATAACGATATGATATGAGGTTTTACTGGGTAATTCTTCTTTACTGAGAGTTCTTTCGCCAGTTGTTTTTCTCACTGTGAGTTCTTTAACGTGTTGTTTTTCTTAATTTGAGTTCTATACCGACTGTTTATACCGTAAGTTTTTATTTATGTTTGTATTATCGACAGATATTCATTTTATATTCGTTATATCTTACTATGGTTCGATTACTGAGTTGTTTTCTTTCAATAAAAAGAACTGTAAGCAACGATTTTTGTTTTCTTATTCAAATCAAAGTTATTGATCGCTCGTGTTACCGCGTTTACGGGTATTTACAGACATACTGCGTCTGATTATACTATAAATATAATTATTATTATCACATAAATATTGTTCTTATTAATAATAGCATGTTTTTTTATTATAAGTGCCTAGTATCTACCAAATCTTCAGCAACAGTAGTAAATAAACATATATGTATTCAGCCTTACGGTTCTTTAAAACGTATATAGATTTACAAATAGTTTATACGGGAGCGCATTTGATGCGTTTAATTAAAAACACCATTCGGGCACCTAATTGTTATTTTTTCCTGGTAGGTACCTATACCACCTATGTTGTTTACAGTTTTCAACTAATTCAATTTACCGAATGTTTTTCCCATTCAGAGAATCATCGGGCGTGGCTTGTTAAACTATTAGCTCGAAATAGTTGTACGGAAATCCCAAAAATTTGTAGACTCAAATGTATTTTGACCGGCACACATCTCATGTTATAAGTGGGTATTGCTTAATTTTGTCCCAAGTTGATCTGGAACTCAAATAATAAATGTACGAAATGTGTTCCTTGCGAAGAATGCAGTTATTGTTTCCCACTTAGTATAATATCGTTTGAAAGAGTATTAGGTGTTAGGCTTATAAATTATATAGGTGAAGAACTAGCCATTTGTCACATTTTTTCAAAGCTTTCCATCTCACCCTAGGTTTAAGTAGCTTTTCGCTCTATGGACTTCTACCTACCCTTCGGGGATAACGGGCGTGACATTATGTACCTACATATGTAGGTACGTATGTAGGATTGCTTGACTTTTACTGCCTAGCGATGATTGCGATTTATTAACGTCCGTGATTTCCCGATTTATTTTGCGAGCGACGCTCCAAAACGCTATCGATGTTAATAAAGAACTGTATAATCTAATCTATAATTAAGATAAGATTTTAGATTGCATTCAAGTGCTAGTGCTGGTTCATTAAGGGCATCACGGTTAAGCGCACGTGTATCGGATACGAGCGATGAATCCCGCATCGCATCGGATAACTTAAAATGAAAATGAAATGAAAAATAAAAATGAAAAATATTTATTTACAATACGGCTTGTTCCTATTTTAAAATAATTGCTTACTTGCTAAATTTAAAATTAAATTTAAAAAAGAATAATGTAGAAACCACGAGATTTGAACAGCGTCCGCTGCACTAGACTGTAGGCCAGTATCGCAGGAGCCAGTTGTATTACAGGTGAGTTAACGGCGGGTTCGGAGTTGGTGAGAAAAATACAAGTTTACCTAGTAACAATAATAAGAATATCCAGCCTATGTTATATAAAGTTATTAGGAATAAAAAATAAAAAGGACTAATTACGAGTTTAAGTTCGTACATGACATTGTGTGTGTGTATGTGTGAGAGTGTAAAAGGTGCTTCTAGTCACCTATCCTAGTGAATAAGTTAATAGGACCTCCGCCGGCCGGATAAGTTAGTACTTATCCGTGGTAGCAAGGGTAATTAAATAAGATTGGATAAATTGCACTATAAATTCTAAGAGTGACAAGGACCTAGCTCAGTGACGCCTGATCGATGTACCTACGTCCTAAATAATATTATACATACATAACATCACGCCCATTATCCCCGAAGGGGTAGCCAGGGTCAAAGGGGCAGCACGCCCCTTTAACCACATTCAGCCAAAAATAAAACTGGGCTGGGTTAGATGAAAAATTGTGAAAAGGTAGTGACAAGTGGCTAGCTTGTCAACAACACAATCACTTAATTACCCAAAACCCGATATACCATTAGTCGCCTTTAACGACATGCTAGGCAAGAAACACAGTTGGCATATTATTTTTATGTCCCAGACTAACATGGAAAAAACTTGAAATGCTAAAATGAATTCATTTGTTACGTTTTCATACCTTGACCATTATATCGATTTTAAAAATTATTTTCCTACCGCAACTCTACACAGTAAGGAATATAGTCTATATTTTATCATCGTATTCCCATGGGGACGGCAACTACGAGAGTAAAGCCGCGGGGCGCTGTTAGTACCTACATACATACCATAAGATATAATACATATATACCTACACATGTTTTACTATACACCCAGTACCCAATGTTTAAAAAATATTCGTCCCGTTTCGCACCGCACTAAATACTTGGTTGATGCCCTTGTCACTACACACACAACGAAGCAAACGGTCGCTTAATTAGCGAATCCCTACAGGGCGCTATCGGTTACGCTTAACTAAAGTGCTGTGTTATGTAAAGATATAATTGGATTCCTACTTCCGACGCGATAAGTCCTCTTTTATAATCCAAACTCATCAAGGTAATATGTGGAATTACAAAAAAAAACCTATTTCACTACTTATAATAATTTTGTGAAGTTTAGTTAGTTAGTTAGTTATAATAATTTAGATTCATTTGAAGAGTCTTAGCCTAACGACCCCGTAATTATTTGGATATTGGGATTAAGACCTAGGTATTTAAAACTTCGGGGATTATGAGCGTTATGAGCGTTGTGAACAAATTTTCATTAAAAACTTTTTTTTTAATAATTGGAAAACATTTAAGTTAACTTTGCTTCTGATAACATTTCAGGCACAGCATTAGCTATTGAAATGTCTTAAGTAACAAATTTTGTTTGTGGACAATTCTTTCTGTTTCAACAACAAATCGGTAAATATTTCCTTTGAGACCTGTAAATCTAATGTGTAGTTTATAGACAGATACATAGACATCCCCAACACAAGCATGAATGGTGGAGCTGTCTCTAAACTTGTAATTTAAAGTTTGAGATAGAAGTACTAACTTTTATTTAATTTTATTTGGAAAGAAAAGGAAAGGAAAATGTTTATTAGGTAGGTACATAACACAAATAACAAATATTTTATTTATTTCATGAAATGTTTGACTTTTTATGCGAATCATAGACCACTTGTGCGAAGTTTTGATTACAAACGTTGGGTTATTCCGCCATTGTCCCGTATCATTGAAACATCTGATACGGCAGCGGTAACTATGCAGTGGAATAAACTAAAAATTTCATTTAACCTAGCGGAGAGCGGTTGAAACTAAATCTGTTCATGCTATTTTATTGCCATCTAGCGGCGAGTGGATACAACATTCAGTTCTTAAGTCACACGACAGAAAGCAGCACATATATATTTAACAAGAATAAACAAATTTTCACCAAACAAAAGTCTGCTATTTAAAATGGTGATGCTTATGATTAATTTTTTACAAGAAAATATATCGCAGTCCCGTGTTGATCTGGGACTTTAAAAAATTGCCAACTGTGTTTCTTGCCCAGCATGTCGTAAAAGACGACTAATGGTATATCAGGTTTTGTGTATGTGATTGTGTAGGCGACAAGCTTTCCTCTTGTCACCACTTTTTCACAATTTTCCATCTAACCCAGCTCAGTTTTGTTTTTGGCTGAATGTGGTTAAAGGGGCCTGCTGGGGGTGATGTTATGTATGTATACATCGCATATATAGCGTCTTTTTCGGTAAAAAGCTGGCTTACTTACTTTACATACATTTTACACTTTTATATAAACAAATACACTTTACAAGTAGACTGTTTTTTTATGCTATTAGAAGTAGGTACCTAATATGTTTCGTGTATGTAGTTATATCCTGGGAATATTATTCATGTATATTTTGACGCTGAAAAGAGTAACTACCGAGTTTCTTGCCGGTTTCTTCTCGGTAGAATCTGCATTCCGAACCGGTGGTAGATTCACATTGCTGTACAGATTTTTGTAAAATTGTAAATTTTTATGTGCTATTTGAGGCCTACTTATATAAAGACATTTTAAATTAGAATTTCAATAGTCTTTCAAATAATGTGTCCACAGATGGTTTAGTGGTTACGATACCTAAGACTTCGAATTCGAATCCCGCTACGAGTAAATGTTCGTGTTATGACTACGGTACACGCATATATCATTACTCTGGAAGAAAGAAATGGGTGTGCAAGACTTACTAACATTGACAGATATTATTAAACACACCTAGATGCTGTTAGTAGTCAAAACACGCAAGTATACATTTAATTTCGTTTCGTACTTGAACAAAACCTAATGTATAACCAGTAACTTATTTGCCGGTCAAATAGCTAAGTAGCTATATTTCACTGTCGTAAAATGTAAGCTAAGCTGCCCATTTTTTATCTACTTACTGGTCAAGTACGTAAACTACATAAGAAATATAGAAATATAATATTAAATTATTTATTATACCTATTCATTGTCCCATGTTGGTCTAGGACTTGGCCCATGTTTATCTGGGACAAAAAAAAAGTAGGTATGTGCCAATTGTGTTTCTTGCCTAGCATGTCGTAAGAGGCGAATAATGGTTTACGGGCTTTTGGGCATGTGACTGAGTAGGCGACGAGCTAGCCGCTTGTCACTGCTTTTTCACAATTTCCCATCTAACCCAGTCCGGCTTTATTTTTGGCTGAATGTGGTTGAAGGGGCTTGCTGCACTTTCGACTCTGCCTACCCCTTCGGGGATTATGGGCGTGATGTTATGTATGTATGTATGTATGTACCTATTCATGTAGGCTTTACAAAGGCGTTCATGTATCTCGCGTCACGGTGTTAGCGGTCAAACTCCTCCGAAATGGTTCAATATTATTTATCAAATTCAATTAAGTAGGTACATTTTGTCTGTATATTTGGCAGGTAAGTGTGAGAATTGGTCATAATGGAATTAAAACCCTCCTACCTGAACCTCCCATTTTTATCTCGCAAACGGGACAATACGAAGTTCTCCTGAACAGCTAATAGTTATAATATAAATAAATGATGCAACCGCCAGGCTCCGTTAACAAATTTGCAGTTCTGACTTTATTTACTGGCTCGATAACGCATTTGGTAGTGACCCCGCCCCATGCGCCAAGAGTTGTGGTTTCAATCCCCACTCAGGACAAACATTCATGTGATGCATACTTGTGTTTGTTCTGTGCCTGGATGCTAATATCGAATATTTAAGTATATACATATTTGTATTACCCCTGTTGATTCTGATATCTGTAAAACAAGTGCTTAAGCTACTTACCTCGGAGTGTGATCAATGTATGTGATATAATCTGATATTATTTATATTTTATTTATTTATATACTTAGATAACTGACCAAACTAAGTCGATTATCTTCCTTGATGTGTAAACAAATATCTTCTGGTAAGATAGTATCCAAATTCCACTTGTCACAGTGAGTCACGTTAAAGTAACGTGCAAAAGAATTTATTACAAATCTACTACTTCGATATTACTATTAATCGATAGTTTTATGCTTTTGACAGCGTGTCATGTTTTCATAATACATATACATACTACTATATTTTCACAATTTCCCATCTAACCCAACTCTATTTTATTTTTGGCTAAATGTGATTCGGGAAGTTGTTGCTTTTTTTAATAGATTTTAAACAAGGTGCAATATTATCGCTATAATATATAATGTGAATGGTACCTACCGATAGTAATAAGAATCGTTATCGCTTGCGCAACGTGCTGAGTAACTCTGTGATGGCTCGGAAACTATATATTTATTACTGATTACTGATAGAAATCAGTCGGTTTTGAATTTCGTTGAGATTGTAAAATTATTATCTCAACCAATCATCGACAGAATCTAGTAGTATTGATCCAGAACCGACTACTGAGTCCGCTAATATTCTATCGATGGCGTTTTATGTTACTGATAACAGCAGTATTATCGATATCGATATTCTCACAATATCTGTTCTTACTAGGCCAGTGGTAAGCAACTTAGGGCTCTTTCAATGTAAACTTTTATTTTTCGAAAACATTTTTAATATCGTGAAATCGACGCGAGTCTATCTCGCTAAATCCTGGATCATGGTCCCCGACTAAACGGATCACAAAGCTTAGAAGATGATGTAACTTTCGTCTGTTCTGCCTCAAAAAGGTTGCCGACCCCTGCACCGGACTTGCGCAACGCGTTAAGTAACCGTGACTCTCGCGAGCCCGCGGCGCGGCGCGGCGTGCGCTTGCGCTTGCGCTTACGACACCGAGCCAGTTCATTCAGAAAGACATGCGGGAACTGTCTTTGTTACATTTCTTAAATGTAGTCTGAAGTTAAGGCAATTCCGTTAAGAACTTGGTTGAATATTTTAAAGTCAAACAAATCAGTTGACAAATCAGTGTAAAATTCTCAACTAAAAATGTCAATTAAATAATTATCTGAGAATCCTCTGAGTATTTCTTGGTGGGATACGGGTGTAGTTCTATTAAACTTGCTGTACTGGTTTTAATAAAATAACCGATATGAATAATTTAAGGGCCTGTTAATTTAATATTGAGGAAAGCGAGGTTCCATGGGCTATGTTTCTAGCTGTTGGGTTCAAATCAATTTTGGCTGAAAATGTTAGTACATACATAACATCACGCCCATAATTCCCGAAGGGGTAGGCAGAGTCAAAGGAGCAGCAGACCCTATAACCACATTCAGCCAAAAATAAAACTGGGCTGGGTTAGATGGAAAATTGTGAAAAAGTAGTGACAAGTGGCTAGCTCGTCGCCTGCACAATTAGATACCCAAAACCCCATAAACCATTAGTCGCCTTTTACGGCATGGTTGGCAAAAAACACCGTTGGCACATTATTTTTAAGTTCCAGACCAACATTGGATAAAAATGTTAGTACGTCCGCAATATTGGTTGAAGCTCCTTGCTGCTCCTTGGGCTCGGCCTAATCCTTTGGCGAGATAGTATTCTATGTTACGCTAAATTTTACTCAATTATGTTATCCCATTTATTCTGTTTTAATAAATAATCTTATTCAAAATATTTTGGATATGCGGGAAATATTTTTTTTTTTCTTGAAAATGTAGGTACCTACTCATACTTGCGCGAGACTAGATAGAAATTCAAATTCAAATTCAAATTCAAATTATCTTTATTTATATGGGCTTCAAGAAAGCACTTATAAATAGTCAATATACATAGAAACACGTTTCAGTATCAGAATTTGCAATTATATTTTACATATACGCCGCCGTCTATGTATTCGGGGTTTTCCCCTTTCGGTCACGACTGATTGTTTTTCTGATCGCATACACTGTGAGTTCGGAATATTAATTTTAATCTAACAGGCCCGTTGAGTGTCGGATGGTCAGAGACCCCGAAACCAAGGGTCGCGGGTTCGAATCCCCGCTAGGGGCAAATGTTTCGTGTTTTGAACATGGACATTTGTACTCAAGTCATGGATGTTTGTAAACATATTTAAGCTTTAAGCTTAGTTTGGAATTAGGAAATTGGTGTGCCAGTCTGAAAATATATTTATTTATTATTATTTAATGCATTTTTTATTTACTTCAATGATATCAATCGTATGTGTGCTACCACACAGCTTCCACATCCGCTAATTATTATTTAGGTATTTGATTGTTACATACGTTAGCATGCAACATTTTGTTTAACTTTTAAATAAATAAAAAAATTGTAGATAAACCATTCTTGACTTTACCCAAATACCAATTTGTTTCATCTACGTATTTTAAAAGCGAGTCAATATAGAACCAATAGTATGTAAGTAGTAGGTATGTTGTGTGCGATCAAAATATTTTATTTAATACTAGCCGTGCCAGCGGTGTCACCCGCGTTTATGGTTAATATTATAAAGACTATTTCCGTCATACATGATTTCTATGTAACTTTAACCATTAGGGCTGCACACGCGACGGAAGCTTTAAAAAATGGAGTAACTTCTCCCGTTTTTCCAACATTTCCCTTCACTACTCTTCTCCTATTGATTGTAGCGTGATGAAAAGTATACTATAACCTGCCCAGAAGTATGAAGAATAATTGTACCAAGTTTCGTTAAAATCCGTCGAGTAGTTTTTGTTTCTGTAAGGAACATACAGACAGACAGACAGACAGACAAAAATTTTACTGATTGCATTTTTGGCATCAGAATCGATCACTTATCACCCCCTGATAGTTATTTTGAAAATATATTTCAGGTACAGAATTTACCTCTCTACAGATTTATTATAAGTATAGATTTTAAATAAATTGAGCACACTTTTGATAAAAATTGCAATTATTAAATATTTTCTGAAATATGCTTGGCTATTAAATTACCTTAATGTATTAAAATTACTATTGTTTTAATTATAAGAAAATGTAGTAAGTAAACTAGTTTTTACACATGCAAAAATAATGACGGAAAAAGTATTAAAACAACAACCATAATTTACATAAAACACAATCAAAACTTCCTTTCGACATTATTTTACTATCTCCACCGAGATGGAATCTTAATTATGTTCATATTATCAATAGGAAGGGAGAAAGATCGTCGTTATCTCATCTAGTGAGACTCACGCCTTCTGACGTCAGATACACGCAACGTTTACTATCAGACAGATAGTAGGACAGACAAAACGTCAAGAAGTTGTATACATACAGGCAGTCTTAGTGCAGCGGCTGGGTCCGAGGGGCGCCAACGCCTTACACGCGCCGACCTGTACGGGGGAAATCTCACTATAATAACTATTGTAGTACCACTAAAGATAAGATTAACAAAGTGAATCTGCTACTTTATAAACGTTTGTGAATGCACTAATAATTGTTTAAAGTGTTCAACATTTCAAAATTAAAAGGACACTAAAATATTTGCCATTTTGTAACAAACTATTCTTAATAATTTATGAAAAACATGGAAGTGAGTGACCGCAGTGCATGCAATTGATTGAGAATTAAAAAAAACAGTTTATAAATCTTAAAATATTGGAAAATACTTGTAAATGAACGTTGCGATATCAAGAATACATTAATTGGCAATAATTTAGTTGCATTTTTTAATAGAAAAGGACAATATAATTAGACAAAATGGACAGTGAAAATGTACCAGAGACGAGACAACTCGCCCATGGATCTGGGAAGATCCTGGGACTTCTGCCGATGTTCTTGATCTTCATCGTAATCGTGTTGAGGATGTCTTGGGTGCTCTATAGGAGCGCGATGGGTGAGTTGAAGTGGTTCATTAGACCAGCGGTTTATAACAATTAAGATAACCCGCGTGAATACTAATTTTTAAGTTGTTAAACAGACAATTTTATTTTTGGTCGTTTTTTTTAAGTAAAAGCAATAAATAAATATTTGGAAATCAACATATAAAAAATAGGAACATTACTGTATATCTGTATACCTATGATATTCAAATTCAATTCAAATTCAAAATGTTCAAGAAAGCTTTTATAAATCAAATTTACATAGGTGATCCCTAAAGCTACATGAATATACCACCAGTTCGGAATGTTGATTCTACCAAGAAGAAACGTATAAAAATAAATGACATTATATATCATCATTAGTTAATAATGGTATTTAACAATTTTCTCCGCTTATTTTACTACTTACAGCAACAGCTTAAAGTAAAAACCTACCAAATGTCATGAGTAGGTAATGCACGGTGAGATTTCGATTACAATATATTAGGTTAGGTTAATCGTTGACAATAATCAAACTTATCTAATACAGTAGTAATTCCTTTAATCAATAACTAGCAGCGCCCCGCGGTTTCACCCAAAATATAGCCTATGTTACTATCGGATAATGTAGCTTTCCAATGGTGAAATAATTTTTGAAATCAGCACAGTAGTTTTTGAGTTTATTCATTGCAAACATACACACAAACAAAAATACAAATCCTTCCTCTTTATAATATTAGTATAGATTGAGAAAGAAAATCTCTGAAATCGTCGAAAAAGCGTTGATAGTACCTACCAAAAATATTTGAATAATAGTCAAATGAGTCGAATTTAATTAACTGTTGGTGTAAACAAAGTTGCCATACATCACCTACTTAATTGCGTAACGATTGCATAGTGTTCCCATTTTGTAATTAATTTCATCATATATATTTGATAGGCGTGGAAAGCATTCATTAAAATATTTAACGGATGTTGCATGCATTTTTTCTGGTCATAAATTAAGTTGGTTAGGTTGCAATTACCATAATTTTCTAGTTGACATATTTAATCAGTCTCAAAATAATTTAACACTTTATTAACAAATTATATTAAATCCCTGAAGAATTTTACGATATTTCGTGTAACAAGACGACAACAAAAAACCATTACGCCCGCGACCACCGAACGGGTGCGCAGAGTCAAAGGGGCAGCGATCCCTTTCCGTTCATTTTGAGCCAGGAAAATCGATGTTTTAATAATAATCTAACATTCAGGCAAATTCATATATGAAATCATGATCATTCATCAAATTTTATCTGAATTAGTTGGCTGTCCTTGCAACGTTTTCACTTCGCCGGCAAGTGGCATGAATGAACTCGTACAGAAAATTATAAACGGTATTCTATGTAGTGTTGCACTCACGTTCTCAGATTCCATATAATACTATAGTGATTGTATTCAATAAGCCATATTTTTCTGAACCGGTATCTTACTTATATTACATACATACAAATATAATGTTACGCCTTTTTCCCATGGGGGTAAGCAGAGATCACGTATCCATTTGCTACGATCCTGACATACAACTTTCGCTTCTTCTACTTTCATAAGTCTAGTATTATAAATGTGAAACTATGCATGTGTAAATGTTTGTTACGTAATGATACCATTCAAAAGTGGTACCCACAAAAGAAGGACCATTTACCCCATACATGTCCCATGTCTCGTTGTCCCGTAATCAACGATAACATATTTCTGTAAGCTGGTTTGCAAATAAATGTTAATCCTAAAGTATTATTTGTGACCCATATGATCTTAATTTAAGTGGCCTTCAATGTATAAAAAGCTTAAACACATATTTATGCACACATAACATCCGTCGCGCATTAATGCCAAGGCTATTTACTCTCTTAACATTTATGTGTAAAATATAATTGGAGAATGTCGCTTCTTCTGAGCATAAATAGGTATATACCTACTAGATACTTTTTATATTACGCTATGGTGACCAAATGAAATGAATAAATCGAAGAATATTAACAATATCTTATACATACATAACAACACGCCCATAAACCCGATATACCAGTCGCCTTTTACGATATGCTAGGCAAGGAACACAGTTGGCACATTCGTTCTAAGCCCCAGACCAACATGGGACAATTTGTATTTAATTAAATAGAGGTTGCCCATGGTTTAGCACATTTATGATTTACGATGACATAACATAACATAACATCACGCCCATAATCCCCGAAAGGGTAGGCAAAGTCAAAGTGGCAGCTGACCCTTTTAACCACATTCAGCCAAAAATTTATGACGATGACATATTGGTTCATTCCTTTTGCCAACCCCATTGACGCAATGCTTACCCTTACCCAGACTTCTCATCATATAAGGGGTGCAGGCTCTATCCTAAACAGTGTTAAGGATACAAGTGTATCCTTAACAAATACTTATTTGTCCCAGGTATTTATGGACAATGGTAATGTATGAGAAGAAATACGTACTCTGTAATTAATGCAACAGGTTTATCTGCCTCAGTCAGTGTATATCAACAGTCTAGATTATGGGGTTACTACAGGATATATTAAAGTAATACTAATAAATATAAATATTCATCATCGTTTTTTAACCGCGTGCCTTCAACACCAATAATTATGTAGCAATAATTACGAAATTATACCTAACAACTTTAGGCAATACATTCCAATAAAATTTTAATCGGTCATGTTGACTATAATTTATCATAATATTATTTATGATTATTTAAAACGTATAAAGATAACGAATCCAGGTTTTCCATTTGGCATAGAAAAATAACGCTGTAATCTTTTTATGACTTACATATATTAATAAACAGCGATGATAAGTTAATGAACTTTGACATAGTTTTGAGGTAACAGTTACCATTATTTGGGCATTATCTAAAGATTAATTAACATGATTATTATGTATCAATAATCTGTGTATTGTATAAATAATAATTGGTAGATATTACACTTTAAAAAAATATAACATTAACAGACTGGATAAACTTAAAGGAATAAGGTTAAATTAATCTGGATCCTAATTAAAGATATTATGATAAAATTGAAAAAAAAAACACTATTAGCTTTAGCTAATAGTAATTAGTGTTGTTTACCTTTGGGTAAACAAAACTATGGAACTTATTAAGTTAATGCATAAGTGTATTTGCAATTACACACTGTGGCGTATAAAAAACGATGTATGTATACTAATAAGTAGTTCAGAGACAGTAGGTTATCATAGTGAATAAATTTGCTCGTTCCGATAACTATGACTGGGTAACTATCGGCTAATTTGTTTGGGTAATCCGAAGGCAATTGCGTTACAATACTTGTACCTACAATACCAGGTCGCTGAATCTAGAATAACACATGAAGGTGACTCCTACCGACATATGTATATTCTAAGAGCAAGGATTAATATTTGTAAGTAATTAATGTGCACATCAGGCATCCTATTGATAGAAGTACAACTATGATTAAATGTATGGGATTTTATTAAAACACAAATATAATTAATTACATTTCTGAATAGATATCAAGAAGGATTTACATGTACCTCATGCATTCTCACTGTTTAATTGCAACATTGTACAGCCATGGTAAATTGTGTTTAATTGATAGTCATCAGGAAAATAAATGAAAACAGTTATTTGAATAATTTACGTATCAACTAGTCTCAATATATGTATATATATAGGCAAGTAATAACTTTGCGCTATTTATTTGCTATTAGCGGAAAACCCTTGATATGAAGCCAATGATCTTTGTACACTTGCAGTGTATACACATAGCCAGTTGATGCGTTGTTGACTTGATCAACAGTGAGTAAAAAATAAGACTTGTTTTGATCTGATGCGACAATTAACAGTCTGATAATACACTGCAGGTATCTTGTCAGATTACCACCGTGATATTACCAAACGAGTTGAGACTCTCTGCCTACCCCGCTAGGGAAGTGGCGTGAAGTTTAGTTAGTTAGTTAGTTAGTTTAGAGTTGAGACTTTGAGTTTCACGTGAAAGATTGGTTCAGAGTTTATTGGATTAAATATCATCATGTGACCGCCTGGGTGAAATAATCACATCACGACGAGGTGATTATTTCACCTCATTGTTAAATTGGCTTATCAAAATGGAATTGGTACACGGAAATCCTTAAGCTTAGCAGAAGAAACTGCATTTTATAAATAACTGTTCTGGTTAGCACACCAGTGCACTCGATTAAAACTAAGCTTGCATTATGGATATTATTCTAACCTATTAAAATCATTATTTTTCTCTTTTACATGACTAAGAAACAGCAATTAAATTTAATACCAGAAATTAATCAGGGCATATTCCAAATGTTATCTGTCATAGTTTATAAATATCAAGTTGATAGGATCATTAAATATAATAAAAACCTTGATCGCAGCGAAATTTAGGTCGCTTCTTGGGTATGCTAATTATTAGACTTATTCGTCTTTGTTAAAACGCTTCTCACGATAAGTGAAATTTTATCTTTTTTAGATCTTTAGTGAAATAACTATCTAGATCTCCTTGGAGATATGTTGAACAAGGTTTTTTTTTTTAATAAAATGATATTGCATGCTTAATAAACCTTACAAGCAGTGCTAGGCATTATAAAGATATAGGTAGTCATACCTAAATAGAGAGACAGATAGTACCTATTAATATATGTATAGAGAGTCAGAATAAGGCGTTTTTTTATCTCTAATTTAAGCGAAAATGAACATTGAGTTAGATGGACACTTGTGAACAAGTATTAACGAATGGCCAGCTCGTCAGCGGCACCATCACAAAGCCGGTATTCAGATGGAGATATTTCTTGCATACCAGACGCTTGTTCATACATATGTATGACTAATTTTGCTTGCAATTTGTCTGCTTAAACTTCAGAATTAAGGTGAAGAAAAAACTATATTTTCCCACAGAAGCAAGACAATGGGATTAAAGCTTTATAGTTGGATAATAAAATAGACTGTAAGTATGTAGTTATCTGGTTAAAGGCAGATTTTGTTTAAACTAAGTTACTAGAACATCATCTCAGACCAATGAGTGTCTTCCCCCCCCCCCCCCCTTGCTTAGGGGAGCCCTAAGTAGCCAAAACCCTTTGTCTAGCTAGTTGATCTAGTTGAGCTATTTGATTATAGCCGGAAACGGATTTTGGATTAAATGATTCTTGATTTGATACATAGCATGAAATGTGCAGATGATCTGTCAGATACAAGGCGTGATAGGTATTAAGATAAAACTCTCAAAAATCATATTTTTACCGTAGATACTTCAAATATATCTGAACAACTTTACAAATTTCCAATAAATTATAATATCGTTTGGTTGACTATGCAAAATGTGAACGGTATGTTGTTAATGTTTGAAAAACATAGGCTACTTTTTATCCCAAATAAATATATGGATCCCGCGAGATGCACAGGCAAAATAAATTTTCCTTAACAATTGTGAACTGATAAACTATATTAAATGATATCTATCATTAATAATAACAAATTGCTACTATATGTTTTTTTTCGAACAAAAAGTCTTGATATTATTGCAACGTTCAATATATTTTCTACTGACAGGAGGAATTGTCGCAAATTAATATATAAGTAATCATCCTAACACGGTCACGGCGGCCAATCTCAACGAGGAATAGCCAACTACGTAGGAGATATTATAATGCACAATTGTCTGCGCAAACACAGGTGCACTCTGTTCCTTCACTCTCATAGACCGGTGAAGCGGCACCCGACATGACCGGAAGGAGGTCAAGCGCAGGACCAACGGCTAAACGTGCTGTCTCCGGGCACTGAGTATTTACAATATTCGAATACCCAGAATATTTCTTATTGTTTTTTTTGAGATCTGGGATTTTAACCTAACCCAACAGAGCAACAAGGCAGTCAGCTGCAAATTGCATATTAATTATATAACATACAAATTCATCTTCCTAACGTTATGTCCCGTGCTTAGACGGGGTCCGCTTAGACCATAATCAGGGATTTAGCGAGTCTGGTAATTAAGATAGGGGAACCAGACAATTTTTGGATCATGGTTACAAATCCAAAGTTGTTTGAATTTGCAGGTTTCATCACGTTGTTTTCCCTCACCGTCGAGCTAGTGGTATGAATACGTACATAGATTTGAAAAATCCAGAGGTACGTGCCCGGGTTTGAACCCGCACTCCTCGATTAAGAGGCGCGTGTCCTAACCATTGAGCTGCCACCGCTCTAACATACAAATTGTGACGCAATAATTAATTCTGCGAGTACGTGCGGGAAGCCGGTGTCGGCTCTGTGGCCGATGGATGATCATCATTATTATCTTCAATCAAACGACACTTACGTACCTACGTACGTCACGTGGATCATACTTATTTATTGTAACATCAGTGGTTCATAAAGTTGTAGACCACTATATTCTGCACGATGCTATAAATAGTAATGATAGATTGATTTATAACCTATTATTATAGTATAGATGGAATTTTATAAAGTAATTAATAATTAAAGAAACGATTCATCTTTTATTCGTTTTAAAAACAATCCTTAAATTGATAATTGAATTAATAAATTCTTTAAACTCACACTGGTTTCCTAGCCTAAAGTAATAATTCATGTTATGCACAAATACGGATACTTTGTAACAGATTAATATACTTAAATACCTATATACAACACACAAGCACAAATAATTATGTTAATTACACGATCTAATAAAACAATCAGATGGTTCGCGGTAAACAAAGTCATAAACTAGCAATACCAAACTTAAACATCACTCTCATGCCCCTAATTTTTATTTTTCTATTACGGTATTATATACATTTTAATTTGTACATACATTACATATCATCGCGCTCATAATCCCCGAAGGGATTGGCAGAATGATGTTGGCAGCCCGCTCCGTTAACAACGTTCGGCCAAAATGTAACATTTTAGATTACATGGAAAATTAGCAACAATTGTCTAGCTCGTCGCCTACACAACCACACGCCCAACACCACCATTAGTCGCCTTTTGCGACACAAACACAGTTGGCACATTTTTTTAAGTTGCAGACCAACATGGGGGGGTGAATTGTTGTAATTATGTCTGCGAAACAGTTTAGGAACCTCTGGTCTACAGTATACTTTGCTAATGCACGGCTACTTAAGTCGCCGCATAATCTTATAACTGACAATGTGTATAACATTGTCTTTATAATGAGCGGATGACAATAAGTGGCCAACAAAAGAATACATTACAACAGTGCGCTTAAAATAGTCCACAGCGATTCACCAGCAGCATCGTAGCGATTCTTCAAATCCTTTGGTTTTTTAGAATTTGAAAAGTAGACTTCACTTAGTGCGTTTGTTATTACAACGCACATTTGAAGATATTCACAGACATTTAATCCGTATTAATAATGTGTGTGTACATTTGCCAATCTTGTTATGTTTTCATTTAATCGATTGTGATGAAATTTAGGACACTATAAATGATTACTCTAGCTACTTTTTATGCTTGGCAAATTAATAAATCCTGCATATTGTATTGCTGTCCAGCAAAATAGCAAACAGAGATATAGTAAATATCCGATTACACTGGGTATTATTACTGAAGGTCAGAAAGAGAGAAAACTCATTTCTACTCATCAGTTAATTGGCGTTTGGTTACACAAAGTTCGTTTGGTGATATAACCACTGAGCCTGCGTGGCCCGTATCCAGTTTAGGTATTACCAAGTTACTTTGTTGCAAAAAAAGCTTGACAACTTCGCCATTTGAATTTGATATGTGATTTTTTCTCGCTTAGTAGTGGTTACGTCAAAACAAGTGAACTGCAAAATAAACTTTAACAAAACAAAGTTAAATTGTAAAAAAATATGAATTACAAAACTGTTTTTTTCTTCTGACATTAACTGTTATTCCGATTAATTTGAATACATGTTTATGGCCACTATGGCCAGCGTACCAAAAAGGTTCTAAAGCTTGGACATTACGCTTGTGTATAGACAGGGCAGGTATGAATATTTGTTGTCTTAATATTTATATTATTATGTGACTTATAACATTCGAAATATTTAACACAAGCGGTTATATTAATTGGAAACGGCTAGATATTTGTCAATTATCGGGCCCATTCGGTTGTGACCCCGCCCTATGCGCCAATAGTTGTGGGTTCGATCCCCACCCAGGACAAACATTCAAGTTCTGTGTTTGGGTGTAAATTTGCAATATTTATATACATATTTGTAATACCACTGTTGATTCTGATATCCGTAACACAAGTGCTTAAGCTACTTACCTCGGAGTTAAATCAATGTATGCGATGTAGTCTGATATTTTTTTTAATTATATTTTAATAAATTTTAACTATTCCGGGAAACTTATATATGCGAAAGACATGGCAAGAAATATCGAGTTATGCTTTAAATTTGGTGATTATTTTTTGCGAGTCGGAATATATGAATCATATTATCTCAAAAGCGTTTAGTTCCGCTGTCGATTTCTCGCGTTTGTTACAATGTTTTGTAAAGCTACACTGACGTACTGTGGAAGCCTAATGTGCAATGTCACCGAAACATGTTAGACAGGCGGCGATAAACGGATCCACGTGACGAATGCGACCAGCTGATTGTCCTCTCAAACAATTCACTTAACCGTAGTCGGGTAAACAAACATAGTATACGCATCAAATACTGCCACATTTACATTCGTTTGTAAAATATATTGTTCCTAAAAATCTACAATCGTCAAATGGAAAAGAAAGAGACTAGGTGGAATCGAAGTGTTAATTCTCAAACTAAACTACATATATGATTATTAAGTATGTTTCGCATTGCAGACAAAATGCGAGAAGTAGGTAGTTTTAATTAATATAAAATTTAATATTAGTATACCTAGATTTAAAAAAAGTCCGCAATTTTTTTCTTAACTTGACGCCTTAGCAGTGCCCACGGAGAAAGCAGATAGCTTTCAGTCAGCTCAATCTATGATATTAAAGTCTCTTATTTAAGTATCTTATTATTTAAGTATCTTTATGTTATCACTATGTTTTGTTTTCCTGTTTTATTACTTGGTTTTGAGTATTTTTTTTACTTTCCATACGGAAAAAAATATTTTTGTTTACATACATACATACATACCATTATGCTTATAATCTCCGAAGGGGTAGACAGAGTCCAGAGAGCGATAAGCTCTTTAATTAACAAAAATATAGGTATAGCCAAAAAAAATTTAGTTGAGACTCTTCTCGTTAATATTATTCAAAACTGTAAGCTGACACCAGCGGAGACTAGTTTACGCACACAATCGTGTTTCAATTTTATTTTCGGATCTAACCTACAGAAAAATAACAATAATAAAATCAAACTGTAAACATTAAAACGCAATACCAAAAGGTAAAAAAGGATAAATTTATAGACCCCTGCCATGTCTGATTGACATATTGTTGCACATTTTAAATTGATAATCCCAAATTTTAAACACAATATGAAGAACCAAAACGTATTGTCATTGATTGACATTCATATGGTGCACATTTTAAATTGGATACAGAAGTAAAAACCTGGACGGCAAGAACAAAATATAAAAGGAGTTTTTATAACGTACCAATTCGTGCTTGTGGTTTCTATCGCGTTAAAATACTTGTAATTAATTATGCTTTAGTAGAAAAAGGATCGTTTTTATGTGGTCGTTATTCCTTACCTTATCATAATTAATTCTATTTTGTTCTGTAAAAGTATGTCAAGTACATTTATTTCATTACAAAAATCATCATCAAGTCAATATAGCAACAAACCAGATTCTACAGAAACAATACTACTTGATCGCAAATCTAAATATGGAAAAAATAGAACAATAACAAAATTATGTATTTTAAGTTGTCAAAATAAATCCTTAAAGCCCGAGCTGATAAAAAACTGGTCTGAACGCCACTTCACCAGAAGTGTTCACATAAATAACTCGCGACTATCTCACAAAATCATGTATCATTTTTCCATCACGCGAAAATAACCCTACCTTCAAAGGCAGTTCAGCAGATCACGCCGTGATCTGTTATAAATCTGTTCTATAAATAAACTTTTATCAATCAGCAATCTTGCTAAAAATACCCTTCAATCGCAAAGCCAAATCATATGACCGCTCGTCTGTGTGTCAAACGCAGCAATCGCGGTGAGCGCTGAACGATCTGGCGGCGTGTTTGAAGGGCACTTGAAAATGTCCACGTTAAAAGCCCATGTGTTTAGATTACGATCAATCCAATTGTCATATGTCTTGGTTTAAGTTTTTGAAGAATTATTTGGTTAGATTAGTGATACCCTCTTATATACATAGATACTTCGGTCGAAACCAACACAAATGTCATAATTTGTTAATGTCGCAACATTCCTGGATGTTTGCGCGGTTTGTTTCCTATTTTATTTAGAATCAGCTTTCCATCCAACCCAGCCCACTGTCCCATGTTGGTTTGGGACTTAAAAAGAATATGCCAACTGTGGTTTTTGCCTAGCATGTCGTAAAAGGCGACTAATGGTATATCGAATTTTGGGTGTGTGATTGTGTAGGCGACAGGTTAGCCGCTTGTCACTGCTTTTTCACAATTTTCCATCTAACCCGGACCGACTTTATTTTTGTCTGAATGTGGTTGAATGGGCATGCTGCCCCTTTGACTCTGCCTACCCCTTCGGGGATTATGGGCGCGATGTTATGTTATGTTATGTTTATGTGTTATCAGTTATGTTATGACCCATGTTGGGCGGGGACTCAGAAGAAATAATGATGATATGTATGCAAATAATGAAAAAAAATTAAAGCGTGCTCCGTTTCACAATGCCTCCCGCATGTGACTTACTTCTTATGAGCGTAAAGTTAAGATGTCAAATAGTCGCAGGACCTCTTCATCTTCATCTGTTTACCTCTGACCGGCCATATGTTATCTATTGTGTTTTATTTGTTCCATGAAACCTATAACTAATCAAGAATCTAATTAGTTAAATGGACAGTTGTTAAAAACCTCTTCAAAAGTTAAGAGAAGTCATGATCTATTCGTATTATATATTATTTTGCTTTTACTTTCCAATTCTTAAAAGTCAAAGACCGGCAAATTAATTATTTCTAGTTATTGTTCAATCTCGTTTTAATGTTAATTTCGTGAACTGTGACTACATTTTCATTTTATTATCAAAGGTATGACAAATTAAGGCATCAATTGTAAGGCAAAAAAAAATCACGTTTATACTATTTGCTGTACTTAAAAAAAATTTGTTACTTGATACTTAGTTATTGTATGAGCATCAAGGCCGTGTGCGGTTCGAATCCCGGTCAAGGGCACTAGCACCAACCATGTGACTGTTTCTGTCACGTGGTGTGCATCCAAATGTCTGTGGCGTGCAGTGACCGCATGTCATTCATGCTGGCCGTCAAAAAGTTAATTAGGTACCGGTATTGTATTTTTTTTTACAAAAGGTGATTAATATGCACCTTAAAAAATAATCAGTTACCACCTGTGGAACCGCCCGTGTGTTACCCAAATTGAAACCTTCATTTCAGTAGTCAAAGCCAGGAAGGCATTACGCACCTTCCCGCTCCATGGGCCCTCGAAATGATAGGAGAACTCTGATACACCCAAGATGATGATAGTTATGGTAGTGAGCGGAGTATACAATTAAAGGAATGGACAAAAGAGTGACCACGGATGGTGCTGCTAGAAATGGAATTGTACCATAGCTCAACATACCGAAAATTCATGTTTTTATTTAAAGCTAATTTTGAACTCTTTATTTCTCCCCTAGTTTTACGCATAAATTATAATTAAATAAAGAATCCTATTAAATGACTAGTTTTCAATCGAAAACTAGAAAGCAGTATTGCTACTTCAGATGTAATTATTTCGACATGAGACATTCTCTTAAAAATCGAATTAAAACAAACATAACGATTCCACAGGAAAAAAATCTTTTATTTTGAAAGGATAACACAATCTAGTTGTTTTAATTATTTTTTTTACTAAAACAGATTTATTTTAATCCAATATAATATATATTTTAAGTAAGGGAGAAATCTGGAATTTCTGGTACCGTCAACACCTTCATGAAAGGCGCCTACGGAACGTGGAATACTATGCCAAATTGGAAAACTTTAATTCTCTATCTAATGATTCGATTTGGTGACAAGGAAGCACTTCTTTGTAATATTGTGAACAACTCTTGAGGACTCGAGCATTATTATTTGCTTGTAATTGTTTTATCGATGACAGAAATAACTACCTGAGTAAATGAATTATCATGTCGTGACTGATGCAATTATGAAAAGTGTTTGTAACCACTTATAGCGACGATAGACAACCAAGTTTATCTTTACATGCAAATAAAGTACTGCATCTGAATCTCCAATATCAAGTCAATAGTTAAATTTTAACCAAATATTTATAAATCGTTTAATCAAGAATATCTAGGAACGAGGAAATTAAGTTTATCATTCATTACCACAAGTTTTTCAAGAAGTGTCTACAAATTATCGCAAGGTCGGTAACACACTTGCGTTATTTCTGGTGTCGCAAATGTCTGTAGACTGACTACCATATATGTGTACCACGCTTAGTAGTATAACCAAAGTAAATAATACTACAATGTCACACACTAAGCATAACCTACAGCCTATAAAATGGTCAAACCGACCTCAAAACTAATGGAACTACGAGGCCCATTGTAATGACACCTCAACACTTCTGTTCTAGAAAATTACATAATTTTAGTGTTATGTTATCAGTGCCCGTGTAATTACAATGGATGTTTACAAAGTTGATAATGTGTGTCGCTAATTGTTCGCCACACATGTAGGTACAGATATGTGTAGATATACTTCCTTGTGTTTATAATATTGCTTCTTACTACCGTTCATACTATTGCTAGTGAAATTAAGTCTCGTAATTATAGTGAAACGATTACTATTTGTCATTAAATATAGTTAATTGAAATCTTTTTACTAATAATAGTTATAATAATAAAGATTTGTGAATAGTATGTAAGTACCCGTAGATGTAAGTTTATATTTTTCCGCATCATTACCAATAGGATTCAAATTAATTTTGGCATACAGCCCTGACTTGGACTAAGTTATAGTTTACTTACGTAGAAATTTCTGGAAGCATGAAGACCATTACTTATTTTTTGGACTGAATTATACACGAGCAAAGTCACAGGCTCAAACTATAAATACATATAATATAGATTTCCGCAAAATATGCGCGAAACATCGTGTCTGTGAAAGCTTTTCGTGATAAAACAAACTTAATAACCCTGTCACTCGCATTAGTCACGACTCGGGGACATTAAAGTGAGCTTTCAAAGCTCTGCAATTGATACGGTATCTTTCGCAAACAGTTTAGCGTCGGGTCCAGGACAGTACCTAATTATCAGCATATCTGTGTATTTGTTTACACTGGTGATAAATACAGATATTCGCGCAGTCGCTCTCATGGTTATTGCATTCCATATCATTGTTATGTGCAAGTTCCGTTAAACGCCACTAAAGCGTATTTCAATAACCGTTAATAGTCTGTGCCATTCATATTTAATCGTTAATAACGGTAAATAAAAAAAACATACATTTCGATTTCTTTATTCCGCCTATTTTGCTCGGTAAAAGCATTTCATATGTGACAAACAGTTCATGTTACCCACTTACTATAGTGTAATTTTATTTTATCGATTAACATTTGCACAAGTAATCTGCAAAATTACACGAAAAGTACGTGAATATGGTGATTTTGTTATTATACAAGTATATATTACTTCAGTTTAAATTGATAAATATCTGTAATAAAAACAAATAAAATAGTTGTAAAAATTTTATACTAAGTAACTGATTAAAAGGGAAGTAGATAAAAATCATGCAATATCTATCTGTCTAAAGCAGCGTTCAATAATAACTTGTATTTACAAAACACCGAACTAAATCCGAAATTAAAGAAACAGTAAAGATTAAATATTGCTATTTTGGCACGCTCTTCTTTGGTTATAGTAAATTGTGTTCAAAAACTGCAAGCAATTTTGAAGCATGTTTGACGAGCTGCAGCAGAGTCAAATAAACTCGGTGAACGTGAAGCTATTATTGTTCCCGATGGCGATAGCCGCCATCTTACTCGGTTGCTTATTCTGGAAGTGTTACAAAGCCAATCGGAAAATGTGAGTACTATATTATTACTTTACTTACATTCATACCCCTGGAACTCCTAAAAGAGTAGACAATTCCTAGGAATAAGCTCCTTAGCATGTTTAGATGAGTTGGATTATATGGAAAATAGTCAAAAGAAGTGACAAATCGTATCCATAATTACAAATCCAATACAACATTATTTGCTTTTCACGACATGCTAGGCAACGAATAGAGTTGGTATCTCCCAAACCATCATTAGAAATTATTATATTATCATAATTTTATTATTTTCATGAATTTTAACATTGTTAAGTTAACACGTTGTTATTATCATCCTTGCTGTGTTCGATTAGACTAAGACTTCTGACTTCTTCTATTTAACTACCTATAATATAATGTTAGATGTGAAGATATAATCGGCGATTACCATGCCATCCCTAGTCGATTGCAATACTGGGCCCAGCCCTAGCATTTTTTTGACAGGCTGATGCTCTCGCGCCATAACGTTTGAGATGTACAATTGTTCTGTTCCGAGTTTCTATTGAATACAGGGAGTGTCATTACTAGTTTTTGTTTGGATTTTACTAATATTTAATAATAATAATATTATATTCATAAAATCTTGGGAAACCAAAGCTTAGTGCTTGATTTCATATCGCTTCGCTTCGCTGATGTGATGAAATAAACATCCTGGTCTGGCCCGAAGATTATACATATGTTAGATACCTCCCACCTCTTATACTATTAAACCAAACCTCTTCGGCTCATTTTAATCAGTTCTGTAGAGCAAAGTATATTTTTTTGTGAACCCATTAACTTGAAGTTATCTTAATTAGGTAGGTAATTTTTTTCGATCTTTTTATTTTAGCATATGTAATTTTATTTAACTTATTTTGAGAGCAACTAAAGATTGGAACTTATTTGTAAAATCGAACAAACTGCTAAGTATAACTCGCGCAGTTCATGAAGTTTAGGTAGGTAAAGGTTCCTAAATTAGGAATTTCAAGAATGTTTTCATTTCAAATCCCACATGTACATAGGAGCACTTGTCAATTATGAAACCGCCTATTCTTATTGTTCACCACAGAATATGCTCGATTTAATTTTACCTGTTGAGAAAAAATGTCTCGGAGTTAAACCTATCGACCTAGAGATGTCAAGTAGTAGGTACGGATGCTAATTATGTACCTACCGCTTGGTAGTGTCATTGTGTATTTAATTTAATTAAAATTCGCAATAAATCGAACGGCGTTGCGTGCGACCTCCGTCAATCCGCCTATTTTCCGGTAGAATAGCTATTTGTGGCACTGAGTGGATGTTATCCGGTGTAACAAAACTATGTATTGATAAATTATTAACAATATATTATCTTCTATAGAACTGTCAGTAGAATTAAAAAGCTAAAATTTTTTTATAAGTATTAAATCTTGATTTTTTTATAACAAGTATTCCTACAGGACCCATTGTAATTCGGTCTACAGAAACTCTATTGTGCATCCCAACGCACAAGAAATATGGGATAAAAAGTAGTCTGTCCTTTTTCAGGACGCAAACTTTAGGTATGGTAAGAACAAAAATACTCTCTAATTGGTGCAGTCTTCCGTCCAACAGCATGACGCGTTTTGTTGAACCTGTAACTATATGCGGTAATCCGTTTATCTGAGGTGTTTTGTAAGAATTACACAATTCCTTAAACGCTGCTTATCTTTTCTAAACTCTTTTATGATATTTGCTTCTTGATTGCCGGTTAATTGCTTCCTACTTATTAAGAACTATTCTTGGGGGATCCCAAACAAAATTTTGTAAAAAGAAAGAAAAGTAATTCAAATATTTTACTAAGCTTGTATTAAAATTGTAAAATTATTTTTAGAAAATACTCGCAAAAGGTAACAAAATATAAAACCAGAACATTTTGAAAATCAAATACATTTCCTGAAGCAATAAATAAGTTCTGTTCGTGCGGGTAATAAAATATGTCAGTCTGTCGAACAATGTGCACAAAAACATGCAATGAGTTTATTTTGTCTACAAGAGTAGATTGTACAATGTTTAAGTAAACATTACAGGACAGGCCGATGAATTACAATACGGATAACTATGAAATATCATCACTTGTTGCTGAAGTAAAACACCGATTGGCGTTCACTTGCAGGTGGTTTATAATTTAACTAGTCTTTTTAAGATAAATAGTAATTAGTGTCTTAGTGTTCAAAATGTTGGTTCTGCGAGTGTCATCACAATGCGCTAAGTGATTCAGATGGAAATATAAGGCATATTTTTATTTGTAATACCCATTAGTTGAGATTGTTATGCAAATTTTTGTTAAAAAATTAAAAACTCCGATAACGATCAAAGAAACGTAATCAAAATAGAATTACTTGCATAAATTATATCTTGACATGATAGCCGTCAACAAAATCGGCCGAGATTGTTCTAAAACTATCATTCTCAAGTGTTCATTCCGTGTTATCTCAGAGCGGGTCCACAGTATCAGCGAATCTTATCTCCGCGCAAACTCCACGTCAAGAGCTATCCTTTTGTGTGCTCGCGACTAATTACAGATAACAATTTTAATTTCACATTGTCTCAGTTCGAGTCACGACCAGTCCTTTTCTCGTTAAAGTGCTCACGTGAGTCGTTAAGTGATGGGTGTGGAGTTGATAGAGTTGTTGTGTGTCATCCTGGTGCCGCTGGTGACGTACCTGTTGTACCTGCTCCTGTTCGTGCTGTTCTACTGGGTGCGGGTGTTGAAGACTAGTAAGTGACGCCTGTTTGTGTTGTCCGCTTTAGTTTCACGTTGTTTTGAATGTGGTGGTAAAGACGTATGGTTTTCACATAGAGGCAGGTAACGGATGTAAATTTGGTGCAGATTAACTCGTATTGCTCTGGGATTCAAATTAATTTACCAACTGTGTTGCTCACCTACGTCGTAAAACGTGATTAATGTTGTTTCCGGTATCGGGTTTGTGGTTGTGTAGGCGACGAGCTAGGCACATATCGCAACGTTTTCTCAATTATTCATCTTCTTTTAAACGTAGTTAATAGAGCTTGATGCTCCTTGAGGGGTCCTTTAAGGAGCCCTCCTCCTCGAAGGGTTGCGGGCGCGATTAGAGGTATGTATTTTCAACATATGGTCTGCTCTGGTCGGATCATATTTTTATTTTTTCTTAGTAATTATAAATTTTTATTATCTTATTTCACACCAGGCCAACTTTGAAACATGGTTCAAAGTTAAATATGATTCTTATAACTTTGTTAATACTGTTGTTGAAAAAAGTAACTACCGAGTCTCTTGCCGGATTCTTCTCGGTAGATGCAACATTCCGAACCGGTGGTAGAATCATATCTCTTTCAACTGTTTTTGACGATTTATAAGTGTTTCTTTGAAACCTATATAAATAAAGAATATTTTGACTTTGACTTTGACTTATATTTTGTCATATCTTCACAATTCTTTTCAGCATATTTTATTTTTCAAAAGGGGGATGATGTATACTTGTGACGAGTTTTCCTAGATAAGGCACTCTGTGCGAAAAACGTCCAGCCTGAAATATGACGCTAAAATGGCTAACAATTTTCTATTGCCCAATTATTCGTTTTTGGTTTAGGTTAATTATTACAAAGCTAATTCTACCAATATTGCATCATAGATATAGTGGGATTTTTGACATCAATAGATACGGATGTTGTTTTTATTGTTATATTACTGTTAATTTGGGTTGACAAATTAAATTTGCATGTTATTAAAAACTAATAGAGGTGTCATTATCTATAGACACGTCTGTTCTCTCTAACTGTCTGTTTATGCCAACATTATCTTAAGCAAGTACATTATTATCAAACATCTAAGATACAACATACATTCATATCACAACGACTTTTGTAAATCCATGTATAATATATGACAACATGGTGTCATTCGCCTAAGTAGCGATCAATTACGGAAACGTTATCTAATCAAAGTGGTTTATAAACTTACTTTTGTCATTAATAAAGTAATTGACATAGTGGTCAGAAGAGATTTGGACCAGCGACTCATTGGATCTTTTGTGTTATTATATTAATTAAAATTTCTAGTAATAGAATGAGTATTATTACGATTGTGTTGATAACAATTATCCTAACTTATTTTGTAATAGCTATTATTAAAATATACTATTACGGTAAGTGTTGCACTCTTTTATTTGATTTTAAGTGGTATTAGTGGTAATCATATAGATATATATTTACGTATTACAACAAATCATTTGGTAATAAGGAGGTAGGTAGTAATTCAAAAATCTGAAGTTACGGTAACTAGATTAAATTTTTTTTTCTATTTAAAAAAAACCTACAAGTAATGTTATTATGGTTTTTATAGTCTGTATAGTCTTTTCCTAAGGTTCAAGCAAGTTTTATGTGTGTCAAATTTCATCGCAATCGGTTTAGTTATTTAGGTGTGAAGACATAGTAGATAGACAAAGGGATTTATTTTAACAAATATAGTATTAAGAACAAATATTAATTTATGTTAAAAGGAATTAAATAACAATCGAAGTCGGAACTAAAGTCGAAATATTAAAAAACTAAACAAAAAGTGAATAGTAATTTAAAATTAGGTGAATTTCGGTACCCACCCAAAGCTATCGGTGGACATATGTGTACCAACCTAATCAACTTGAATGAACAAAATAATGATATTTATAGGCTATAAGTAACTTACTTACTTTACTTACTTACCTCATAAAAATATTAAAGAGAGCATGAATATAAATTGCCCAATATACCTTTTAAAATGGTCCAAGCAATTATTATATGAGCTTGAGATGGGTACTATACATAAAAGTCCAGACAAAATAAAAAATTAAAGTAGATAGGTATCGAAGTAGGTAGGTACCTAGGATATTTGTATTTAACAGATTTATTATACGTGGATTGTTAAGTTGAGATAAGGCACAATTTATATCTTAAGAACATTTTTATCTCTAAATTAGTAGGACTTAGTAATCTACCTGTCACTTATTAAGTAGCCAACACATGTAAGTAATATGTATGGCTAACAGTGTGAATCGAATCTGCTTTATTCGAATACACAAAATAACCTTGTTATTTCCATCAAGGTCAAATATTGGTTTTAATTAGATATGTATCCCAAAAATAATGGTTTTAATTAGATATGTATCCGTATTTATCCAAATATGAGGATGCACGACTCGAACTTTTCAGGGTAAGTTTTTGATAATTTACTGCCGTCTAGCGTATCCTAGAAACACTAATAATCAGCAATATGCAGAATAGAGCCATCTAGTGTTGAATAGCTGGACTATTTGTTTGAATAAAAGTGTTTTGATAAAGTATTTAAAAACCAACACAGATGGCGCTGATAAATAGATGTAATAATATATATGATAAAATAAAATCTTATTCTCTTCCCATTCTGAAGGCACACGAATTGAAATTTTAGTTAACTCCTTAATGGTGTGAAGTTTTAGTTAAAAAAAAACTAGAGTAGTCCCATTCTCTTTCTTTTAGTGCTGACAAATAATCGTTGTTTCTGTTATTTTGTGTTAGGGAGGGAGTATGGTTTCTTGAGCAATATTTAACAAATTTAAGTATACCATGTGGTCCTTATTAAGATATATTAGTACGTAGCATATAATTAGATATTTTGTACATTTTGTATCAATTGCTATACATTAACATTTTTGAAAACAAAATGGAAACTTCTTTATCATTCCTACGCGCGACTCAAGGCAAGGTGTAGGTAGTCTTTCCTGTACCCTCTCGGGGCGGCCCCTGACGCCGTGGGTGCCTCGGTGTCAGGGTGTCAGCTTTATTTGTATGCACTATGCAGTGATGTCACTGCACACTGCATGCCTATATCTTGCTTTGTTAGTTTGTGTCAGAGTTGCTTACAATATTATGACTATTTGTGTATATATTTCATACCGTCACATCCGCAATCCCCGAAGAGGAATGGCCAATGATACGAATGGGAGGATAGCTATAATATCCTTAGCTCAGATTTAATAAAATAAAACTGAGTTGGGTTAAGTGGCAGATTGTGGAAAAGTGAATAATTGTGCGTTGCC
Organism: Glyphodes perspectalis; assembly: GCA_951394215.1. Taxonomy (NCBI): domain Eukaryota; kingdom Metazoa; phylum Arthropoda; class Insecta; order Lepidoptera; family Crambidae; genus Glyphodes; species Glyphodes perspectalis. The sequence continues at coordinate 11,787,462 of OX596223.1, read as the reverse complement.
TATAAAATTACAAACTCAATACCAAATACACCCAGACCAACAAGTAAATACAATCAATATTAACCTACCTATTTTTTTTTTTCATTTAACTAACTAGGCAGAGAGAACCGAACCCCAAATGGCACAAACATAACACACTTCACTCGCCTCTTCAACATTCATGATCTTTTTAATACAAGCTCTACGGTTTTTTCATTTAAATGCTAATAAATATTTTGCGCATTAGAATATTCTTACCTGGAATATTCAGACCTATATTTAATTATAATACAGATTGATTTGGGCGTTTCGAGTGCTCATTGACGTCATAATGCAGCTTTTCCATGGCGATAAGTCATGGCGTGATTAGATTATGATATCTAACTGTAACAGCCATATTGGCCCCTTTCTACGGCATTTGCTATATCCTCTCACTCACATATCAAATCTACTGTAGATACATCAGAAAAAATGTGAACGGGAACAAAATATATAGCAGCACATCATGATTTAAAAATGTGAAAACGGAAACAAATGTGAAGTGCATGTGCATTCCGTTTGGTGTTTTATTGATTAAAATGTGAATTGTGAAATAGGAAAAGTGTCACAAATAATAAAAACAGACAATAAAAAGAAAAATCTGAAATAAAACATAATTGACAAGAAAATTATTTCTATGTCACATCGAGAATTAAAGAAGTAAATTATTAAAAAAAGTTATTAAAACATAGTGTCAGTAAAAAGATCTCTAAATAAGTTGTAAACAGAAAAAGGCGTTAATCAAACGATTTCCAAAGTTTTCGCGCGACAATGGACTCAGTTCTGTTGATATTTTTCCCGAGCGTGATCGTGTTAACTATAGTGGGGTGCGTGTGCGCACGATACTGCTACACTTGTTGCTGCTGTAAGTGACTATACAATACTTATTTACAGTAAATTTATTTTTATTACCTAGTAGTATCCATAATAGTACTTTAATGTCCAATGTTGGTCAGGAATCTAAAAATAAACTACCAATTTCATATTTTTATGAATGACAATGGGGTATTCTATATTCATCGAACCTTTGTATTTTTACAATATAGTGATTTTCTTGCATTTGGGTGATGGATTCACGAGTCGCCAGTTATTGGTATTGTTTTGATTTACATCTTCAGTTGGTATAAATCAATTACAACACTCGTTGTTTTCTTGGGTCTATATTCGATTCGCCTCATGAGCTGTTCGTCCCACGGTACAAATCGCCCAAGGATTTTCGCACCTTCGTATAATTGGGAAGGACTATTTTACTGCTTCGTCGATTAGTACCGTGGTGTGAATCACCCAAGGATGCTTCAACCAAAAATAATCCTTAGGCGATTCGCACGGTACCAATCGACGAAGCACAAAATAGTCATTTCGCTGTGGGTTATAAAACGAATACATTACATTGTATGACATACTAAGAATTACGTACTTTATTTCTTGTACAGGAAAGATACAATCAGAGTAACATCGTTGTTACGCACAGTCAGATGTCAATTGGATAATTATATCCTGCTCATCTCCGTCGAAAGTATCTCGGCCAAAGGATAGCTTGGCATTTCTATTGCGTAATGGTAACACAGTAGTTATATACAATAGCGATTTCCAACCTTTTGTGCCGACTCCCTTCGTATTGTCAACATAAATTTATATTTCCTGACACATTTCCTTCGACTACTTACAGAAAGATCGCCATTCTTTTGTCAATAGTTCGTTAAGTTAGTTTTCTTTATTTTTTTTATTTTCATGTCTCTTCCTGCGCATATTTCCTACACGCATTTGATTACTTAGAAAGTCTCGCCTTAGAGTATCGTCGCAATACCCATTGAAATCTAGAACAAACATCTTTCTATAGTCTCTCGACTCGAGTAGCTAATTGAACAATCTTATCGATACAAAGAAACCCCTTTGAATTGATAGAATCATAATTATTTCGATAAGAAATCTAATTCAAGATTATAAATATGTTTGACGAGAAATTAATAAACAATTAATATGACATAGATCAGGTAGATATGGAAAAATTGCCGCATGAAATTTTTTTTATTTTAAGCTACATCCATACAAAACATCAGACCCGTAATCCCCGAAGGGGTAGGCAGAATCAAAAGCTTGCAGCCCCTGTACCACATTCAGACAAAAATTAAACTGGGCTGATTTTCCAATAGTCAGATTTCCAACAGTGCAATAAAGTTAAATTGATTTAAAAAAAAACATGTTTTATTTTATTGGTATTTTTAGAGAAATTCAAATCAGGCACTTTATATTTTTATCGGTCGGTTAAACTCTTCTCTGCATCGCAATCAGATCAATAAAAGTGAGGTCGAATGCCGTTCTTAGTCGATGTCTTCTTAAAATATTGATGTTTTCGAATATTAATAAATATAATCTAGACAATAGTTTAATTTGTTGTATTAGTTAGCCTACACGATATTTGCAGTCTTACAAAAGAGAATATGAAGCTCAAGGTATGTGGTAATTACGCGTATCCTATGATGCTATCTATAAGTCGATACTGTGTAGCATAGTTACAGCGGTGATAGTCTGATAGCCGCCCGTTATCGTCGTGGGGTCCAATTCGACACTAGTGCTCATGCCAGTTCTACTGACAACACAATAGAGTACGATTTTTACAAATTATTATACGTAAAAGGATTTGTTCAGAAGTGATGTCAGAAATAATACTCAATGGTAAAAGGATTTGTTTAGAAGTGTATTCACACAGCTAATGCCGCACAACGACTGACTTTCACGCTGACCGATGGCGGGCACATTCCGAAACCATACTACTTTAAAAAAATGTTTCGGTAAAATTTATGAAATTCGTACAATTAATATGATTAGTGTTATTTTTGCTAATAAATAATTAACAAAAGCTTACATACGTATTAATAACGCAGTCTGTGAGCGGTGTATCGCTCATAGACTGCGTTCGGAATTATAATGTAAGAAAGAGAAACGGTTTAAAGATAGCTTCGCAGTCAAAGTAAGAAGAGGCATGCTCCGGTGGTTCGGAGATGTGGAAAGGACGGATGACGAAAGATTGACTAATCAGATATACAATGCGAAAGTGGAAGGATGTAGGAGCCGCGGAAGGCCCAGGCTCACCTACCAGTACTATCTGTATTAACAGAAGGTGATAGGAGTCATAAAAACCGTAGAGCATGTATGAAAAGGATCATGAATGTTGAAGAGGCGAGTGAGGTGTGTAAGGATCGTGCCATATGGCGTTCGGTTCTCTCTGCCTACCCCGCTAGGGAAGTGGCGTGAAATTTAGTTAGTTAGTTATACGTATTAATATGTAAGTTGCTTAACTTAATAGTAGAGGATTAATAAACAATTACATTGCTTCACATAGTTCTTACGCTCCAGTGAAAACTGTTACTTAATTAAGATTAAAAGTAGAGGATAAAAGTGCAAAATCCTGAGCGTCAGGATCGCGGGTGTACTGGTCAATAGTGGCGGATTTACAGTGTTAGCCGCCCTCACTTAATTTTTATTACGATTGGCTGCCTCTAATATCTGGCCGCCCTAGGCCCGGACCTTCTGGGCCTAAGGGTAAATCCGCCACTGCTGGTCAAAATTGCTTAAATGTATTGTATCGTCTGTACCGTCTGTGTACGTACCTCTCCTGAAAATCCGTGTACCTCCGCGCATACAAAGATATTTAAAACAATAGGTACACCCGCCATCCTGACGTCAGAATGGCGGTGTACTGGAAACTAATGGGTGTATCGTACATACATAACATCACACCCATTATCCCCGAAGGGGTAGGCAGAGTCAAAGGGGCAGCGAGTGTACCGTAATTTATGTTTATGTAGGTAGATTTGGCACTCGATAAGACAAATCTGAGAAATAATATTTCCTAAGGTAGATACACTTTTTCTTTATGAGTAGGCATTCTTCAATAATCATATTCATCTACGTAATTATTTTTAATTACACAACTAACATAAAGCACTACAAAAGAAACACAAGAATGTACTTTAATCAAAATATGCGATTAGCGACAGATACGTGTGTACTTTGAATGTTTATCAATCGATTTATAATTGTTTATCAGTCATTGCTCATTTGTAGTCAGTGGCTAAAGAAATTGTCAGTCAGTGTTTTTTGATATATCTTATACGGTATATTTGGTTTAGTTTTTTTCCTATTTTGTTATCATATGTTATTTATATCATGGATGTGAATTTGACTCTTCTGCTGACTCTCCCGGCGCTCGCAATGTTTGCTCTGGTCGTGGGCACCTTGAAATTGTGTGAATGCATTTATACCATCAGTGAGTATATGAAGAAAGTTACCACCATAATTTCATTTAAGGAACTGATATTACTATTAACTGTCATCGTATATCATGATCATCATTGTAAGGACTCGGGCATAGTATGATTTTAAACTGTAATGACGGCAAGGAGATTTCTTACGTGTCGAACAGTTTCAACTCATAAAATAACCCACAACTATATTTGACACACAAAAAGTATCATAACGGAATCAATTTTGTCCACTGTTGGTCCGGGACTCGAAAATAATGTACTGTGTTCCTAACGTGTCGTAATACGCGGCTAATGATACATTGCGTATTGGGTTTGTGATTATTAAGGCCACTAGCCGCGCCCCGCGGTTTCACCCGCGTAGGGTTACATACGGGGATAAAATAAAGCAAATGTTACTTGCTTATAAAGTAACTTTCAATTGGTACAAGAATTATTCAAATCGGTCCAGTAGTTTCGGAGCCTATTTGATACAAACAAACAAACAATGAAATCTTTCCTCTTTATAATATAAGCATAGATAAGCTAGCCGCTTGTCACAAGCTTCCATCTTAACCAAACCCGATCTTTGACTAAATGTGGTTTAAGAGGCTTTATTGCTTCATGGACTCTGCCTACCACTGCAGGTATGTCAATGAAAATTATTTACACGATAGCAATAGGTATACAAATTATTCGCTACTTTTAAATTAAACAAATAAGTAGTACAATCGTCCTCTCACAAATTGCAGTGCCCTTACAGGGTCTATAATGTTTTTATCTTTATATACCACCTTATGTATCCATTATAGAACAATAAAGTATTGAGTATGTATCTTCACAGATTCTGGTTTCCATAACCCCAGTGAACTAGTCACTTTGGAACCAGATGAATGCGAGCGTTGCATCAAACTTGCTTTAAACACCAGACATCGAATGTGTCAGTATTATAGAAATGTCCATGTTAGATTACATTTCTGATTATTTGATTTGATTGACATTTGAGATTATTTGCCGGGGAGGTCTATATCAATTCCAATTCATTATCTACATAACATCCGGCACCAAAGTCCGGTATAACTTGCTTGGGTGATTCATGTGGTTATACTATTCTATTTTAAAACTTAATAAGATCTGAAGCTTATCTGTACGCTGAAATTAATGAATGTGTTCAACGTTTTCCCATAAACCAAATAAATTTTTTTCACACAAAACACCATAATTCGTATGGATTTTAAAGGTTGGAATTCATGATTTATTTAGAATTTATAGTTAGTGTAACCCTGAAGCATATATTTAGATAGTATGTTTGTATATGTGTACATCAAAAACAAATATAAAAAATATATATACATAAGATAACTGGATGATTGCAACTTAATTACAGATCCATAATTATTCAAATGTGTTCTTCACGATATTTTCTCTCGCCGCCCTGTCGGTTGTATAATTACATTTGTTTTATAAACCCAACCTGTATTTGAACCTACACCTCTCGCATTTGCGCGGTAAGTGTGTTCACCATTTAGATAACACGGCACTTGTTTGTGTAGGGGTGGTGAACCTTTTTAAACAGATGTGACTCAATATTTAAAATTTCGATATACTTAAATTGATTCTTCAGATGCTAGAGGGAGCGGTCTAAGTGAATGTTCAATCGTTGTTGATAATTTTATGCATAAAAAAGGGGGGCCCACCACTTTATATTACGTGCACTTAATGACACGCAGACCAATGGTTCGCTTTCACTGTCTATGGGATCAGCGATATGGCGCAATAATTATTCTTATTTTTATTTGTAAGTATGAATAACCAAAGTTAATTTCACTTAATCTCCGTGAGTCATTGCAAATAATTGTTATCTTGATAAGATACGGCTACTTTAAAGCGAGGATATTAATATCGTATTTATGTAATGAACGCTCGAGTAATTGAGTATTAGTCAAATGGACACTACCAGCCAGACTGTGATTGGTCTCATCATTTTGTTCTTTCTGTGCTGTATATGGCTGTGGATCTGTTTTGGAGCATACGTCAAGTCAAATTGTGAGTGCTTTCTTCTATTTTTATTACTTTTTTTCTATTTATTTAACATCATGTTTGTAATCTCCGAATGGATCGGCGGAGTCAAAAGCAGCAATCTTTAAGCATATTTTGCCAAAAATTTAACTGGGCTGGGTTAGATGGAAAACTGTGAAAAATAATATTGTATGAAAAGGATCATGAATGTTGAAGAGGCGAGTGAGGTATGTAAGGATCATGCCATATGGCGTTCGGTTCTCTCTGCCTACCCCACTTGGGAAGTGGCGTGTAGTTTAGTTAGTTAGTTAGTCTTTGTTACAATTCACTTGCTGGCATGTCTAATTGATTCAGTGTGTTACGAATGTACCTTGAATGTTACAGTATCACTTCAATATTTTATAGAAACATGCATATAGGTACTACGTATCTTCATGTGGCTGTACTGCGAAAGTGGCTGCGTGTTTTTTATCTCAGATTTAAATCTTTGTTTATTAAAAAAATTACATGTAAAGATCTCTTCTATTTGATTTAATATTTTAAAACAAGGACATTATTATTAACCTTTTAAATCTGCGTGACCCTACCCAGTATGATCTTAATGTAGGTGAGATGAAAACCAATACGCCTAGGATAATATGCTTAGTTACCAAGTGATAAAGATTAATTTCCTGTGTCCGTTTAGGCTTTATTGTCGCTTTCCTGCACTATTTCACTGTGTCAAAGCAAAATAAGCTCTCGCTAATAAGGATACACTGCATATTCGTGTGTATATTAAGTCAATATTCTAAGGACAAACATCCAACCTATTTAATACTTTAGATCAGTGGTTTCCAAAGTTATCTGGGCTTACCGGTTGGTCGTGACCAATAGTTTGGGAATCCCTGCTTCAGATAGTATTAGAAGCGCCCCGCGATTTTATCTGCGTAGTATACGTTCTCTTGGGAATACGGGAATATAATATAGCACATGGTAATAGCTGATGATGTAGCTTTCTATTGGTGAAAGTTGGTTTAATGGTCTAGGCGTGAAAGCGTTACAAACAAACTCACATTCGCATTTGTAATATAAGATACGATAGTACAATAATCCGAATATTCAGCTTGATCCTGAAGCGGACGAAAAAGAAAAATCCCTTTTGTAGGTATATATGTAGTTCGGTATAAGACCACGTGCTATTTTGTGACGCAGTAGGTTTTATAATACTATGAGTATATCGTCAACCTACTCGTACGTGCGTTAGTCGATTAATTTGCATAATATGTCTCATTCTTACGAGTAAGGCGTGTTATTGTAAAGCATCATTACAATACCTTCACAGATTTTGCGTAAAATAGTAACAAAAATCCATCTATCCTTTCAATCTTTAGCGTTTAAATAAGGATTTTAATTTTATAACGTCCCTAAAATAGTAAAACCATGTAAACGTTACCATTTATTACGGGCGTGATGATATGCATGTAATGTATTTTATGGTGAGGTGAATCGTAATAATAAATGTAAGTATATTAATTATGTCGCAAAAATCCGGTTAAAATAAGCATACGGCATTTAATACCACGGTCTAGGTGACCAATTCGCCTAGGCCGTGTATTAAATTTAAGTCCAATTTTCTGCCTAGGCCAATAGTTAATAACATAACAAGCTCGATGGCGCATTAGGTCACTACCCATGCGCCAAGAGTTGTGGGTTCGATCCCCGCCCAGGACCCAGGACAAACATTCGTGTGATGAATAATTGTGTTTGTTCTGTATCTGGGTGTTAATATCCAATATTTAAGTATATATTTGTAATACCACTGTTGTTTCTGATATCCGTAACACAAGTGCTTAAGCTACTTCGGAGTCAAATCAATGTATGTGATGTCGTCGGATATTTATTTATTATTTATTTATTTATAACATCACGCCCATAATCCCAGAAGTGGTAGGCAGAATCAAAGGGGCAACAGGCTTAACATAGTTATTAGAATTAGAATAACCCAACTAAATGACTGCATGGCTAAACCATCTAGTTAAACGTTTCGATGAATGACTTGCTAGTTGTTCTTAAGCCATTTCATTGGATACCAGCGTTCAATGAACGACTTAGGCGACCAATTAGCTAACTATATGAACCAAAAGGCTGTGAGATTTTAAACATGCTATGGTAGTAGATATACTAATTTATTGATATGTCTCTCAACAAAATTTAAATAGTAAATAACGCGTTTACCGATTAAAATATGACGCAAGATATAAATTTAACTCGGAACAATTATTCGAGTTGATATTTGACTTTAGAGTCTAGTAAAATGATCAAATACAAGGAAAGTTTTGATGCTATTTACTATATATTTAATAATAACAATAGTTACAAGTGAATAGTACCTAATGACTAACGTTTTGTGTAATTAATATACCTATAAAAACATTGAAACTGAACCGTTTTAATCTGGGACTCAAAAATAATGTACCTACTGTATCCTTGCTAACATTCGTAAAACACGACTGATGATGTACTGGGTCTTGCGTTTGTAATTATGTCGGCAACGAGTTAGCCACGTGTCACTCCTTTTTTAACCGACTTCCATAAAGGAAGAGGTTCTCAATTCGTCTGTATGTCTAATTTTTTTTTTTATTAATTATTTATCTAACCCAACTTGACATTGTGCATGACTCCTTGATCTCTGTCTACCCCTCCAGGGACTACGGCAGGACTACGATATGTACACATTTCACCATCATCTTCCTAGCGTTATGTCCCGTGCTTCTACGGGGTCCGTTTAGACCATGATTTAGGATTTAGCGAGTCTGGTAATTACATTGAAGCGACTGCCAATCTGACCTTCATAAGCCTAAGGTAGGGAGGGGAACGAGACATTTTTTGGATCATGGTTACAAATTCTAAGTTGTTTAAATTTGCAGGTTTCATCTCTATGCTTTCCCTCACCAAGCTAGTGGTATATGTAAATGAGTACAAATATTTAAAAAAACCAAGGATATGCATGCGCTCCCCTCGGCTATGAGGCGCGTGCCCATACCACTGATCAACCACCGCTCTACGAGAAAAATATATTAATAAATATCTATGTTCTGTACATATTTGTTAATTAGTTATTTTTCTATCTATCTATCTATTCGCAATTCCCTGGCGGGGAAGGCAGAGGGATAAATATGAAATAGAATTACCCACTAATTCGTAGGACTGTCGGGTTGTAGATTTCCGGGTCTAAGCTTATTTCCGTCAGTCGTGTCCGAGGACGCGTCACAGACACAGGCGTACTCCGCGGGTACCTGACACATTAAAGATATTTGTCATTGTAGACGTCAAGTGTGTTCGTTACAGTTCTGCGCGAGAGTTGAACGAAATAGCCGTGCGTTGTAAAATTAAATTATATTAAATTCTGTAACGAGTTACGTATTGTAACAGTGATAAGTGTAACAAACTATTTAAGTGCTATTGTGATGCAAATTCTGTAAAATATATGTTATAAAACGTATATTCAAAGTTATTGTGTCACAAAATAATAAATATGCGATTATAGTTGTGTTTTAACAAATATCAAATCTCATAAATTCAAAAAGTTTAACATTTACAAACTCGATTAATATAGATAATAATGGTCGATAACTGAATTAAATATTTTAATAATATATTCATACTTAGGTATAATTGGTATTACTTTTTAATTTCTATTTTATTTAACTTATAATTCATAAATTAGTCTTAACTCTTCGAAAGCGAGGATTTGTTAGGAAGTGCTAAAAGAAAAGCGTAGGATACAACGAATATTTTATCGTCTACTTATCATTTGTAATCAATCTATGGCTAGGTACGAACCGGTGAGCTCGTGTCGATAAGATTATGGAGTATATATAATTTTAAATCATTCGGCGAAGTAAAATTGTGTTGTTTAGTAAACAAAATGGACACGGTGGGGAAAGTGTTCGCCTGTCTGTTTGTGTTCATGTGTTTGATCCTGTTCTGGATGTGGTTTTGCTTCGGCGGATACGTGAAGAGATGTGAGCATATTTATTAAATTATTCGCTTAATTATTATATAGTGATATATCATTTATTTATTATTAGTAGATCAATAATTACAATCTCGGCTGAACGTGGTTTGGCATGATGTGGCATGCTGCCCCTTTGACTCTGCCTACCCCTTCGGGGATCGTGGGCGTGATGTTATGTTTGTTATGTTTGTAGGTGCATATGTAATAATTACAAAATTGAACATTTTGTCATTTAAAACAGTAACTATCGAGGTTCTTGCCGGTTTTTTCTCGATAGTGTCTACCTTCCGAATCGGTGGTAATATTTTCTTTTCTCTTCATATTGCCTATTTATAAGTGCTTTTTTGAAGTCTATAAAAATAGAGAGATTTTGAATTTGAATTTGAAGTTGAATTGGTTATAATGTTTAATTACTACTAATACACGTGTTGACGCTCATCACTAAGATGTTTGATTTTTGTTGGTATCTGGTAAAGTGTTACTGTACTTAATTCTGTAAGGCCACAGATTATCTGTGCAGAGTAATTGATGACGTCACAACATAGTTATTATCAATATACAGATTATTTGATAAACCTGTCAGCGATTAATTGACTTTTGGGCATTTTTTTCCGTAATTACAAACTTCATTTAAAATGAAATAGGGTAACTAACAATATTTCTTTTAAATCAAGAATATCGTAATTATTTTTGCTTATTTGTTGAATGGATTTACCTACTTATCTGGCGATTATTTACAGTCTTTGTCGGAATTTACTTATTTTACTCCATTTCAAATGTTTTATTCGTTTTTCATATACATAACTAGGTACTTCTATAGAAAAAAAAAATAGTTTCATAATTTACATGCAATTGATTTCGTCGCATAGCAACCTTCTCTGTAGCTAACGCCGGATCATTGTACGATTCACTTTAGCTCTCGGTAAAGGGTCACAGAGGTCACTTGTCAATCAGTTTAATGCAATTACGGAACAAAGCATTTAAGGGTCATGACAATTAAAAGGGCTTGCCAATGTAAAAATTCGGATAAACATTTATTATTGTGTGAAATAAATTGAACGTATAAAATAAAATGGTAATAGGGGGTTAGGGTTGCATACAAGCAATATCATAAGAATTGACGTAATGGTGCTCTTAAAACGTGTTATTTAAGTGATGGCCTTTAAGAATACATATCTTTTGCTTCAAACACCATTCTTGCCTAACCACTTCATGCTTCAAAGTATTAATTACATAAGTCTTATTATTTATCAAAGCAATCGTAAGTCTGTAGGTATTATGATTGAAAGTACAATACTAATATTCAAGAGAATGAACAACATAAGTAAAAAAGCCCCGGTAAGAATGAATCGCGAAATGTAAGCAGGAAGGCTTAAACAAAGACTTCGGAGTACCGGAATCTGTTTTGTACCTGTGTTCGCGCAAGTAGAAGACTACAATAGACCGACCATAATTACGTTATACGACTGCCAACCAGCCCTCTTTATAACATTGCATTGACAGAAAAAAAGTTTGGACCTTCGTTTTATGAGCTGACTTACAGGCATGCCTTAGTTGTACAAAAGACTTACTTGAACGAGTAAAAAAAAGGTTTACTGACTTATTCAGAAAAGCCCACTGATGAAAGGTCCCCAATGGAAGAAGCCCAAAATATTTGTCCTTTTTTCCATCCATAAAAAGGATAAAAGTAAATTAGCTATTGTTTTATTGCGACTTAGGATTTTTTTAAATTATTTGGAACTCATCTTTTGGCTTCAATATTATTTGATAGTCAATATTATTAATTTTGATCTCTGATCGCCCATCGTACAACTGTATCAAACCTTATTTGCCAAGTACGCAGTCTTGCCAATGCTTTCACATATCTGATACTTGTAATCTTAATTATTGATTAGCATAGGAAAGTATGTGTGATAAGGTCTTAATAATGATAGTCTTTGATATGGAAAACTTGTGTCGTTGGCACTCGAAACATGACGATCCAACGACGAGTGATTTATGACATAATTAATAATAATAAATTCTCCAGACTGACACACCAATTTCCTAGTTCCAAACTAGGCTTGTTCTTGTACTATGGATACTAGGTAAGCGGATGAACATACTTAAATACGTATATAAACATCCATGACTCGAGTACAAATGTCCATGTTCATCACACGAAACATTGGCCTCTAGCGGGATTCGAACCTGCGACCCTTGATTTCGTGGCCATGGTCTCTGACCACTCGACCAACGGCCATACCTTTTTTAACGCGGGGAATACATTAGGCACCGCCACGCCATCCGGGTAAGGACGCTGTGGTGGTGTGGGACTCCCAGGGCCCACTGAAAAAGAGAACCCCTCTCCGGAAAAGATGGAGTGGCCGTGTAATACTCACTAAACCCTGACGTCGCAAGAGTGGTGATGCTGTGAGACCCACAACAAAAGCTACCACAGCATCACCGGCGACGGCCTGCCCTATGCGGTGGGCTCCACTTTAACTTAAATTATACCTACCCATAATCTCAAAAGGATAAGAGAGTCTAACTTTAGTCCAATACTAAGTTGGGCTGGATCACATAACAATTATATTAAGTGGAAGTATCAAGTGGGCGTGGCATTGAAGTTAATCAATTCTGCGTTGCAATGCAAAATTGATTATCAGTAGTACCAGATAAATGTATACCTTATTTCTACTGATTTAAGGATTATAAAAAGACTAACAACGCCATCTATGATCGAGAAGAAAAATTTTCTCAAATTTGTATTCGGTTTAAACTTGGATTAGGAAAGGTCTGAACTACTTTTTAACCGACTTCAAAAAAAAGGAGGAGGTTCTCAATTCGTCTGAATTTTTTTTTTTTTTGTATGTATGTTACTCGTTATCTCCGAGAATTGTTATCCGATTTCCAAAATTCTTTTTTTATTTGAAAGGGTTTACTTCCGAGATGGTCCCATTGCCACCAAGACAGGATCTGATAAAGGGATCCCAGGAAAATCGAGGGAAACCCTCAAATTTTATAGGCACGTACAATGTGTTTTAGACATTTTCTAAGATTGTTCAAGTATTTATTAGAGGTAAGTAGGTATAGTAAATGAAACCGTTTTTAACGAAGTGTGACATGGTGTAAAAAAATAATTAAATTCGGGTGACGTACTTTATGGATGGTCCCTAATGAAAAAAATATTGATAAGTCGCTGAGTCGTTCATCATAAAACAAGTACCTATGTGTGTACTACCCAACTTAATGCAATACAATCGACAGACAAATAAATAGGTAATTAGGTAGTAGGTAATTATGTTTCACAGAGATAAAAAGCCTGATTATATGTGAGGGATTGTTGATGACATAAATATGTTTTTCTGAAAATTAATTTCACCATAAGGGGATTGAGATATTCGTTTTTTTTTTATTGCTTAACAATATTGCTTAAGCTTGTGAAAATCGCGACGAAATGCAATTGTGGTGAGAGCTTAGTTTTTCGATCATAATGTGTTTCACACTACAGAAAAAACGGCACATAAAGACCCTAATTAGTCGTCAACATCCGTATTAACGAGATCCATTGTATTTTCACCGATATATAAATATATTAATCCAGCAGAAAGGCAAATCCTTTCGCTTCTACCGGGCATATTGGGAAGATAAGCTATCTAATTACAGTTTTATCATCCGATACTGTATCAGCCCCACTTATTAGTGCGAACACAGCGACGGATAGCGTTGAAAGTGTCCGGAACATAGTTGGCGAAACAAAATGACTACCAATATAGTCGGGGTGTTGCTTTTCATGACACTGAATATACTCCTCTTTTGGATATTGTACGGGCTCATGATCAAACTGTTTGGTAAGATATTACAATTACTTTGTTTGATTTTTTTTTAAATATTTTTTACATACATACATAGCATAACGCCCATAGGCAATAGGCATAGGCAAAGTCAAAGGGGTAAGTAAAGTAATTCTAAGTAACCACATTCAGCCAAAAATAAAACTCGGTTGGGTTAGATGGAAAATTGTGAAAACATACAAGTGGCTAGTTCGTCGCCTACACAATCACATACCCAGAACCAGATATTCCATTAGTCGCATTATTTTTGAGTCCCGGACCAACATAGGGCAAATATATATTTTTTCATTATTTTTAATACATCACACACATTTAAATTACTGAGTTACAATCATCTGTAACAAATGCCATTTATTTTTTTAATGTTTAATCGTAAATTTTCAATTAAGTTTCAAAAAAGAGGTCAGGAACTTTTTAAAGATAATGTTTTACTTTTTATTGACCAATATTATTCTGAGTCGTTGATTGCGTTTAAAACTTATGATAGTTCGCAGTATTAAGTATTATATACATTTTAACTTTAATAGTCTAGGTATTCAATATTATTGTATTAATAAAGATAAAATATTCTAATTTACTTCAAAAATTATCATAGTACGATAGATAATATTTTTTGTTATCATCGATTTGTTGTTTTGGCAAACAAAGAAAACGGCACATAAATTCTAGGCAATTAAGGTTATCTTTATACACTGAATGATATAATTAGAGATAATAATATAATCGCGTTTTATAATTTGACAAAATGAAGCGGCTAAATCAGAAATAATACTCTATTAACCCTCTTTTGTTGAAATAATACAAGGATAAAAACTTGTCCCACCCCAGGCCCTAAACCAGTTTGTACATTATTTTTGAGTCCCGGACCACATGGGCCAAAAAGTTTTTATGAAATAAATAATATGATTCTCTCCCTTAGGTATTAGGTAAAGAGCAATCATTTCCTTTCTCATGCTAGGTAGAAGCCGCACCAAGGACTGCGATTACATTGCAAAGCAAAGTTAATCAAGGCTTCTACGCAATCTATTGATGTGTTTTATAAAACTGAAAGAAGATAGTTATAGTATAGAGTATACTTCTATTGTGTTTTATATTGCCAGAGCATTTTACTACCCAGCGGTGAGTAAAATCGTTGGCTAACTTTTCCCCTAAGCCAAGCTGAAGGTAGCTTCGATCATACAGTGTGTTTATACGTAAGTAAAATACCAAATTGATAACCTAACTAGGGTATTCCCTTGAGCAGTTTAATTTTACACATAGGTACATCTTTAAGCGGTATTTTAGGGACATCAAATGACAATAAATTAGCGCCTTATCGTAACCACGTCATCAAGTCAGATAGTTGAGCCCGCGACTTCACCACCACATTACGGTCTGCTATTGACATTCTTTATATCTTGTGTCCCATGGGTATTCTAAGATAAATAAGGCATCATACATTAAATGAGTCTGGGAGTCTCATGTTGGTCTGCGAATTAAAAAGATTGCGCTAACTGTGTTCCTTGCCTAGAATGGTCACTACTTTTTCGCAATTTTCCATCTAGCCCAGCCTAGTTTTTTTTATGGCTGAATGTGGTTAAAGGGGTTTACTGCCCCTTTGACTCTGTCTACCCCTTCGGGAATTACGGGCGAGATGTTATGTATGTATGTCTACATTAAATGAAACCATCTATGTATCTTAAGTTATTTTTTAAGAGCATGTTATTTATGTAATGACCATGCCGTCCGGCGTTTGGTTCTCTCTGCCTACCCCACTAGGGAAATGGCGTGAAGTTAGTCAGTTACAATATTTAATCCTCTCAGTCGACCTCTGTCTAATATGAATGTAAGCTGAGAAAAAGATGAGAAAACAATGTATGAAATCTCATAAATATACCTAATCTCGATTACACCCTGCAGAGGTCATACAGCATACGTTTTAAATATAATATCGTTTATTGTCTTGGCTTGTTTTTCTAGAACCGTTGGTGATCTTTATCTTATTGATCCATCAAGCTTTAAAGATAAATAAAAATTCTTTGTTCATTATTTTTTATAGCCATTATTTCTATATACAACCTATATTTTTAGTACCTATATACGAAACTTGGAAACTCGTTGTACAGAATCGATAATAGAATCGAATGCAATATTTCCCGATCGAGCGATTCTGCAGTTCTTTCTAAGCCACATGTGCAAAAATCTAACTACGATTTAAGCCGACTGTGACTAGTAACGAGACAAAATGATGAAGTGTCTTGTCCTTATTTACATCCTCCTCCTCCTCAGTCACACAATTTACAATACCACCAATCCATTTTACATTTGAAGACGTGCGTAGATTATTACTAAGATTCCAGCTTACTCATTTTAGTGTTGATTGAATGATGAATCCGCGAGCACATTTGTCAGTCAACTGACTAATCACCAAAAGACATTGCATACGATTTACACAGGGAAAGTACGTTGTGAAAACATTTTCCTTATGCAACAAGCCGGTTGTAAATTATATTATTCAACATTTGTAACGTTTCTTACCATTTTGTAGCTAATGTATCTAGCAATTAAATAGATACCCAAACAAATGGATAAATACGCCTCCTCGAAAACTAGAAATCTAAGAGGAGGAATCTCTTTAGGAGGCTTCGTTTATGATAGCTTATAGAAATTTAAAAGGTTTTATAGTGCTAAACTTAATGTCTGAAACGATTTGACTTACATATTTATTTTCTAATATATAATAGCACTTTGATAATAATAAAAATCTATAAATTACAAAATCATTGCAACAGGTACCTGTGGCAAGCGGTTTATACTTGTGACGATTCAAATGAATACTGAAAAATACCAACTAATGAAATGAATCACAAAGATAATAAGTAACGTCGAATGATGATGGTATTAATTTTCGATGGAAAGTAGTAGGTACCTCTTTTATCGAAAATGATTGCCAGATAAGATTGTTTTCACGACAACTTATCGTTTTTCATTAATACGTGATAATTAGCGTCAGTGTCGATTAAACTTTTCGCCCAAAGAGTTAGTGTGTGCCACTGTGTGGTGATTAAACATGAGTGACTGGTCCATACATTCTCCGTCGTTCTACTTCTCAATCTTGTTTATATTATTCTTGGTGCTCCTGATAATCTCGAGAATTATAAGTAAGTTTTTATTTTGTAATAGGCAAGATGACAAAAAAATTAAGTTTAGACCGTCAGCTTGGTTATAAAAAATATTGAACAAGTTATTTTTTTATTTATTTGTCAAACAAACATTGACGAAGATACAATGCATTCAAGTTGCGCGTTACGTCACACTTTCATAAATTTTTTACTAAATATTGACGTCGCAAGCCCCCACTCCAAAACTTGGATGCTAATTTATCTTTGTGATTTTTTGTTCATTTGATAAAGTAAAAATGTATGTCTAGTATTTTTGTATAATCTAACTGACGAACTAAATAGAATGATAAAGTTTTAATGTAGTCATCATCCCTATTGTTTGTTTGTGTTTAATTTGTAGTATTGTTACCATAATTCATTATTTTTTGTGAAAGTTCTAACTTGTAGGTATAATAAATAAATAAATAAATTCTCCAGACTGACCCACCAATTCCCTAGTTCCAAACTAAGCTTATGCTTGTACTATGGATACTAGGCGAACGGATAGACATACTTAAATACGTTTATAAACATCCATGACTCGAGTAAAAATGTCCATGTTCATCACACGTAACATTTGCCCCTAGCGGGATTCGAACCCGCGACCCTTGGTTACGTGGCCAGGGTCGCTGTCCACTCGACCAACGTGCCTGTCATAGGTAATGGGTATAATGTGTGCTTGACAGCAGCAAAATCTGTTCGTATCACCATTTGAGAACAAGAATAAGTCAAATTATACAAAGGTACTAACAATTTTAATAAAGAAGTATGTACCTATGTACTGGTGCAGTATTAACTAATTACACTATTCAACATTCAAATTTTCGACATGGTTCCGTGGTTCTGAGGTTCATAATAAAATATAAATAAATATGTGAAAAATTATTTAAATTCATGTACCTATGCAAAATCTTCGCATGCCGTAAAGGGTGACTGTTGGGTGTGTGATCGTGTAGGCGACGAGCTAGCCACTTGACACTACTTTTTCATAATTTTCCGTCTAAACCAGCTCAATTTTATTTCTGACTGAAAAAGGTTAAATAAGCTTAATAGGCCTTGGGTTATATCTTCGGGGATTACATTATTACATGCATACATGTAATGACAAATTATTTATGTATGTATCAACATCAACTTTGTTTATATTAATGTAACCGTATTGTGTATCAATGTAACAATATTGGATACTAGCTGTGCCAGCGGTGTCACCCGCGTTTATGGTTAATATTATAAAGACTATTTCCGTCATACATGATTTCTATGTAACTTTAAACATTAGGGCTGCACACGCGACGGAAACTTAAAAAATGGAGTAACTTCTCACGTTTTCCCAACATTTACCTTCACTACTCTGCTTCTATTGATTGTAGCGTGATTAAAAGCATACTATAACCTGCCCAGGAGTATGAAGAATAATTGTACTAAGTTTCGTTAAAATCCGTCGAGTAGTTTTTGTTTCTATAAGGAACATACAGACAGACAGACAGACAAAAATTTTACTGATTGCATTTTTGGCATTAGTATCGATCACTAATCACCCCCTGATAGTTATTTTGAAAATATATTTCATGTACAGAGACCTCTCTACAGATTTATTATAAGGTTAGATGAAGGTACGAATTCAGTCTATTACTGGAGTTTTAGCCGTATCAATAAGGTTTTTTCCATTAACACCTTCGCTATCTATGTACAATGATTTTAGTACTATCCTTAAAATAATTTCTGGGTTTTCAATAAAAAATGGCTTAATTTAATCTATCAATTGATTCTACAGATTACGTTATCATCAACGTGTAAATGAAATGGCGATGAAACATTCAGTAATTTAATGTGCAGTCTTATAAAGTAAACTGTCTTTAAGTTCACACCACAATGCAATCGTACGTCTTCTCCAATGTTATTCACGCGTGCTAATCTAATCCAGAGACAAAAAGATAAAAAGTGCGATATGGCTCTTTCATTGCCCATCCTGCCGAGTGGTTTTGTCCTATTCTCGGCCACTACCCCTTCTTAAAAGGTCTGTGTCCGTTTCATCATTTTTTCTATGCAGTATGTAAGTGTCAATTACCATTGTAATATATCATCTAATTCTATTTTTCAACAGCTTTATGGACAAGGATTTTAACTCCCAAATTTAGTACAAAGTCTTTCCTTTTGTATAAGCACTTATATAAAGTACCTATCGCTTTTTAATTCTCTTAGGTTTTTTACACTTGTCAATTATAGGGCTAGAACACATATATAAATTGAAACGGTAATGATGCCCCCTAAGGCTATAATTAGAGCTGTACCTGATTCTAGATACTGTGCGAGCTAGACAATTCACCTGAGATTTTGATTTGTGTTTTGATATAGCCCCTGGCCAACATTAAATCAAAGACTTGACGTCAATTGTTAACTAAATCAAAACAAAGGGTTAATCAGTATAGTCCATGTTGGTCTGACCTAATGAGATAATCCATAGATACCCACTTTGGCTGTTAAGGAATGGAACTTGCTACCGGGTATTTATACATCTTGAAGTAGACAACCTCGCAGCTGTTAAAGCGAAACAGATAGGGCATCCTTTTATAGCATATTCTGAATGTAATTTTTTGTATGTAAGTCACAACTTCTCGCTTTAGTTTAAGTTTCTCACTAAACGTGTATAGAACTCTGCCTTTTTCCTTTTTCCGGCGACCTCCCGAGCAAAGGTCGCGCCCCCGGGGGGATCCCGACCCACAGGTTGAAAACCATTGGGTTAAATGATAAACTAAAATCTCTTTACTTACTACCCGATTTTAGTATCAGCTGCCAAGTGCATTATTTTGTGTTGTAATGCACTTTAAACGGTCGACTTGTATTTGTGTAGTTATCTGTCACTGGGCCAACTTAGAGGTCACAGGCGCCAGGTGCAAGTTTGTTACCCCCGCGTCTGGCTACCGAATTTTATAAACCTGTAACTAGGGATTGCCTTCCAGTGACATTTTTTGCTACATCGAGCACATGACCCTGGATCCAGCAGGGCAAAAATTGTGCTGGATGAAGTTATACAGCTGGGGTATTGGTTCATCCGGCATTCCAATCTCTAATAGGGAGGGATTAAAATCCAGCGGCATTAAACGGAAAACACATATACAAGCGTTGCTATTTCTTACAAATTTTATTGTTTTCATTATGTAGTACTGTGTCTCATTGCCGCACGTAGTAAAATACAGCACGTACCCCACGTAGTAAACTTAACATGAGTTAGCATACACTAACAGATTGAGTGATATATAAACTGTGATACGACAGTAAATAAATCAGACATCTACCAACCTTCGTCTCATTCCACACCAGTCCCATTCGCGGTTATATTTGGCGAACCTGACGTGATGGGGTAGTTGGGACTTATACCAATTGTTGTCTCAATTACCCCAGTCCCTTACTTTGATTAAACAGCACATGTCGCTGAATCCAGCACAGCTTTACACAGATTACAATCTCTACCAGTGACACTTATGAAATGTATTTTTTATATGAATTTTATTTTATTATTTCATATTTTCTTGTGCACACCGCAACTTATTAACTAAGTCGGGGTCGGGTTGCTAGTGGACCAAACTAAAACGTTTATTGATAGTCATACCTTTTCAGTTCGAAATAAATGCCAATGAAGCCTGACTCATTTTGAAATAACGATATGACATAGCGATAAGTTGACATGCTATTTCGTTATCAAATCGTTATTAGCACTAAAGATATATCTTTTTAAAGTCTGTAACAAACTTTTAATGTTATGTAATATACTTTTC
Source organism: Glyphodes perspectalis (assembly GCA_951394215.1). Classification (NCBI taxonomy): domain Eukaryota; kingdom Metazoa; phylum Arthropoda; class Insecta; order Lepidoptera; family Crambidae; genus Glyphodes; species Glyphodes perspectalis. The sequence goes on along the minus strand of OX596223.1, from coordinate 11,766,432 downwards.
ACAATATCTACGAAGAGCTGACAACTATTAATATTTATAAAACATACATATATGTATCATCAAGAGGAAGGCACAGTTCAAAAAGCAACGAGCTTCTTAAACCACATTTAGAAAAAAATCGAGGTGGTTTAAATAGATAACGTTAAAAGTAGAAAGTGGCTAGTTCTTCGTCTACGTCATCACTAACCCAGCTACTTACACAATTAGCCACCTTTGATGACATGGCAACGTACACAGTTGGCACATTCTTATCCAGTACCAGACCAACATAGGACATGAGGATGTGGGATGTTAGGACAAATCACGAAATACTTTCTTCTTTTACTTACATTAAACATTTTATAATTAAAAAAAAGCTTAGTCATCTTAAGTATTTTAAATTTTCCGTGTTAAAATTATGAAAATAACAAAGACACACGGAACATTTTTTCTACTCGCGAGCGAGCTATTCATATGACTATAAACAGGCTTAATCAGTATAATGTCAAAAGAATGATCTATTACATTTTTGATAAATCTTTTGTTGAGATTTTGAATCATTCTATTCTTCCGCCGGTACGAATAAGGTTCAAAATGAGAATTCATATTGTGACTGTCCATATTTTAATAATATATTTTTGGATACAAAGACGAGATGACCTATCGACAACATTCACTTTTAGTGTGTTGTCGTGACAAAGGCAAACACATTTTACTAAGTACATTTACTTTAAAGAAAGAATTAATACAATGTTATTGTTTTCAAATATTTACATAAAAGATGAATAAAGCTATGATAAATTCTAAAAGAACAGACCTTTTGGTGTATTAAAGGAAGTGATTTTAAGTGAATTAACAAAAGTGAAATTGTGATTACCTATTGCTTGTTAAACAAGTATTTAGTGTGATTGAACTGACTTCATTTAATCTAGTTGTTATTTCAAATTGAAATAACAAACTGGTCAAGATGGAAATCAAAATGTTGGAAGAGGTTCACAAATCGTCCACGGGGCTACCTGCGCCCACGATAGCGTACATATCAGTATTAGCAACTGTTCTGTTGATGTCATTCGTCATTCTGTGCGTCAAAATGAATAGTTGGGGTAAATATTGGAAGAATTTTTGATGGCGTAACTAACAGAATCGCGAAACAGAAGTTAGGTAATATCTAGCTAGCATTAGCATTTTAAAAGGTTTACAAAGGTGCTTACAAAGCTGTTGTGTTTAGTCTGTAGTGGTGGTAGTCAAGTAAGGCACGCCATAAGCACTAACCATAAGACATATTATCGTATACCTAGTTGTTAAGTGAGTCGTAACCACAGAGTTTCTTGCCGATTTCTTAGCAGAAACGATTTCCAAACGAGTGATATATAGTTCATTTTGATGTATAATTTGATAATTAATAAGTGTTTTCTTAATGTTAGCCAACATACAGACATTTTGTTTTATTTTTTATTTTGTTCCCGCAAGCTAGCTTTGAGTTAATCAATTGCACTATAATATTTATTTATTAAACCAAAACATGTGAATTTAATCCTGTATGTACATAGGTAAAATTCCTATTTAAAGGTAAAATTTTTCGTCTATTACATTAAATTGGCACGAGGTTTTTATAAGCTGATTTTTGAGATTTGAAAAAGACTCCACACCCAAATGATTACGAAATTGCAGATAACTCGGCAACAGAATCTTAAGAGGTAGTATGTCATCCTGATATTGACGGATGATAAAAGATAAATGCAGATAAAATAACAAAAAATGAACATTATCGACTAACATAAGAAGTCAATGTGACATGTCAGTGGCTAGGAAAGACAAAAATGTCTTCAAAAATAAATCTAGACAAAGTGAAGTGAAATTGTGAAAAAAAGTATTGAAGTTAAGTAGTGTAGTGTACATTCTCATAATTTGTTTGAAAGCAAATTATTGTGAGTGACGGGATTCTATTTAACACTCAACTGTTTTAAATAACAGTGAAAAGTGTTGATAAATAAAACACCAGAAGTATCAAAAATAACGATAGTTATTTTTGCATTACTACAAACTGTTATTTTACGTGACAAAAAAACACAACACAGCAAAGTTATTTTCGCAACTATTCTAATAACGGTTATGTTATATGTAATAGGCATAACGAAATAACTGAACGTAATTGCCCACGTTATATCTTAAATTGTGTATTGGTATTAATGGCCCCAAATATGGCCCCAATGTACGGCCAACCTAACTACGACTGGCCCGATTATACTGAAGATTATCCGGATGACGGCCCAAAGAGCGAAGAGTCCCGCCCCAATGACTTGACAACCATGACCTTTTGGTACATGATGGTGCTCATCATCATGCTATTACTTTGGGTGTTGATTTTCTTCTGTCTACGGCTCATCGCTCACAGTAATATTTCTTTATATTTTGATCATGTGATTGTGCTATCAATACGATAAAACCTTTATAGATAAAAAGCTTATAGGAAAATTTAATACGCCTTATGTTATGTTGTTATTTATGATTCTATGACGTCATTAATCTTTATGAATCATTGACAAGCTTAAGGCTTATTTAATCTTTTTAATAGATGACAGCTTGGCTCCTCCTTTTTAAAATTTCACAATAATTTCTTAAAACTGCCGTTTCATGGCAGAAGCAAGATTATTATTGATCAAAAATAGCTCTAGAAACCCAATTGTTTAATACACACCCCAATTGTTGAATAAAACGGTTAGGTTCCTGTCTTATTTCAGACGCCTAATTTAAAACTGAATTATTTATATTAGCACCACCCTAAATGTTTGATAGGTGTTACCTATTATGAGAAGGAGATCTTTTATTGCGGATTGCCTCTCGAAAGGAAACTCAAGGTCACAGTTAATCGATAAAGATGTTTATCGATTAATTTACGCTTAACGAACTCTTATTAAACTGTTATCTCTCGTCTCTTTCCAGGGCAAAAGACGCGGAATACGCAACAGAGACGAGTGTACGGCCCGGGGGCGAGGCAGAGACAGCTGTCGGTGCAAGGCGAGCCAACCATTTTCGTCAGCCCGACCAATTTGCCACCTCCACCGAAATATGGTAAGCACGAAACTGCTTAAGGCTGTAAAAAAAAAAATTGACATAGCACGTCATGCAAGATGCTATTGTTGATTTTTTTTTATTGTATATGGTAAATTGTATGTATTGATACATATAAATATTTTATACTATCGGCTAAGTACAAAACTTAATTAGTACTCATATGGATTAACCAAAATGAAAATCTAAATCTATTAATGCTTTTCGGATAAGTTTTTGTATGATTTTTTTTTTTGGAATAGCTAATGTATAACTTTTATAATGATTCGTACTGATTTTTTCATTTACCCATTACAGAAGCCATGGCTCCACCCAGCTACGAAGAAGTCATGGGCGTCCACTACCCCGCCTACCAGCAAGGCCAACAGCCAATCGTGCAGCCCCTCACACACGCCCTAGCGCAGGGCTCTTCCAGAGCGAACGAGACAGCACCCAATAACGTTACAATTAACGTTACCAACAACGTTATTCCTCCAACGGCCGATGCGCCTGCCATCGTCACCGTCACGACCGAAGAAAGACGACCTTCAGTAGCTGTTAGATCGTGATAACGTTGTAAATTGCTTGTGATGCGTTATGTCAGTTGCGGATTAAGAGGCCAGCCTCTAGGGCACACACAATAAAAGTCTTATTTTCATTTAGATTTGACGTTTAATTGCCGATATGGCTGTAGCTGTACAATGGTTATGGTGTTTTTGGTCTGTATAATATTTTTAATGCATGGTGAAATAGTAAATTCGTATTCTGATAAGCCGTTAGATTTTTAACACATACATTAAAAGGCACATATATTGTTTATAAATATTATACTTATATATGCCTATTTATTATATTTTATAATAAAGGATATTTAAATTTACTTGTAAATAACATTTCAGAATACGGGCTAATTAACTTTAGTGTATTATTTACTTGCTATTAAAAAAATCTAAATTACGTAAAGCCGCGCTTAATAAATTTGGGTGGTTAATATTAAAAAAGTGCCTAGATTTAGGGCATCTTTCAGGCCTCATTTGGTGTTAGTCCGCCATTGATCTAAGTCTTCCAACCGAGTTGATAACGCAACCTAGTCTTTTAACTAACATTGTGATAGTTATATATCCTCATTTATGCTTTAATATTGTAAAGCAAGTCATTTCTGTATGTAATATTTCATTTTAAACGATTGGGCCTAGAACTTGGATGCTGGCGTCAAAGATCGGTCTTATGATACAGTCGATATCCGTACTGAATTATTAATAACTTAAAGTTATTGTATACATATATTGGTATACACATATACACATTTTGTCAAAAAAAATTCCAAAACCTATTAATTTTACAAAACAATAGAAAATTTAACTTTTGGTATACAGTATTGTAAGATACCTCAAACATAAAGTAAGAATATTGTACATTAATAGTATAGTAAATCATGAGTACAAATCTTATTGTTAAAGTTACATTTTTTAAAACGAAACAGAGCTAGGATACAAAGTATTATTTTAATTCAGTCACTATGAGAAGAGACGTAAATACTCTTTACTGAGTAAAATACCTTTCAGGGCCCCTAAGCGGAGATAATCTCTACTTGAGATTTGTCCGAAAAAAATGCAAGGATTTTTATATTTGTTCAATAATCCAAGTCTATTATTACTGGCTCTGAGATAAGGCGTCTTCGATCGGACAACGGCGAATTAGAATTCCTGGAAACTTTTCAATAGCATTAAAATAAATTTGTAAACCGCAACGTTATTTAGCACTAATAACGTTGTTATAACAATATCTTTAAGTGTTATAACTAAAACTATTTATTTTTATAACATGTATTTCTCAAAAGCAGATTTTTTTACGATCTCTAATGAAATATTTATCTATAAATAAATAGTGCATTTAAAAAAAATTAAACAGCAGTATTTTTTACCTCATATAATCTGTCTTTCGAGGACGTAGACTGATTATAAGTGGATAAAAATGTTTTTGTACATATATTACGTAAAATATTCAGTACAAAAAGTGTTTTGTACAGAAATTGTATTTTTGTAATAATCGATTACAATTTTTGGACTGAAACTATTATTATATTTCATTATTTGTTAAGAAACTGTTGTTTTATTTAAGCCTTTAATTTTATACTAAATTAAATTAAATAGAATATTAAACAGCGAATCGTTTTTGTGATGTCATCATGTAATGAAACAGTGACTAAAAGTTGCTTAATTAGTCGAACCTATAATATACATATAGTAGGTAGATATTATTTATTTACTTTAACATAGACTAGTAAATACATTTATTTACTAGAATATAAGAGCGGTGGTAGCTCAATGGTAAAGACACACGCCTCTTAACCGAGGAGTGCGGGTTCAAACCCGGGCACGTATCTCTGGATTTTTAAATCAAAAAAAATCAAATCTATGTACATATTTATACGACTAGCTCGACGGTGAGGGAAAACATCGTGATGAAACCTGCAAATCAAATAACTTTGGATTTGTAACCATGATCAAACAATTTTCTGGTTCCCCTATCTTAGGGTTACGAAAGTCAGATCGCTTCAATGTAATTACCAGACTTGCTAAATCCTGAATCATGGTCTAAGCGGACCCCGTCTAAGCAGGGGACATAACGCTAGGATGATGAATATAGACAGTAAATAAAGTTTTTCATTCTTTTTTTATATGAAAACGCGGAACGAACCATTATCGATTTTTCTTAAAACCCGAAAATAGTATTATTTAGAAAGAAAACATATACCTATATATGTATTGTACATACGTATATACCAGCACGCTTAGCAAAATCTCAAATATTTAGGCAAAAAAAAAAAAAAATTCAGTCGAATTGAGAACCTCCTCCTTTTTTTTGAAGTCGGTTAAAAATAGAATTGTTCGAGTGTGGATAGATGGAAAATTGCTAAAAGTCGTGTCAAGTGGCTAGCTCATCGCCTACACAATAATAAATACCCAATACTTAATACATAATTAAATGCCTTTTACGTTAGATAGCCGGAACACGGTTGGTTACTTATATTTAAATCCCTGACCGATCGTTTTTCAAATCTAAGTAGGAAATATATTAAAGTAGGTATGTATTATATATCAGTCTATATACTTTTGAACAAGCTTCACTTCATTTCCATAGCGGGGTAGGCAGATAGAACTGCTATTACTTACTAGCTATTCAATTGTTTATGTGGGTAGTTATTATTGTGATTCCTAAATTCTTAATAGCCACGTCATAGGTAGGTTTTGACTGCCTCGTTGGTCTAGTGGTAGCATGCGCCGTCTAAGGACCAAGAGGTCCCGGGTTCAAATCCCGGGTGGGGCCAAAAATTTGTGGCTGGGTATTTCAATATCCAAATTACTCAGTAACAGCCCGGAGGCAGGAAGTTGGCGGTTTAATAACCCCCGTGCCTCGGAAAGCACGTTAAGCCGTTGGTCCTGTGCCTAACCTCTCTCCGGTCATGTCGAATTGCCGTCTCACCGGACTATGAGAGTGAAGGAATAGAGAGTGCACCTGTGTTAGCGCACACACTTGTGCACTATAATATCTCCTGCGCAGATGGCTAATCCTCGTTGAGATTGGCCGCCATAACCGATATCGGTTAGGAGGACATTATTCATAGGTAGGTACCTACCTTCATTTACTGTTAAGAAGGAGACAGTTATTAGCAAGAAAGGTTCTACATGTGTAAGTAAGTATTCAAAGAAACACCTATACTTTAATTTAGATTTTTTGGTAAATACAGGTGGTCACAGAGGTACGAAAGTTTTCGAATTGAGCTAGGTAATGGGGAGGAAATGAAACCACGACCAATAGTGCCTGTAAGAAATTGAATGCAATATTAACTACAGACAAATGTTGATACGAACATTTTATATGAAATAAGATAAGAAGTACCTACCTAAGTAAGAATGAACGGTTCCAAATAAAAATATATGTCTATTGCTGAATTACACCACTATAAAGCGCCTGTACCTATATTTAGCTAATATTTTTTTCGTTAGAATTACCACTTCCAGTTTAGTAAGGAACAAATCCGAAGCAGCTAGTTAGTAAGTAGAAATTAAAAACACACTTTTACACACACACATAAGACGATATTTTTCCAGAGAAATAAGTAGTTTCCCAGAAACATGGTAATTCAAGGCTAACTTTTTTCAATCAACACTTTCAGAAATAATTGTTCAATTAGTCGTAACTGTTACCTACTTGCGGCTTTGTCCAATCAAAGATGTGCACCTGGATCGAGGGCTCATTTTTTAAATCCTTGAGAAACAAAGGGCGTTTTTATTATGAATTACAACGTAGGTAGTTTATTTGATACGGGTTCACCTTAACTATTTCTATGAGACTGGTTGTTGCTGCGTAAAAAGAAAGAACGAAAAATACTTACTTACTTAACAAAATACAGAGACACTCTGCTAAAGCGAGCAGCAGAGTTACTTTGTAGGTCTGTACTGTACCTACATATTTTTTTTCACCGCTCTTTTAATAAATAAATAAATATTCAACTATTTTGTTACGGTATCTACACATGAACGCACTAAGAACTTCGAACTGATAAAAGGGAAGGTGAGGGTTTCCCCTAAAAAGATACACTTCACTAAGACAAAGTCAACGGCAGATTCGGAGGCAAATATCATAATTCTCTCTGTATACCCAAGCATCAGTCTCGACGCGCCGTGAAGAAAAGAATTATTATCAACGTAAATAATACAGCTCTTTCAATATTTGGATTCACGCTCATAAAATGTTTGCCTTTTGCACGCCAATTTTAAGTAGTTGAAAACAGTTGTATTGTTATATTTTTTGCATGATTTAAGAACGTCTCGCTTCTCTATGCCTACCTCGCTAGGGAAGTGGCGTGAAGTTTAGTTAGTTAGTTAGTTGAGATGGTTTGATTTGTCACTCACATTTTTACAGTGTCGTGAAAATTCTCCAATTCTCCAGACTCCTAATTGTATAAATGTTTAACCTGAAGTAGCTAATATTGTTGTCATTTTGAGAACTAAAATTCATCTAAAGTCACAAATAATAAATAAATTTTCCAAACTGACACACCAATTCCCTAGTTCCAAACTAAGCGTAAGCTTGTGCTATGGATACTAGGCGAACGGATGGAAATACTTAAAAAATACGTTTATAAACATCCATGACTCGAGTACAAATGTCCATGTTCATCACACGAAACATTTGCCCCTAGTGGGATTCGAACCCGCGACCCTAGGTTTCATGGCCAGGGTCTCTGACCACTCGACCAACGGGCCAGACAAAATGTACGATGCGAAGTGAATGTGCGTAGCGAATGAGCCTTTAACATTCGTGAGGAGACAAATATCCCCATTTACGTCACTAAGAATACGAAAAAGAAAAACATTGGTTCGCGACCTATTTACTAGCTAACTCATTTCGCTCTTCATATACATAAAATCTGAATAAGTATATTTAACTTGTTTTTGCATTGTCTCTTGTAAATTCTTAAATCTCATTATCTCCCTACAGTAATGTGCAGTTCCGCAATTAGTAGGTAGGCGTCCGCTAGAACCGTGATCCTTACTCAGCATGTTAGCTGATCTGGTCGCTACCAGTTAGACGGGAACACCCAATTGTTGGATTATAGTTACACACCCATTTCTTAAATCATTTAGGTTTTCTCAAAATACTGCCCCTCACCGCCAAGATAGTCCTACTAATATTATAAATCCGAAAGTTTGTATGTATGGATGGATGTTTGTTACTTTTTCACAAAAAAACTACTGAATGAATTTTAATGAAACTTTAGAATAATATAGCTCATACACCCGAATAACATATAGGCTATGTTGCATCGATGTACCACGCGAGCGAAGCCGCGGGCAAAGTACAATACATTTATATATTATTATTGAAATAAATTTGAAAATCAAGGCTTAAGTTAAAAGCCACTTGGCAAGTGAGGCACGTAGCCTTACCATTAAGCCGCCATCGCTCAATAAAAATAATATTGCATGTTTGTTTGTTAAATAAACACAACTTGCAAATAGGAACACGCAACATATCTAGCAGCTTAACTACCAATTACCGTTCTCAATCAATCACAAATATTGCTTTATTGCGGATCAGCTGCCTGTCTGTCTGTCAACCGGCTGCGCAAGCGGCTTCCTTCCACTCGCGATCGCGAATCAACTCGCGTAGTGTGATTATGAGCAATTATTATTATCCACATTTAATAATGTGGCCACTTTAACTGTCAGTCAAAACAGGACATCGTTGCATATGAGCTAGGAAGATTTTGAAACGTTTGAATTCTTTGGTATCTCGGTGTGTTACCCAGCAGTAGTTCCTTGATTTACGCTCCTCATTCCTGATAGGTACTGGTTTTAATCTGAGTCTCAGGCATGGCATTAAACCAGCACATGTCGCTGGATCCAGCATTACAATTAATTCCAATTCCAACCTACGTCTCGAGAAGATTTCATTTCAGAAATGGGTCTAAATTTCTACTCAGGCTTCAAGGCTGAGCCTTACCTAAATAGTATCATTAGATTGTTATTTTTATCTACTGTTAAAACATAAGGGAAATATACAAGTAGCCCACACCAGTCTATAATATGCATACATACATAACATTACGCCCAAAACGCCCCGAAGGGGTAGGCAGATTCGTAGGGGCAGCAAGTCCCTTCAACCACATTCAGCTAAAAATAAAGCCGGGCTGGGTTAGATGGAAAATTGTGAAAAAGCAGTGACAAGCGGCTAACCTGTCGCCTACACAATTACACACCCAAAACCCGATATACCATTAGTCGCCTTTTACGACATGCTAGGCAAGAACCACAGTTGGCATATTCTTTTAAGTCCCAGACCAACATGGGACAGTGGGCTGGGTTGGATGGTAAGCTGTGAAAAAGGAGTGACAAGTGGCTAGTTCATCGCCTACTCAGTCACATACCCAAAAGCCCGTAAACCATTAGTCGCCTCTTACGACATGCTAGGCAAGAACCACAGTTGGCACATTTTTTTTTTGTCCCAGATCAACATATATACATCATATTTATGGTCTATAATATGAATTAGTTAAATCCCAGATAAACCTTTATTTTCTTTTTCAAAATTGGACTCCGGGTTCAGACAATTCTCGGTGTCACCGGGGCAGGGAGTCGTAAAAAGGATTGTCTTGCTCAAAACCATGCGTAAGGCCACCCGAATCATGAATGGTGCGTGTACCAGACGCAAGTAAGTAACTTAACTGTTATAATCTGCGGCAACTACAACTGTTACGAGGCTGAGGCCGCGCATGACAATTTGCAATCAGCTTTATTGGTGACGATCGATGGCTAATTGTCGGTGCTGGCCGAAATGGTTTGCGGTAATTAGGTCTTGGCTTGGCTTGGCGGAATGGTAGCGGATGGTAATGGAACTGAGCAGGACGAATTGCTTTAACAATTGCAACTCTTGGTAGGTTGTCATCGATGGTGAATTCATACCCTGAATGTGAAGTGTAGTTTCTGAAAATGTTACAGCTGAAGTAAAACGTGTTTCTTAGAAATCCATATTAGTAAATAATCTTCTGAGTTGATCTTGAAAAAAAAATTTTACGTCTAGCAGAGGGAGTCTTCAACTTCTTACATTCTGGTGTGATAAATTTAGCGAGTCTCATTTTTACAATAAATGATTGTATGAACTTCGTCACCCTTAGTTACAGGAAGGAGATTAATTGCAAGTTACATATTGCATGAATGCAGGTTGTAAAATACGTTTTTTCTATTCTCCAATTATCGGTGCTTGCAGTTTGTAACACCAGCGGTACATATGTGATCGGAATCGAATAGACAGCCCTCACATGTGCGGCTCACATAGCTAATACACATAGAACTAGCAATATTTGTGGCGATATGCTTAGCTGCCATAGTTAACCTACAACAAGAGACGCTGTATTAAAAAAAAAATACGTAGAAAGCCGCATAATAATATCACGCTTCGTGGGAACAGGTATAGTTTAACGTGGTAATTTCTTAGCCTGTCCCTCCGCAGACATGAAAAAAAGGTATGGAGATAATAAACAAACAAAAAACTGCACTATTTTAATTTGTTATACTAGTAGAGTAAGAGTAAGTATTGTTTATGATGAATAGAAACCGTCTGTTAGCTGAGAACTGAAGGCACAATTTAATACCTGTTTGGGTTATTGTTTAACAACCACGATGGCACAATTGTTCAGGTCCCATTCTTCTTTGATTATAAGTCTTTAAATATTAGAACCTATCTGACATAAAAGTACTCAACTACTCAACATTACCAAATCATTTACTTTACATTTTAATTATATTAGTGTTCTAAAATACTTATACAAAAAGGGCTCATATTTTTAGATATAAACTTTCTTTATAAACGGTTTGAACTCTTTAAAAGATACAAATCTCTCTCTCTTATTATTAGGGAGAAAGGGTTACAGTGTTACTTCTTCTACACCAACACCAGCTACCCACAAAATCTAGCAGGTTGTTCCAGGTCTTTAGATCACCGGCGTCGGAGTTCCAGTGATTATCGACCCTAGTAAGTAGTACCTATAGTAGCAGTGGTTATTAGGTAAACCTTGCGAGCTCCTATAAAAATGTATATTAAGGAACCCCGATATGCGCTGCTAATGTTTTATCAAACCCGTATGATAATGATCACGTGAGTAATTGCAGCGGACGTGTTACAGATACCTGGCCTTCTGCGGTAATTGCGATCAGGTGATCGAAGCGAAGGTGACATGGCGGATTAGAGCCGCGAGAGTTGCGATCGGTTGTGTCACATGGCATTAGCTTTGAAGTCTTTAGCTTTGATATGAAATTAACTGTATTTACACGGACTTCAAAACAGCACTTATCAATAATGAATACAAAAAGACGTCGTTATGTCGGATCGGCAGGTTGATTGTGTCGACAAGAAACTGAATAGTTACTCAGGTTGTCACGTCTTCATGCTTAAACTACATAAATGAATGCAATGAAATTTATAGGTTTTTAGCTAAAGCTCAAAACCTTGAGAAATTGAATAATCAAGAAGTTAAATAAGTAAATGTAATCTATCTAGTATCGGTATTAAATAACAATAAAAATTATTCATATTATCACCCACCTGTTATATTTATATACAAATACAATATGTTTACACAAACAACAACAACTAGTCACATGTTGGTCTGGAACTTAAAAAGAATGTGCCAACTGTGGCTCTTGCCTAGCACGCCGTAAAAGGCGACTAATGGCATATTGGGTTTTGGGTATGTGATTGTGTAGGCGACGAGCTGGCCACTTGACACTACTTTTTCACAATTTTTCATCTTACCCAGCCCAGTTTTTTTTTGGTTAAATGTGGTTGATGTGGCATGCTGCCTCTTTGCCTTTGCCTACCCCTTCGGGGATTATGGGCGTGATGTTATAATACTATAATGTTTAGTTCTTCTTTAAACAAAAAAATATATTTGTATGTCTAGTAGTTTCTCCACATACTTTAATACAGATCACGCCTACAATCACCGAAGAGGTAAGCTGAGTGCAAGCTGCAGTAAGCTCTCATATCCACTTTTATAACAGTAATAAAACAGAATAAATTACGAGGCTGCATGTCATTTTGTAACACATCCACACTCGAGATAGCTGGCTAACTATTAGCTGTGATTACAGGCTACGAGGTGGGCCGTCACTTAGTATTAGTAGATTGCCCCCGTCAGGTCCCATTAGCGTGTTGTGGGAACCTTTCAAGAAGTTCAATGTGACACCTGGGGCTTATGAACAAGCGAGCGAGTTGTTTGCGACTAGGTGTCGCTCGGGCTCTGCCTGCGTGTATCGCGCGTACTGCGGAATCTAATAAATATTGCAGAGATTTATAATTGCATCACGTATTTTTTTTTCTAAACTAGGAACATAATAATGTCTGTCTATTTTTATTATATTTATTATTTTGAGACAGAATGTACCAAAACTTGTAAGTAAGTACTCATTGAATAATAAATGCGCCAGTGTGTTTGTATGTGTAAAAAATGTGCACGCTATTTTCTACCGCTTGATAAGGAATGAAGAAATCTTATAACTTTTCAATGAATACACAACCTTTTTCTAGTAAAACCAACATCATTGAATATTACCCAGCCCTATCATTGACATCTATAGACCTATCCATCATTAAGTGCATTACGGAAGGTAAAGATAAGGATCATTCCCTGATATTAAAAAGTGTCCGTCAACGTGTATAACGGTGGCGCTACTATAGCTTTCAGTATTAGGTATTAAAAGCTAATGAAACTATACATAGTATGTACCTGCATAGATTTTATTTAATGCAACGTGAAATTTAAAAGTAATTTATTCTTACTCGCAACCTGCCCCGGCTTTGCGCGGTAGCACAAAACAATACATTATAAACTTCTTGATTCACGATGATGTATCCATTGGTGAAAATTACATCAACATCCCATGTTTCCTTAGTAGCCCAAGCGAACAGATAGAAATGGCGACTCTGATTAAATTTTGTAAAGATACTGTTATCCGGGCCGTTTCTAACGATTGGATCATTAATATTAGAAATTGTAAGATGTTTTCCTTAACTTCACCCTCCACTCAATTCATTACATGGAAGCTTGCTTATCTGCGCAGGAGTGTCGCCGAACGCGCGCGGAATGCGCCTTACACGTCGCTTACTGCTATGGCGTTCTGGCCCTCAACCAATCATCGATTTCACCGGTACTTTTAAAATAAGACATTTTAAATGTTGTCTAGAATGATTTAAAGAACAGTTTTATTTTTTATATGTTTTTTATATGTTATTCATCGGATAAAAATGTAAGTTTTCCTTGACTATAGAAATTAAATAACTTACCTTTCTTTATTAACTCTTTTAATGGCTACACAGAAGCACTTATAGATCAGCGGTACAAATTATAATGATAACCTGAGTTTAGAAGATAGATCCTACAGAGAAGAATCACAATATCGAGAAAGATATAAAATTTGGACTGAAAATATATTAGTCTATTATTTATAATAGTAGACAGGAGTAGTAAATTACATATCTAACAGAACTTAAATAAATAAATAAAGTAACTAGCAAAGCTCATGCTTTTTGTTTGAATCCTTTTTGTTAAAAATCATAAAAAATATACTAAATAGCTCTTCAGTATTCTTTCAGTTGAATTTCGAACCGGTAGATACTAATATAAAAATAATATTTTCTTTAGTTTTAATTGTGTAGGTAGGTAATACGGCGTTATTGTTTTGCGCTATTAGATTAGATTCATATTTAACTACGTTATGTCGAGATGCCAAAACTGGGCGGTTCACATAAAACCTTGTTAATCACATTACCACGGCGGAGTATGCTAACAAAAAATAATAACAACCACATCGGCCTTCGAATGGTACACGCTGGTACATAGCGACGTTAGTCGGCAGTGCCTTGTACAGCGGTCAGCGGAATGCGCAAAAAGCTAACTGGATATATGCTTCTGGTAGCTGAATGGTAAGGACATATGTCTTACATACGAGGGGTGCTGAATGAAAACTGGATACCTAGGAAAGTTATCGAACTTGGGTGGAAACTATAAGAGCCGTAGAACGTATATGAAAAGAGTTATGAATGTTAAAGAAGCGAGTGAGGTGTGTAAGAACCGTGCCTCATTGCGCTCAGCTCTCCCTGGCTGCGCCGCTTAGGAATGAGAGTTTTTTTGAATTAAAACATCCAAAAGATGGCGTAACTGTGACTAGCGGTTTTGTCACCCTCCTCATTGGTTAGCTGTCATACCAAACTGACATGCTGTCAATAAGGAGCCAATAGTGATAGTGATAAGACCACGAGACTCCCTCGTGCCATCCGGCGGTTTTTGTATTTTTGAAAACCCTCATTGGCGTGAATAAAGACATAAGGACACCTAGAAAGACATTTCAAGAGTGGAATTGGAAACGAATTTTGGAATAGTTAAGTAGGTCCAGAGACACCGTACTTTAACGAGCAGAATAAAATGATAAAAGAGTATAGAAGAAAGAATTGTATGACTCAGGATTTTACCTAATGAAAGGATGTCGTTATGTTTTTTTCATATGTATGTATGAGTAAGCAATTAGATGATATAACAATTTTATAACGACAAAAAGTCCCCCGGTACGTATTGTCTTAGCCAATGTTCACAGTTTTCCATATAATTAATATTAAATTTGCCTCCAATATACCTATGCAGCATAAGTACAAATGTACGACGTATTGTAGACGCAATTAGTTGTGATACAAACAATGTCGATTATCAACATTGCGAGTATCACTCCGACCTTGGGCAGCGGAGCGTGAGGGGTTTAGACAATAGCGAAGCAGATCCGAGTGTTTTTGTAACCGACCGATGAGATGAGCCCTATCCATCATCGGCTGATGATGCTCCACACTTGTGCACGAAACGTATTGTGAATTCAAATGGTTATAATTATCCAGCCACCTGGTCTAAAGTGATATTATCGTTTATATGTTAAATGTCGAATGTTCTCGGACGAGTAGGTGCAAATTTACAGCACCAAATAATACAATAGTTACTTCGAAGTTACAAAAAAAAAAAATCTAGTTTATCGATATTATTCATGAGGCTTCAATTAATTTAACACATAACATCACGTCCATAATCCTCCAAGGGGTAGGCAAAGTCAAAAGGGCGTTAGGTTCCTGTAACATATTTAAGCAAAAATAAAACTGGGCTGGGTTAGATGGAAAATTGTGAAAAACCCTATATACCATTAGTCGTCTTGTACGACATGCTAGGCAAGAAACACAGTTGGCACATTATTTTTAAGTCCTAGACTAACATGAGACAATGGGCTAGGATAGAGGGAATATTGTGAAAAATTTGTGACAAGTGGCTAACTCGTCGCCTATTCAATTACATACCCAAAACCCGATATACCTACCATTAATCGCCTTTTACGACATGCTAGGCAAGAAACACAGTTGGCACATTATTTTTAATTCCCAGACCACCATATCTGCCTATATAGCTAATATATATCTAATATATAGCTCAATATAAGACAGACCCTTCGCTATCGCTATAATAAACTCTGATGAATATTGTAGGTACATTGTACAGACGCTTTATATTCCATTTCACTGATTGCAACAATAAACGTGAATGTTCAAACCGTATCATTATCTCGTAATCAATAAGAAAATTACTTAAAAAAGCACGACGCATTCCATTAAGTCAACACAATTGGTTCTCTGAGAAACTTGTCATTAAGAGACATTAAAACTCACAATACGAGATACTCCTGTTATTAAGAATTATTACTTTCCTGCGAATATAATTTCAGACAAATTGAAATAGCTTGAATGATTGAGTCGCGACGCGGTGTAGCTATGGGAGATTCAGGCGGGTGTTAATGGTGTTACCCAAGTACAGGAAAATTATTTACAAGACTTTTAGTATGAAAGAAACATCGGACATATTAAGTATGTTTAAATAAAATATGTTCTTAATTAATTTGATATAATAATTGTATTTTTTTTTACATACATATGTAATAATAAATATCATTACGCACGAAATCCCCGAAAGGGTAAGCAGAGTCAAATGGGTAAGCACTTTTAGCCATATAACATTGATTGAAGTAGTATGTAGTTTAATATATTTTTTTTTAAAGTATGATCGACCTTATCGCCTACATTATCACAAACTCACTCCCCAATAAATACACCATTAGTCGCCTTACACGACATGCCAGAAAGAGGACATGGTTGGTTTATTTTTTTAAGTCTCCGACCTAGATGGGTAAATTAGTAAACCTATATTTACCGAATGCGTTTGGAATGATGATGAAAGAAAGAGAGACGGTCTGAAAGACAGCGTCGGAGTCATGGACATGTGGAAAGAATGGATGAGCAAAGATTGACTAAACAGATATACAATGCGAAAGTGGAAGGATGTAGGAGCCGCGGAAGGCCTAGGCTCACCTACCACGACCAGATTGGTCGTGTATTAACAGAAGGTGATTTTAGGAGTCATAAAAACCTTAGAGTTTGTATGAAAAGGATCATGAATGTTGAAGAGGCGAGTGAGGTGTGTAAGGATCGTGTCATATGGCGTTCGGTTCTCTCTGCGTACCCCGCTAGGGAAGTAGCGTGAAGTTTAGTTATTTAGTTTATATTTAGACAATTTTGCTAAATACCTCTTGCTGAAACTTGTCCTCCAGTTTATTTATAAGCCTTAATTATAAATTAAGTACCCAATCTAGTGTAATAACGCGAAGGTGAAATGATATTTTAAGTGATCCAAAAATATTAAGCGCAATTTGAAATTCTAATTATGAAGGTAGCTTATGTAAATTATATACATAATGTTTACAAAGTGTATCAAATTACAGGTACATACCTATTTAAATATACAATGCGAAAAACGGTTTGTACTTTTTGAATTGTAATTGGGTATCTATTAAATAAATAAATAATAAATTCTTCAAACTGACACACCAATTCCCTAGTTCCAAACTAAGCTTATGCTTGTGCTATAGATACTAGGTGAACGGATAGACATACTTAAATACGTGTATAAACATCCATGACTCGAGTACAAATCGTCGTTGAAGTTCTAACACCACGGATGTCAAAAATAGCAACTTTTCAGGAGAGAGAAAAAATCGCGTAAATTTGTTTAGATAATGTAATAATACAAATTTACTATTTGTGTATACTTAAATATAGTTATATTTAGTGTAGAATCATTAACTATTTATAAAAAATAGTTATTAACCCAAATGTAATGACATACGTTGTGTTGTCACTTTAATATCAAAAATTGACATGACTTACGTTATTTTCTAGGGAAATAAATAACAAAAATGTTGTATTTATTAATTTATTTTATTAAAATCCAACAGTATTTTTATGTATTTAACATAATAACTACATATTAAATGTATTTAAACATTTACCCTATTATATAATAATGATTCAGAAATTTACTTTATACTTGAGGAAATCGTTACTAATTGACCAAATCACATAAACATAGATAATTATACTGTTTCAATATTTAACATAATTATATTATAAAACAAAATTAAATTCGAAAATTTCTTAAAAAATGTAGTTTCTTCAGGTAGTAGTAGTTTCTTCAGGTAGAAGTAGTTTCTTCAGGTACTTTCTCCGCTTACTCGGCTTACTTCTTCTGACGATAATAATCGTGTTTGGTTTTCACGCAGTTCATCTGATTCTTGTATCATAGATGTTTCTATAACTTCTTCTGTTATTATCGATGAAGACTGTTCACCTTCCCCCGATGTAATAATTACATTTTCGGCAATTATATTTTAAAGATCTTCTGTTAAAATTTGTGGTGAAGTCTGAGTAACTAGATCGGAAAGAGTTGTATTTTTATAAATACATACATAACATCACGACCATAATCTCCGAAGGGGTAGGCAGAGTCAAAGTGGCAGCATGCCCCTTGAACCACATTCAGCCAAAAATAAAGCTGGGCTGGGTTAGATGGACAATTGTGAAAAAGCAGTAACAAGCGGCTAACCTGTCGCCTACACAATCACACACCCAAAACCCGATATACCATTAGTCGCCTTTTACGACCTGCTAGGCAAGAACCACAGTTGGCATATTCTTTTTAAGTCCCAGACCAACACGGGGCAGTGGGCTGGCTTGGATGAAAAGCTGTGAAAAAGGAGTGACAAGTGGCTAGCTCATCGCCTACTCAGACACATACCCAAAAGCTTGTAAACCATTAGTCGTCTTTTACAACATGCTAGGCCAGAACCACAGTTAGCACATTCTTTTTTTTTGTCCCAGATCAACATGGGCCAAGTTCCAGACCAACATGGGACATTGTATTTTCATTGTTATGTAATCTAAATAATTTACCTATTCTAGTAAATTATTTAGATCCAAACTTTCAATGTTTGAAATTGGGTATATAGTATTTTGGGTAACTGATTTTTGTTTTACGTTTTTCGGGGGTGCCTTAATTTTTAATTCTTTGCAAAGTTCAAGTATAATTTCATCCTCGTCACTGCTCATTTTGATTCTTTTTTTCTGAAAATTAAACCGAAATAATTATTCATTACCAAATCAGTGTATAACCTACTTAAACTAATTACAACGGGAAATTATATTTTAAATTTTATGTTACTTAATTGTTAACTATTTAACTTAAAATTTAAAATATGATCGATGGGAAAACCAAAAAACCGTTACATTAAAACACCACGTAACTCCTGATGGGCCTTAGAGCAACACCACTGAAGTCATTTCACTAATTTTACATAGCATTAACTAACATAAATAAGCTTATATCAATATAAAAATATCAAAGTTACAGGGTAGGAATATCTAAATAAAGGAAAAGTACAAACTTTTAATAATATAATGATATTTTCCTACCTTTTTTCCATTAATTGTAAGGAGCAACCGGGCAGTATGTTCCACACTATGAACTAAACGTGACTTACGTGCTGTTTCTAAATATTACGCCGATTTGGTGGATTCCGTGTTGATGCAATTTCTTAATTTCACGAGTTTCTATTGGCTGATGTCTTGTTTCTGATTAGCTGAAACGATGCGTCTTCCGATTCTCTAGCCAATGGCATCAAAATGTCAAAATGGCCAAAAAGTGACTTACGTGGTGTTAGAACTTCAACGACGAAATGTCTATGTTCATCACACGAAACATTTGCCCCTAGCGGGATTCGAACCCGCGACCCTTTGGTTTCGTGGCCAGGTTCTCTGACCACTCGACCAACGGGCCAGTCAAATTAGTATATAATATTATTAAACGATTTCTAAATTTCAAAAATCATTGGATAAACAGGTTACGTAGAGACTGTATATGAAATTAGGGGGATGAAAGAACGATAGACCGTAGAAGAAGTTTAGCAACAGGATTTTCCATGATGAATTGTTTACTTCTTTGAATACCTTGGACATAAGTGCGTCGGGGCCTCCACAGTGCGGTCCCCGTATATGCCAGTTGTATGGTTCATCCAGCGCTATGTAGATGAATCAATCACACTATAACACCAGAAAACATTTAGCCACTTACCGTGGTCGTACCGCGAAAGGTCACCTTCACCTCATCCTACTGCCGAAAAGTGGTCACGTCAATCTCACTTCAACACGTAATGTGTTTCATGATCTGAATTAAAACGATATATCAGCATATCAGCAATGCACACACAAAAAATCATTTAATAACACGACGCAATTTTTGTTAATACATTTAGTTGCAGAGCGATCTTCAATTATTTTCCAAATGTATTGATAGACCGTTTTTTCTTTCGCGGCGTGAAAGTGGCCAGTATCGGTGTAGTACAATGAGTCGCGCATTTTTTTTCTCACATTTATCAGTAAACTTATGAGGAGGTAATAGCAATACATATACTTATGTGTATATTGGAGCGATGGTAGCTCAATGATAAGGACACGCGCCTGTTAACCGAGGAGTGCGGGTTGAAACCCTGCCACGTACCTCTGGATTTTTCAAATCTATGTACGTACTTATACCACTAGCTTGACGGTGAGAGAAAACATCGTGATGAAACCTGCAAATTCAAATCACTTTGGATTTGTAACCATGATCCAGAAATTGTCTGGTTCCCCTATCTTAGGGTTACGAAGGTCAGATCGGCAGTCGCTTCAATGTAATTATCAGACTTGCTTAATCCTGAATCATGGTCTAAGCGGACCCCGTCTAAGCACAGGACATAACGCTAGGAAGATGATTAGTAAACTTATAATTGTATAAAGTAAATGTTACGTAAGTAAAAATGTACCAACAATTAAGGATATAAAATATTACATTTGTAGGTTTCTTTAAGAAAATTACACTAGAAACAATCACAGACCACTTCGCTTCTTGCACTGCTTGGGCAAAAATCTGGTTTGTTGAATATTATAAATAAACGCTTCTCATAAATATAATAAAAAACATTTAACTTATCATGTTTAAAGTTTTCTGAGAGAAACTGGGTTGGATCGTTAATTCTATATTAAAAAAGCCAGTGGAATGAATTTTATTTTTTTAAAACAAAATCCCAATTTTTTTAAAACAAATTCTCCAATATATGTAGTTATTCAGTACATCTAGATGGAGGTTTGTAAATATCCATTTACATAAAAATTTGTTTATTACGCAAGTTGATTAAATTCAAATGTTCAAAAGATGGTATTAAATAAAAAAAATGCATGGCTATATTTAAATCAAGATTATGTAATCAAAACTGTAGTGATAAATTGAATTACGGTAAGGACAGCGACTACATAGCGCCGCATTAGAGCTTTTTACAATATCATCTAGCCCGTCATTGTGTAATCACAAATCCAGTAACACACCATTAGTCGCCTTTTACGACATGCCAAGCATTGAACACAAATAGTACATTATTCCTAAAGCCCAGGTTGTATTTTAATTTTCCACTTGAAAAAACTTTGCTTTTTTTTTAAATAACAAACAGACCACGCGTTCGTGACTCCAAGTTAAAGTGCGTTAAGAAAATTAGGTACGTTACGTGGCGCTAGCTGTCTGTCGCTCTCCCTTCGTGCACGTTAACCTTATTTGAACGCATTAACACTTCTATTCGCTAAATGACGTGTCGTGTCGTAACAACGTGATGAATGAAATGTGTTTAATGCTTTATTTGCACTGGTAATTTTTAATAAGATGTTTATCTGTGTGTTCTAGGATATGTGTCTTTATGTATTTAAACATTTAAATTAACTGACGAGCATTTACAATATGAAATATGGTTATGATGTTGTGTGATGTGTATTTTTATTCAACGAGTTAATTATAAATGCAGGTTACCATGACTTTAGTAGACGTATTATTTACCAAAAGCTGTGGCCTTTGGTACTAAAGAGTTAACATTTTAGTGTGATGAAAATGAATGTCATTAATGTGTATAACAAACAAATGGGTCCTTTGTCCAGCTAATCAGCTATTGATGATATGAATAGATATAAACATTCCAATGTTCATTGTTTGCACTATACATAAAAAGTGATAGTGTCAAATACCCAATTGAGATGTCGAATTTATTGAGTACACCACTTAACAGCCAGTGAGGCAGTCGGGCGGTTATTAACTAAATTGATGCGTTCACAAGACGGTTTATCAGATGCGTTCCGATCCACTTGGTGTCGCTCGCGACCGAAACGCGGCCTGACAAGTGACGATGCTCGATTTATTGTCGTAGTGACGTGCTTTTTTAATTAATTGTATCGATATATTGAATGTACAAAGCGGAAACTATATTTTCGGATTAACTTAGAAATCAGTGTTCAACCCAAGATTATTTATATCAATTTAATATTAACGGGGAAGGCACAGCTGAATCGTTATTTCCTACTATGATATTCATTGGCTATTGGCATACTAGGTGATGTTGGTTTGAATAAAATTACAAAATACTTAAATGAAATAAACTTTTGGCAATTTCAACTGCTAGACAACGGGGCAGTGTCTAGACGTCTACAGCCAAAAGTTAGTTCCCTATCGCTGACTGCTACGTCGTCGACTCTGCGAAGCGTCGCTAGACGGCGCGGGCGTTCCGCTTACTTCCTGCCAATGAAAATGGCGCTGGTGTTCTAATTCCTTTCGCCATCAAAGGTGGCGCTAATATTTTGATTACTTCCGGCTATAAAGATGGCGCTGGTGTCGCGGTGATTCCGACATATTTATGACTTTGTGTTTAAAAGTAAGATGACTAAATTTTCAATTAAATAAATAAATATATTCTCCACACTCACTCGCCAATTCCCAACCCCTTAACTAAACATGTATTAGGATCTTTGGTAAGACACGTGGAACATAGATGACGGATAGATAGACACTGTCCCTTTTTCAACATCTAAGATTTCAGAATTAAAAAACTTGTTCATCACACGCACATTTTACCTCGTGGCCTTTGATTTCATGGCCAGATTACTATTAAGAGAACAAGCAGGTCGCCACATATAAAGCGAATTAAAAAAAACTAAAATATAACCTTATTAACAACGTCTCGTCTTGGAGAGCGATCAATCAAGCTTTCCTTTACTTTAAAGACATAAATGTTATATCGCCCAAGTCAACACATTCAACGCTTCATTATCTTTACCACAACACTACCTCCACCAGTTTGGCATCGTGAACGCGCTGGCCGCACGCCGCTAGCGTCCTTTGCGTCAAATTAAAAAGTTAAAAGCGCGCCATTTGTGAAAATTTAATTTTGCAATTTTGCCGACCATTACTGAGTTTTGTGTAGTTTTAGTGGCAATTGAAGGTGATCTGGATTGCTTTGCTGAACTCGGATGAAGGTAAGCGAATAATAACATTCTGATTACTTTTATGCAGATACCTTCCTTCCGATTTGCATAAAAAGTTTGACCCGCAAAAATATTTGTTTTGACGTTCGGGATATTTGTTTGCTTATCAACATTTTATGTGTAATCGAATCAATTATTTTAATTACATTGGTCGATATATTACGTATACAAATACCTTCACCATCGAGGTTGTATCGCTAAATTAAATGATAATTTATGTAAATTAACGTCTCATTAGTCCTTAGTCTTAGCGCGCTTTACTAGTAAAATCTAGAAATCAATAGTAAGTAGGTATACAAGGGCCTTTTCAACTTAGAAATGGTATGGTCCATTAATACGTACTAATTGTAAGAATGAGCTAAGTTCCTTATTGGACATAAGTAACCACTTTTACGACAACTCCAATAAGGTTCCAAGTTGCTCAAACGTTTTTATGGTCACGCACTGTTCGTATTACACGGCATATTCATTTGATTATTCTTTTAAATTTTATGATTTTCTTATAGTAGGCCTAAAGTTAGGGTAATTTTGTAACATAGAACATGGCTTGTTTATGATATTCAGCAGTCACGCATTTAGTTCTATCATCAATATCCTAACGTTATGCACCGTACTCAAGCTTTGCGTAAATTAAGCTCCTAGATTGAGATTATTTAAATACGGGAGCTAGAAAAATTGCACCGTATATTCACATGTTTATTATTATTTGAATATATGTTTTTATTTATGATGATTCCCCTTAACGGCGAGCAGTAGTATAATTACGCGCTTAGATTTAAAAAAATCAAAAGTAACGCGTATCTTTGTCTAAATACACCGCCGAGATATCTAGATCGCTCCTAAATCAAAATAGTTTGACATTAAATTTTCAACATTACTTCACAAGCCCCGACCAATTCCGTTCGTAACAACCTAATTGTGTTGATAGTTGCCTCGTGATCTGTCACGTGGTACCTACTCGCAGGAAATGGTTTGAAAATTATATATTGCAAATAACTATGCCTAATATTAACTAAACACTCATGTTTCTATTCATACATATGTTACGTTTCAAATGTTTTGCGGCCATATAGCTTATCATAATGTACATAATATTAATTGGAGTAAAAAGGAAAAAATAACGCGAATATATATTTCGTAGTAAGTATTTATGACCAAACATTCATTTATCAGTTTTCAATTATGCCTAAAGTTTTATGAAATCTGACTTATTTCACGATTTTGAATCGAATAAAAATATAGGTTCGACCGTGGGTCCATAATATGATCAGCTATATTTTGTGGTTCCGTACCAGAATACAATACGAAAATACAATAAATTCGCAGTTATTGAAAATTGAGCTTGATATGAAATTAAGTGTACAAGCAAATGATCACAGCGAAGTGCTTTTCACTTATTAATTATCTAGTTAATGACTATAGTCGACTATCTTTTTTATATTTTACGAATTTATTGCATGGTTGATTTCTATTCTTCGCTATCTCATGTAAGAAATATAAGCTGACGGAAACGAATCATTAAATATTAAAACAATAACTCGTTTTATTACACCTACTAAAAAACGCGCGCTGCCCGATAGTTTCATCTCGACGTAATTAGCAATATCCTATTTATTTTTAACCGTGTTTTATAACGTTATAGCGACAATAAACACTTCAAGTTTTTGCAGAAATCAATAAAATGTTTAAATAAATGTCAATTACTAATTAAGTAGGTGCCTACTAGCTAAAAATGATTACAAACGCATTTTTGATAAATAGATTTGGTACATTTTCGGAATAAAATTACACATTGTTACTTATTAGTGCTATTGATACTTAATAGTATCTAACCCAGCCCAGTTTTATTTTTGGCTGAATGTGGTTGGAGGGGCCTGCTGCCTCTTTGACTCTGCCTGCCCCTTCGGAGATTATGGGCGTGAAGTTATGTATGTATATAACAAGCTTCTGCTGGTAGTTCCTCCCATGATAAATGTTGTTTAAAAAATATCTTATGTCGTTTCTTAAGGCAAACTTTGGCTGTACTAAATTTCATCGCAATCGGAGAAGAGGTTGAGTTTTGATGACAGACAGAGTGAAAAGCAGACAGAGTTAATTTGGCATTAAGTAATTATGTTCGGTATACCCTATAAAGCCTTTCGTTTAGAAGTGAGACCTGGAACTCATCTAAAAGTCTAAAACCGTAAACGTACAAAAACGATGGAACATCGTCCATAATGAAACCTTAAAGTTCACAACTCAGTTATTAGATAACGATTATATATAATTGCCGGCTGATTAAATCTAAGAGGAAAATTAATATGTTTTTGCCTGAACTTATGGTAGTTAAGTTGTTGAAGAAAACTGGTTTCCTTAGATTATACAAGGAATTTTATATCTAATTAATTGCAAATATTCCTCCGCTCCTTAGAACAATGAAGTGATTACAGAATTTATTATTATTTTATTTACTTATTCTTATAAATAAGTCAGAATTTTTTTAACACTAGCTTTCCGTAAATATCTATGACATTTAGTACAAAACTGAGATATTGTTGTTTAGCTAATCTAGTATAATTTATATTAAATTATACGTATTATATATAATTATAATAACGAAACATTATATGTATAAATTAAGGAACTGTACCTGTTTATAATATACTAGTGAAACGAACATAATAGGTATCGCAGTGACTATTGTTGTTACATCACACAGACAACCCCTCCTTGGTTACATCACTAGCAGGCGCTTAAGTATCCTACTAGGTTAATTTAATGCCACGCTTCCAATATAAATCTGGTGTGTGGAAATTGCATAATAAATACTTATTGGACGGTGCCATTGACAAAACATTTACTAGGTTTATTTAAAGAACATGATGGAGAAATAAAGATGCTTAGCAGAAATGTAAAAAAAGCTTAGGTGCGATTTCCAGTCAGATGCATTTGGAAAATTGACAATGACAACTGACATTCAACTTAGATAAATTATATTAGAAATATCTTCAAAATAGAATCCGTCAGTACTATTCTAAAGTTAACCGTTGTTAACATAGTAACAACGTCGTCGTAACAGTACTTATCGTTTAAACAGTCTTCTAACATAAAATAACCGTTTTACATCAAACATGTTTCAAATTAGACACATGTTAAATGTGTGTTCATAGATAAACCAATGAGACTTTGTAACACCTTATTGAGTATACTTAACCCAATAATGCAATGATTAATGAGCTATGCAGATTTAATTAGCAGTACTATGTTGGTAGGATACTTCTTTTCGATTTCTTAAGCCCTTAATCCCTTGGATCCGCTCCTGTTCTCGTAACATAAGCCCGTGTAGTAGAATGCAGTAATCGCCGATAAACTTTCACTGCGCGCGCGCAGTTGCACCGCACGTGATGAATTACCGGTAGTGCAGTGCATTGCGCTAGACCGCTGCAATAAGAGAGTCCCATGTTGGTCAGGATAAATAATGTGAAAACTGTGAAGCCTGATTATTAAATCGAAATGACTGGCTGCATGTTTGAAATCTTAATATAATAGATAATAAAAAATTACTATAATAAACTATTCTCTACCGAATCTCTTGCCTATCCTTTGTGTTCCGCAATGCTTTAAAAAAGATGACGTTCATTTAGGTCTTAAAGTCTAATTATGTACAATGTTTTTAATGAACTATATGACAGTAATTAATTATAATGGATGTCAGACGACGCAACTAGACAAATCGCAATCAAAAAAGTCAAGTTTCAAATCAGTGTGAACTGAGTGGAAATAAATTGCCTATTAACCTTGACATAGATCGCTGATCTCTCAAATTTTCCGCTTAGTCTGCTGAAAAAAGAAGACACAATGATAGAACACAATGGACTTTTTGTCTTAAATATTTTTTGGGTAATATACCATGAAATCTGCTACTTGTTAATTAGTTTTGACAGTTCTTGGGAGGAAGTATAAGATGTCCCAAAATTAACGCAAGATTTGAATTAAATAGAAAATACAGTTTTTCGTCTTCAGATTGTGATTCTTTTATTGAATCATAAAATGCATAGAATAGAGTTATTTATGAAATAACACATCGGACAAATGGCTTTGCTGGCACATACGCACTATTTTATCGAAATTTTCCATGAACATTTTGCATAAATGTGACGGTATTTTTTTGATGCAGCGTTTAATTTCCTCTGGTAATGCAGTTGTACAGTTGTGGGCTTGTTGACACAGACCTTTGACTCCAAATAACCCAACAAAAATAAATCTAATAGTATTAAACCAAAAGATCTAGGGGGCCAAATCTGATCACCGAAACGAGAGAGTGCACGACTAGGAAATGTCTCATGCAGTAAATGAATTGTTTCACGGGCTGTATGGCATGTGGCACATCTTGTTGAAACCATATGCCGTCTATATCAATATCATTTAACTGAGGCAAAAAGAAGTGTGTTCTAATGTCGCGATATTGAGCACCAGTAACAGTCACTGCTTGACCAGCCTCATTTTTAAAACAAAGATACACGGCAAAGATAAGTTGTTCTATCGGGTAACGCTAACCCGTCAGCTGTCAAATTTTGCGTTAATTTTAAGACACGCTATAATATAAATGTCCGATTAAAAAAAAAATATAGTCCTGTTTTTTTTGCAGTCTAGTAACACTGCAACAAAAAACAGGCCAATTATAAATACAAAATAAGTGATATACTTAACAAAAAATAATAAATCATTTTTTTTTTATTACTCACTCACATCAACTGCGCACCTCGAGGGGATTTCGATTATAATATAGATAATAATTTTTTTCGGAAGGAATTAGAGAACCGCAACTTAACATTAAAAGAGCCGCAGGATGCCGACCCCTTTCTTTTAACTTTTCTGAAACTTATTACGAGTACGCACTCCTCCTGGGGTAGCCATCTGGTTATGTGGAGCTCGTGTCAAGGGCGTACCCACTAGACCCAAGGATATACGATTCTCGCCGTGCAATTCCACCTTGACGCCTGGTTTTCCGAACCGGTTGCTCACGCCTTCCGTAAAGGACAGTCTAGGATGTTTAAACTGACAACTTTTCGTTCCTTAATATCAATCTATTTCTCAGTGACATTGGCCGAATTAGCCTCACCATTTACGGGCACCTTTCCTCGCAAGTGCAACAATGCTATTGCACATCACTACTAGAAGCAGAGTTGCGCAACGCAACGTTGATCAATGGTCGGCGACGTACCGCGATCTCTAATGCGTTCGGGTTTCGGATCAATCGTGATCATAATAATAATAATAATGACAATGGAAATTAAAATAACTTCATTACGTCGCTTGATTAAGTGGTCATTAAAGCTAGAGCCTTGGGTTTGACTCCTGGTAGAGGCTAATAAATATTCGTCTGATAAACGCGACTATTTGTATTATAGACTCTTTGGTTTCTTTGTTATGTGAAAAACACGAATAATGTATTTTTTTAAATGTTATAAGGTATTTTTTTTTATAAATGTAATTTTTATTTAAAAATTTTTATTTAAAAATCGCTGAGATTACGTAATACTATTTTAGGTAATGAATAAAAAACTCATTTTTATATTGAATAGAGGGGTAATGAGTCTCTTACGTTTAGATATTCTGTCGTAATGACTTAAAAGGTTTGAGCAGTCTATATATAAGGGCAATGGTCTGTCATGTCAGTCGAGTGACATGAGAGACCAATGATATATTATAAAAGCTCTTAGCCTGAAGCAAAAAGCTAGCTGACAACGTTTACGACTAATTAAAACATAAGCATCAGTCATTTAAAGAAGACGTACTCCTCGTCAGTAACATACTCGTACATGTTTCAAGTCGTCTTTATAACACTTATTATTTCTGTTGTATTATTGTAGGTATACCGTCTTGTTACTATTAGTTTCTTGTTACATACGCATATCAGAGTCCAAGGAGCCTAAACTTAAACTGCACATCTATATTTAGCCAAAAATAAATTGAGATTGAACTTTTTTATATCGTAGTAGCTGAATTGCTTTCTTATTATTTGAAATATTCTACTTGAAACAAGATACCAGCTGTAAACGTACTATCGTAAGTAATAGCTTACTAATTAACATTTAAATCACTTGACTATAAATGCCTCAGTAAAGAAGATTCTTCGCTTTCTATCAGTAAGAAGTGTGATCTGAACAAGAAACCGATTCAACTTTCATAAAAAGATTCATAGTTACAGTCATTAAAATACACTTTTCGTTATTTTGTACTGGACTGGCTCTGTAAAAGAATATTATTGAACCTCCTTCGATGTCACTGTCGCAAAAGTGCTGTCATTACGTCAAGGAAGTACGAGAGGTCACGGCGAGTATGATCGATTTGATCGAAACTAATTATTTAAATGTATGATTTACTCTGACTGTTGTGTCGCAAAAATATGTATATTTTATTTAGTCAATATAAGTACGTACATACTAGCTGTCATACTCGCGTTTTTTAATCCCAGACCTAAATGCGAATTTTGGTATTGGAATTTTTAACATAAAAGAACTGGTATTTTTTTCTACATAGTAGAAATAATTCTCAAGCATCAATATTATCATGGCCACATGACATAAAAGTATGCAGTATTACGTCACGACATATTACAGATCATTCCAGAAATTAGCGGTGACAGCTTATTTATATCTTCACTGAAACATCAGTCACTATGAGCATTTCGAATTGGTTCCACAAATGTCACATTACACGGTGATCGCCGAGGCTGACGATGGAGCACGCGACGCGCCGACAATGATTGATGTCATGTGACGAGGAAAACTGCAGCGTTATTGTCCGATGATCTTACATACTCGTATTTCATACTGACCGTCCTAAAGTCTGGAGTCTTGAGTTAATGAGAGCTGTCAGGGGAATTTAGATGGATATTATTTTAAGTCTATTGTTTGTCGCTAAATGGAGTCAGTGTAACTTTTGTGAGTCATATTGCTAAGGATGAATTGAAAGTCGACAAATAATACGTACATTTTGGGATAAGAAACAAAATATTTTATTTTTGAAAGGGGAATTACCACGGATTGTGTCGCTAAAAATTTAATGGTACCACTATTTTTTACAACAAGCCTATTTTATTGGCTTAGGTTCAAGCTCCAGTCTTCCACAGACTGGTAGTTTTTGCACGGTATTGTAATATACTCTACTTCTGAAATTGTAGAACTATTATTGTAAATAAGTTTGTAAAGTGGTGCACATTGCCACTAATTTGTGGTAGAAAATAAACGTTATTTTTTAATTACTATATACCGAAAATTCCAGTTTATATTTGAAACTAAGTTTTAACTTCTAGTTTCACGGGTAAATTCTAATTAAATAAAACTATGAGTAGATTTCAATCGAAAATATGAAAGCAGTGTTGCTTCTTCAGACGTAATTAATTTGCCATAAGACATGAATAAATCTTTTATTTTAAAAGGATAACACAATCTAGTTGTCTCTTTTATTATTTTTAACTAAAATAGGTTTAAAGTGTAATATGTATTTAGGAAACCAAACATATTCTGTAAAATGCAACTTTTCTTCTGCTGTCAATAGCTAACTGACTTTATAAACTGAGGAATACCTTATATTTTCTGGTTTCTGATAATAATAGATGGTAAACGTAAAGATTTCTAATCAAAATACAGACGTAAGTTACTGTACTTACAAAACGCTTCGTTTCCACTTGAGATAGTTTATCACATTGACATTTGTCAATCGATTTGGTGCAATGGCGCGTCGAAGAGTTTCTCGTCTCACAAATTCATCACAAATTTGCCGTTTTGATATCTATCAAAATATTAAAACCTGTATATGAAAGTAAGTACTAGAATCAAACTTTAAAATAAGCTATATTCGATTAAGGTGCAAAATTAACATAACGTCACACCCATAATCCCCGAAGGGGTAGGCAGAGTCAAAGGGGCAGCATGCCCCTTCAACCACATTCAGCCAAAAATAAAGCCGGGCTGGGTTAGATGGAAAATTGTGAAAAAGCAGTGACAAGCGGCTAACCTGTCGCCTACACAATCACCCACCCAAAACCCGATATACCATTAGTCGCCTTTTATGACATGCTAGGCCAGAACCACAGTTGGCATATTCTTTTTAAGTCCCAGACCAACATGGGACAGTGGGCTGAGTTGGATGAGAAGCTGTGAAAAAGCAGTGACAAGGGGCTAGCTCGTTGCCTACTCAGTCACATACCCAAAAGCCCGTAAGGTGCAAAATTCTTTACAGCTATTATAGATACTAAGTTTCATAGTCAATTGGTCGTTTTCCTGTGGCCGGGTTCGGTTTCATGTTAAATGTTTGAACTACCGCAGATATATGTTCACGATACCTGAAAATTCGTAGAAGTAAAGAACTGAGGAGCCATTCAATGTAAAACCTTTCTGACGCGATGACGTGTTGTAGAACCCTTGAGTTTCGTGAACCTTCTTTAGGGGTCCTTACGCAGCGATAGGAATATAAGCTTCGGTGTTTGTTTAGGTATATTCAACTGAGACATGTTTATCCATAAGTTACGAACGTAACCCAGTTAACAGACATAAATTGTGTAAGGTAATAATTTTTCTTCGCACAGACGTTGGTGCGACTCACTCTTA
Organism: Glyphodes perspectalis; assembly: GCA_951394215.1. Classification (NCBI taxonomy): domain Eukaryota; kingdom Metazoa; phylum Arthropoda; class Insecta; order Lepidoptera; family Crambidae; genus Glyphodes; species Glyphodes perspectalis. The sequence goes on along the minus strand of OX596223.1, from coordinate 11,734,492 downwards.
CGGCATAATCGTAGTTAGCCATTGCCTTATAACAAGACAATTTAATCTGGCGTACCGCCAGGCTTGTATTAAGGAGCGTGCTTTTACTTTTTCTTTATTATCTGTTAGTTTTCTTTACAGGTAAAGCGGAAAACTGTCTTGATTTGTCCCTCGCCTGGCTCAATGGCTCATTCGGTAGAGAGTCTGACCCATGCGCCTGTTGAAAAAAGTTGTGGGTTCGATCTCTACTCAGGACAAACATTCGTATGATAAATACTTGTGTTTGTTCTGTGTCTGGGTGTTAATATTGAATATTCCTTGCCTAGCATGTCGTAAAAAACGACTAATGGTGTATCGGGTTTTGAGTGTGTGTTTGTGTAGGCGAAAAGCTAGTCTTGTCACTAAATTATCTAATTTTTTTTATATAACCTAGTAGTTTGATTTTTGGCTGAATTTAGTTAAGGGTTCTTGCTATCTTTTTAAATCTGCCTACCTCTGCGGGGATTACGGGCGTGATGATATGTATGTATGTACGTAAATAAAATTATAATTTATCTTTATGAAGTTTTATAAATTCATTTTGAAATAAAACAATGCTCAAATAAGTACCTCCCTGTCCTCTATTCCTTAACAAAGCAAATACATTGCTGTAAAAACTTGGCCTACAACTTAAGCCCTTACGAATAGAGGTCATTATCGCACACCCATAAATATTCGCTGTCTAACGAGATCGCTGTTGAGGTTAATTGGCTCAGATCAGTTAAGGGCGCGCTATAAGGGCTAATGAGACCGCAATAGATATCTTGTTCAGAACTGGGCTGACCTTTTCTTGTGTTGGATCTGATTTATTTTATGGAGTTTAGTATAAATTATGCTTGTTACTTGAAGCGTTGGATGATTTAGTTTAATAGGCTTCACACAAATCTTACGACTTTACACTCTACATTAATAGCGCATTGTAAGTTAAATCTTTATGTTGCAATGAGAGCGTCGACGGTAACGTCACCATTCTTAAGCTACAGAGTAAATCTTATTTGTTCCTACATATCTACCTGTATTTTTGTCAGTTTTTTTTAACAATCTTCATTTATAGTGATTGATTTGATAGGTTAACTGATAATTTGACTGTTGATAGTATGCTTAGAACACTTTTTGGATAGGGAAACATGGCTTCAATGTTGATGAAATATAACTGTCAGCGTAAGCTAACATAATAAACCGATAGAGTCCTTGAGACGCAAGGACTCTATCGGTCAATAATAATAATTTGTGTAAATGAACAGGAGACAACATCTGGTTATTATAGAGCAAAGATTGAACGCGCTTATAGATTATCGTCTGACTTATTTGTTTAAAATTCTACAGAACACTTCAGGAAGATTATTCCTGACCCACGCTAGTAGATTAATGACGGCCTTGATCTTAATGATACACCTGCTATGATAAGAATATTGTGCTATGAGCTATTGAACATACAAGTAAGAATGTTTCAACAAAAACATCCGAACAACACGACGAGGTATGCATACATTTTCTTAACGAGAATGCTCCACCATTTCGGGGAAATGACCTAGTGTGGACACATAGGAAAACTCCCACTCCAGGGCAGCCAAGATAGAAAATAGCCGAGGTATACGCACGTAAGATCCAGGGCCTTTGCATTTCCTTAAGTAATACCACGAAAAGAATCCCGGTCAATAAATGTTTCTGAACCTACCTACAACAAACGATAAGCTCTAGCCTACTCGCCCTACGTGTCAGGCTCTACAAGGAGACACCCACTCTACGCTAAACACTTCAAACCTCCGCAAAACCACCACGCCAAAGTTTGTGGGAAACGTGGGAATCAATCAGTGGCAGAGTCAAATGAAACTTAAATTAAGAGGTGTGCTTATCAGGTTTTAGGGCCCCCTCAAGCTCAGAGCCCCAGGGCACTGCCCCGCCTTGCCCCTGGGTAGCTACGCCACTGGAATCAATGCATATGTGTTTATATTTCTCGCAAAGACTACCAGTGAATTTAAATGCAATCTGTGTACAGATTAGCCTTGAACTGCTTAGATTAAGCTAAAAGGAACAATAGATGATTTCCGAACGATGCGGGTACAGATTTATAAGTACTTCTTCATTACCAATGCCGTGGGCACTACTGTATCATTAATAATGCTAGATGTATTGTGCTGCAGTTGTTGCCCATTATCTGGGAGAAAGTACTAAAACCTAGAAGAGAAAGGTGGTAGGTATATTGATCTACTCTTTCTTTTGTAGAATAGTTAGATGCACAAGGGCTGTTCTGCTCACTATAGATATGCGATGGGTGAGACAAAATCCTTCACCTTAAACTATTTTTTTAGGGCTATATATTACTCTATATAGCAAAAATAATCTAAGTGAGATATTGTGTAAGATATTTGACAGGCTCGATGGCGCATTCGGTAGTGACCCTGCCCCATGCGAAGAGTTGTGGGTTTGATCCCCACCCAGGACAAATATTCGTGTGATGAATACTGTGTCTGGGAGTTCATATCCCAAGTATAAGTATATATTTATAATACCACTGTTGATTCTGATATCAGTAACACAAATGCTTAATCTACTAAGCTCGGAGTCAGATCAATGTATGTGATGTCGTCGGATATATTTATATTTATTTATTGTCTTCATATGAAACCACGGAATTGCAAGCTGTGGAAATATCATAGAGAAATAAGCTCTGTGCTCTCTCGCGCGCAAAGTCTAGTACAAACCATGTCTGTTTCATTTCGGGATTAAAATATAGTCTAGTAGTAAGATCGTACGATTCTTAAGATTGTACTTAATTGAACCACATAAGTACAATCAATCTTTCGATGTATGATTATTGTAAGAATTCATGAGTAGACGTTGAATATAATAGAGGAAATAAATAGGTATCAACTTTTAAGTTATTTACAGAATACATATACCCCTTCAGGGATTTCGGGCGTGTTATAAACAAAACATAAAAATATAAACATAAAACTAGCGAACACTGCACTGAGCTAGGCTTGTATCGCAGAGTATAGACTACGATTACCAATTGTAATAATTTAGAACACAGCTCGAGCAAACTAGAAAATATATATTTTTTGGCAATTTATATATATATTTTTTTTTAATGTTTTGTTTGTTTTGTTTACAGAATACATTCGAAATTCATGCTTAAATTTCTCGCAATCAGAGTATATAAATGTATGTAAGTGTCCCTTTAAGTGAGTATCGTATCATAAAGCCCGCGCTTCGTCCGTCGACACTGACCTTTGCGAGAGGTCACCCACCACCTCTCGCCTTGACTTTGTCCGCTGTACAATTTCACACTGGGGAAGTTGTAAAGATATCATATTATGTTTTCTTCCGTGAGCTTCGATAATGCTTTAACACTTATCGGCGAAATGGCTTAAAGATGAAATTTATGAACTGGATTATAAGGCCTTCAGTTTGCAGTTAACACAAAAATCACGATTTTAGTTTTTATAACAAAATTAGTTATTTGTGTGGTAATTAGGTATAGCGAAAATGCTTTTGTTATTGTCTTTTGTTTAATTTTTTTTGTTTTTATTTGTTTTGTTTTATTGTATTACTAGCTGACCCGATAGACGTTGCCTGACCTTATGTAGGTAAATATTTAAGCTTCGCGTGAACTTTAAATTGCGTGAAGTCAAGATTTAAATTTATTTTAATTTTTCCTTAAGGGAAAGAGAGAAATCATAGATAACTTTGATTTATGTACATAATTGGATCTTGGCTGCCACTTATACTAAGTGGTGAAGTAATACTACTTTTTATATCAAACCGAGTGAGGTGTGTAAGGACCATGTCATAATATGACGCTCGGTGTTCTCAGCTTTCCCGGTTATGTAAGTGAAATGATCTCTCAAATCACTACACAGTCCTTACTAATTACTTAGTAGCAGCGTCAGCCATCACTCCAGTTGTCAGCGATTGACCCACCTCGACTGCCGTAGGGCGTTGCGCAAGCGCACCGCGGCCTTTGACACATAATAGGGATGTTTGGCAAGCGGTAACCCTCGCGCCACGCCGTGCGACGCTAAGTAGAATTTCACATTTCACAATGTTAACGATTCTGGTCTTTTTATAAACTGTATATATCAAAGATACTCAACTTCTTTAAAAGAGTCTGGCAGTTTCTTCATTTTGCGGTTTCTTGATTAACTCACGGTTCACTCTTCTATTTTCGCGTCAAATATAAAAACCGCAATGACTTTAAATATCTCGCATGCGGTTTTAATGAAAGTGATGGTAGAAATTGCAAATAAACAACTCGTACAAGTTAGTTATATATATAAATTTCTATAATTGAATGATTAATCGTACAACTACCAATGTAAGTTCGGTTGCATTTAGATAGATAATTTTTGAACAATCATAGATTTTTGTTTTTCTTAAAGTTACAAACTTTCCAAACCTAACTAACTTAACAAATTAACAAGGTAGGTACTAAAAGTACCTAAGAAAAGAGAAAGTAAACAATTTAATATATCAATTTGTGATCCTGGGGTAAGCTTCAAAACGATTACCATACTTAATTTTTTGATTCAACCTTCCATCCAAATTTCTATAATATACTTCCTAAGCGGACTGTTGATATCCATCCACTATTCCTAGTGTTCACCTTCCCATGTCACCTGTAGTAGATTTATTCTCTTTCATAACTCCTAATCAATTGGTATCGTAACATCCAACTATTAGGTTCCATTAATTAGATGAAAGAAGGAAGTCCAAGTGATGAAAGCGAATATTATCTTGAAAGTACTAGTAGAAATCGTTCAGAAATGTTGGTGCAACGCCCTTGAGTGGCCAGCGATGATGAATCAATCATTGTGCAAAGTAAGGCCAGCTGGGCGATCGCAGATGGAGACGTAAAAATATTATTAGCTCCGTCGGTGATACTGATGGTATTTTTGCCTTTGTTCTTGAAGGCATTGCTAATGCAGTGAGGCATGCTGGGAGCATGACATGTATGCACAGAGAAAATTCCATATTGCACTTCTAGTAATGTTATTAACATTTTGAGGAAAATATTTGTCCCGTGTTGGTCTGGGACTATAAAAGAATTTGTCAACTGTGTTTCTTGCCTAGCATGTCGTAAAAGGCGACTAATGGTATATGGGGTTTTGGGTATGTGATTGTGTAGGCGACGAGCTAGCCACTTGTCACTACTTTTTCACGATTTTCCATCTAACCCAGCCCATTGTCCCGTGTTGGTCTGGGACTTAAAAAGAATGTGCCAACTGTGTTTCTTGCCTAGCATGTCGTAAAAGGCGACTAATGGTATATCGGGTTTTGGGTTTGTGATTGTGTAGGCGACAAGCTAGCCACTTGTCACTACTTTAACACAATTTTCCATCTAACCCAGCCCAGTTTTATTTGGCTGAAAGTGGTTAAAGGGGCCTGCTGCCCCTTTGACTCTGCCTACCCCTTCGGGGATCACGGGCGGGATGTTAAGAGAAGAGGAAAATATATTTTCATCTTCAAACTTTGCCTGTAGGTGACAGAATGCGGTTCATTCAAATTGGATCTATTTTTGGGGATATGGACATTCAACTAAATTGTTTATCTATATTATCGTTGTATGAATTCAAACCTATGTATGTATGTATTTACATATGTAAGTATCATCACGCTCTCAATCCCTTAAGGAGGGTAGAGAGGGTCGAATGGGTAGCAAACTTTTATCACTTTAACCGAAAATAAAAACCTAGTTGTTAAATCTGGGTTTGGGTAGATGGAAATTTGTGTAAAAGCAATGACAAGCGGCTAACTTGCCTACACAATTACATTCGCAACACTTTATTAAATTCACAATAATATGCACTTTCTGAAAATCAATAATTCTCCGTATTAATCAATTAAAAGTCGTTTGTAAATGCCCTATAACTAGAAATGCGTATGATTGATCGACTACCGTTCCATATGCGCTATGCAACTACAACGCGTTAAGTAATGAAGTTATTACTCGTAATTGCGACACAGAACTGGTAAAGTAATTAGTTAATTGTACCATTCATACCATAGAGTTAATTTAATAGAAAAATGGTGTTTAATAATAGTATGCACCAGAATGATTATAGACCAAATAATAACTAACATTTTAAAATGTGTAATGTACCATTATAATATTTGGACAGTGTCAACTGATTTCTAGTGTTCTATATAGCTGACATAAACCAAATACTACAATACTTCTTGTAGTAAGTTGTTAATTTTTCGACTATGGCACTTCAATTATTAAGGATCTTGTTTCATAATATGAAGTGCTAACTCCTATAGGAATGTACCTAGACTTTAGTGATTTTAAGTACGGTGTGATACCATGCCACTGTCTTGACAACGAAGGAAAATGTTTTACCGTTAAAAGAGTTTTAGAGAGAAAAGAATACGGTAAAACGACGCACTTCAATTAAAACACATCGCATTTCAGTTGGCTATGGACGTGAATACATGATCAATTGTGTCTGGTATTTCTTAACTGAAGATTACGAAGGTCTGATAGCATTCGCTTCATGTAATCGCTGTTAGGATCTCGGTTGAATCATGCCTTACCAAGACGTGGGGCAAACGCTAGCCAGAAGGATCTGCATACAAACATATATGGTTCCACATTCACGATGCTTTAAGGATTTGAATATAAGAAGTTAACATAGAGGCATGCTCCGGTGGTTCGGACATGTGGAAAGAATGGATGACGAAAGATTGACTAAACAGATATACAATGCGAATGTGGAAGGATGTAGGAGCCGCGGAAGGCCCAGGCTCACCTACCACGACCAGATTGGTCGTGTATTAAAAGAAGGTGATGTTAGGAGTCATAAAAATCGTAGAGCTTGTATGAAAAGGATTATGAATGTTGAAGAGGCGAGTGAGGTGTGTAAGGATCGTGCCATATGGCGTTCGGTTCTCTCTGCCTACCCTGCTAGGGAAGTGGCGTGAAGTTTAGTTAGTTAGTTAGTTAGTTAGTTAGTTAGTTAGTTAGTAAGTTAACATACATCTACATATAGAAGTACTTATAGTTGTAAATAATTTGGACGAGGTATGCTTTTGAATGGGAATTATGATTATATTAATGAAACCATTTAACTTGATCAATTATTAATATAAAGCTATAGTAAGGAATCGGCATGGGCCCTCACATGAAAATCAATAGGCTTCTTCCTTAATAATATTTTTATATATAATTAATAACATATATCTAATATATATCCTTAATAACATATACATATATCTTTAAAGGGAGTAAACCTTCTCTTTTAATTTTTCGTCGGGTTAACTTTACTCAATTAGTCTGAGAGTCAAGAAAAATAATTTAGTAACACGTTTGAACATCGTTAATGTACTCTTATATTGGTCACCGCACGCACCTTATTGTAACCAGAATGAAACTATAATGACATATATTTATCAATAAAAACAGGTCACGTTACAATGATAACACGCATAATGATAAATTTGTCACCAGCCATCTGATGTCGACTCATTAATTTATATAAATAATACAATTATAAATTCTGCATTTAAAATCAATAAATGCTCATCATTCCATTCAAGTTAAGAGAACATTTCAATTTCGGATACCTTTTCAAATTTAATGAGAATGAGAGTTTTTTACTTGATATAGGTATGATATGATAGAAATAGAAATACAAAGTCAGAATCAAAGTGTTTATTTGCATTGCACATTAAAGAAACGTAGAAGAAGTTCAACAAACAGACGATGTCTTTTAACTATAGACATTCATAATAAGCATTTAAATTACTCATAAAAGCACAGTGACTCACACAGCGGCACAGGGGCAATACCTTACAAAGCTCGTGACTAAGGAGTTAAAACGGAGACTAAAATAAAAGACCACTGAATGAGCTGGCTGGACTGTTTGAAGGCGAGAGAATTACTTCAATAAGACTATATTTACACATGACTGAAATATACTGTGCTTATCCTTTAATCGGAATTGGTCTGAGATGAGAATTCATGACGTCACATTCTTTTATATACTAGGTGCTTACTAGTGAGGCCAGCCTGGCGTCAAGGGTCACCTTAGCCACATTTCTAGTAAAAACTTCAAGGGTAAATTCGTCATTAGGTCAAGTGGTTGAATGATTTCCTTGAAATGATCTCTATAATATAAAAATATTATGCATTTAAATAGTCGAATTATTTGTATCGAATCAATAAGGAAAATAACTGGGTCCACTACAGTTTTTTTTTTTTATTAAAAAAGATTACAATTATACTTTATAGATATTTACATACATATACAGTACGGTCCCATGTGGGTTTGGGACTTAAAAAAATGTGCCAATTGTGTTCCTTGCCTAACATGTTGTAGAAGGCGACTAATGGTATATTGGGTTTTGGGTGTGTGATTGTGTAGGCGACGAGCTAGCCACTTGTTACTACTCTTTCACAATTTTCCATCTAACCCCACCCAGTTTAATTTTCGGCTGAATGTGGTTATGGCTAGCTACCCTTTCGACACTGCCGGGGTAGGCAGTGTCAGGAGATTACGGGCGTGATGATTTGTAAGTATGTATGTATGCTACAGTATAAATTGTATTACAAAAGACGCCTATATGTTTTTAGGTTACATTAATCTCAACGCATGCAACATCTCATTTGATTAAGATATCCTGAAGCTAAAGATAAGCCAACATATGCGTACACTGATAAAACTCTAATTATAAATTTACTGTCAGAATAATATTTTGTACTCTGTAGAAAACAAAATTCTTAAACCTTAAATCAATATGCAATCCTAGTAAACTTAAAGTGGTAATAATGAGCATTTGTAAGTCCTCGTGGTTTTTCTAGGATGCTTTATAAATAAGTCATAAACCTTCAATGTATTGTTTATTACCATTTACGGAGGTTAATTATGACTTTACAATTACTTGAATTCGTTTTAGTCACAAACGTCGTGTCATACGTGACATACGTACAGTATAGCTTATATGAGACTTGGTGTAATATTTTGTCTATCCTATAAACCACTCCGGTTTATAGTAAAGACATAGATTATTCGCTTTTTAAGGAGTGCTGGGCGAAGAACACAATTGGTGCCTAAGCTTCTTTAAAAGCAGTCCTTGGCCCATATGGAGACAAGAGAGTGAATGATGCTGGTAAGCAAATCTTGGAAGTATGTTTGGAACGGAACCTCCTTGTGGCAAACACTATTTTCCGTCATAAGGATATTCACACGTATACTTGGAGACGGAATGATCAAAAAAGTGTGATTGATTTGATTTTAGTTGATAGCCGCCTCCGCAATAGTATATTGGATACAAGAGCCTACAGAGGCCCTACTCTTGAAACAGACCACTACCTGGTAGTATGCCGGTTTGCTGGGCTTTTCAAGAAGTGGAGGCACTGGCGAGTGCGTACTCCATGCGGAGGCACTGAAAGGATAAGGAATGAAAAACTGGAAGATGAAAGTGTAAGGAGTGTGTATGTAGGCTTAGTCAATGAAAGACTTGCGAATGCGAGTCTTTCTGACTTAGATGTTGATGATTGCTGGAACATTTTGAAAGAGAGCATGGTGGACAGTGCAAAAGAGGCATGTGGATGCGCAAAGAGACGTAGAACAATGAAAGGTGACACATGGTGGGATGAGGAGGTCAAAGCCTCCGTAGCGAGAAAGAAGAAGGCCTGGCTTGATTATGTCTCATCTTTGCAAATGGATGAAAGTATGCTTGAGATGAAGAAAGAAATATACCGTTATTGCAAGAGTGAAACCAAAGCTTTAGTGAAAGAGAAGCGTGAAAGAGTAGCTATGAATGAAGAAAGGAGACTGACGAATAGTTTCGAGGCTAATTCCAAGCTCTTTTGGAGGGAGGTTAAGAGGTCTCGGGGATATTCGTCGGCATCCGGAATGAGTAAGATTAAATCTAAAGCTGGTGACATTCTTGCAAACCCGAACGAGGTGTTAGAACGGTGGAGTGAATATTTTGGAGAAATGTATGAGTATGTCTCTGATGTTGGCACTGAGAGTGAGACTATGTCTGATTCTGTGGTGCCAGCGTCTGATGAAGACATCACTATGAATGAGATTGAATGGTCGATACGAAGTCTGAAAAGTGGAAAGGCCGCGGGAATAGACAAGGTATCTGCGGAGATGATCAAGCTAGGTGGCGCTAGCGTCCAGGACGCTTTCTGGTTCTTGTGCAATCTATGCTGGAGAAACGGAAAGGTCCCAATGGACTGGCGACGGGCAGTTATCGTGCCTCTGTACAAGGGTGCTGGGTCACGTATGGACTGTGCCAGCCATAGAGCCATCAGTTTGATCAGCTTAGCAGCAAAGGTGTATGGCAAGATTATTGAGAGGAGAATGAGGGTGAAATCTGATGGAATGTTGTGGGAGGCACAGGGAGGTTTCCGGAATGGTAGAGGATGCACGGATCAAGTTTTCTCTCTTCGCAACATCGTGGAGAAGCATCTGGCCAAAAGTCAGAGGGTTTTTTGCGGTTTTGTGGATATGGAGAAGGCCTTTGACAGGGTTGTACGAAAGGACCTTTGGGACATATTGCCGAGATATGGGATTGATGGAGCATTGCTTCGTGCTGCGCAGTCCACCTATGTGGGATGTACGGCATGCGTGCAAGTGGAGGGCAGCCTGTCACCCTGGTTTGACGTCAATATTGGTGTCAGACAAGGATGCGTGCTGTCTGCTCTGCTGTTTATCCTATATCTCGACCAATGTCTCCAGAGGATTAGATCTATGAATGTTGGAGTGCGTATGGGTGACCTGGTTGTAAACTGCCTGCTTTACGCGGACGATGCCGTACTTCTAGCAGAGTCGGCATCGGATCTGCAGCAACTAGTCACAACATTGAAAGATGATTGCAAGGAGAGAGGCTTACATTTGAATGCGAAGAAAACAAAGATTATGGTGTTTGAAAGAGATGAAACCAGAACGGATACAAGGATAACGGTTGACGATGTAGTGCTGGAACAGGTGAATGAAATTGTATATCTAGGATCTGCATTTAGTAGAGATGGAAGGTACTCCGCTGATATAGAAAGAAGAGTGAATGCAGGGAATAGGGTGAATGGAGCGTTAGGAAAACTTTTAGGCAGCAAAATCTTAAGCCAGAAGGCCCAGCTCGCCATACACAATGCGGTGCTGATTCCTACGCTAACATATGGAAGCGAGAGTTGGGTATGGCAGAAAGAGCATGAAAGTAGAATAAACGCGGTCGAGATGCGTGCGCTGCGGAAAATCTGCGGTGTATCGCTCACAGACTGCGTTCGGAATGATGATGTAAGAAAGAGAGTTGGTCTAAAGGACAGCGTCGGAGTCAAGGTAAGAAGAGGCATGCTCCGGTGGTTCGGACATGTGGAAAGAATGGATGACGAAAGATTGACTAAACAGATATACAATGCGAATGTGGAAGGATGTAGGAGCCGCGGAAGGCCCAGGCTCACCTACCACGACCAGATTGGTCGTGTATTAAAAGAAGGTGATGTTAGGAGTCATAAAAATCGTAGAGCTTGTATGAAAAGGATTATGAATGTTGAAGAGGCGAGTGAGGTGTGTAAGGATCGTGCCATATGGCGTTCGGTTCTCTCTGCCTACCCCGCTAGGGAAGTGGCGTGAAGTTTAGTTAGTTAGTTAGTTAGCTTCTTTAATATGGGGTGTATTTTAACGTTAAGTCAAGCTGTAGATATTTAAGAAGAAGAAGAAGAAAAAAATCTTTTATTTGGTACCAAAAATACAATGTGAACAGGAAATAAAAGAACTAACAATACAATTTACAGAAAATAGGATCTTTACAAACACAAAATGGGTAGGTACTAAAATAGTCTCCGCTCAGTATCGAGCCATGACGAGCAGGGTGCGCGTCACGACCACTGGTATTCTGCGGATGCCATGGTGCGGGCATCTAGCCCGGCCAAACAGCATCATCTGCACCATGCACCATATTATATTATTTAAATATAGTTCATAAAGGTAAACAAATAGTTTACGTTGTGTATGTAATAAATCATCTGTATATGTTATATGTATGTATAGGTACTATATCATAGTATTGACAAGCTCGATGGCGCATTCGGTAGTGACCCTGCCACATGCGCCAAGAGTTGTGGGTTCGATCCCCACCCAGGACAAACATTCGTGTGATGAATACTTGTATTTGTTCTGTGTCTGGGTGTTAATATCCAATATATAAGTATATATTTGTAATACCACTGTTGTTTCTGATATCGGTAACACAAGTGCTTAAGCTATTTACTTCGGAGTCAGATCAATGTATGTGATGTCGTTGAATATTTATTTTATTTATTTATTTATAGTTTATATAATTATGTTTATAAGTTTTAATAATAATCAATTAGAATTTAAAGCAACCTTATCCGTATGAATACTATCCATTGCAAAAAAAAATATAGTACGTCAAGTATGGAACTAGAGAATTGAAGTGACAAAACAGGAAAATAATATACGAAGACACCAACACCTACACTTTAATTAATTGTGATTAGTTTCATGCACAGGAAGATACCATTCTATTAAACCGGCAGGAAAGTCCGTGTTCATTTCAATGATGATGCGTGATCGTTTAATTGCCGTATAAATGGTGCTAGCTATCTATCTACAATATTTATTTACTCTAACTTTTTTTACGAAGTGATGGTGTGTATAGTGAATATATGATTTCTTTATTTTCCTCATCCTACGATACATAAAGAGATAGTTAAGTTCGTAGATACAAACTAGGAATCGTGAAACCCCCAAAAGAGTAAGCAGAGTCCAAGAATGAGCTCCTTAAACCTCATTCAGCCAAACATTTAGTGGGTGTAAAATATATGTCACCTACATATAAAAAAATATATGTAGGGGACATATACTTTTTTTATTTATAATATAAATGACGTATAAAAATAATAATATGCATAAAAATATTTTAGTCATTTAACGCATTCATCGGGTATAAAATAAAATACTGGGAGTGAAAACGGAACTAATATTTATCAATAAGCGGCGCGGCGGGCGGCTAGCACTTAAGCATTTCTATAAAGTCGCGCGAGCCGCGTGTAGTACCGCGCGAGCCACCGCGCCCGCGCACGCGGCCGTTCAGTTTGGAGTCTTATAACTTGGTCATTAATCAAGATACAAAAAAACTTCCTGATTTGATTACCTGTTTTATAGCAGACTTTAACAAATAAATAAAAAACGCTATGCACATGCCTTATTTCGGTAATAACGTAAAAGAGTATTGCTATTCCAGAATAATTCCTATACAATGTCAAATTTAAATAACGTGGTCTACTTAGAGCCCCCGCCTAAATAGCACCTGCACGAAGAGGAAGTGGCCTAGTCCTCGAACAGCACCTATCGATATTTTTGGCAGGTGCTGTTCGTGGATTAAAATTTATTTTTATATTTTTGTCCACAAGCAGCACCTGCAACTAGTGCTGGCTGCTAATTTGTTAGACAGAACGTTATTAAATGATAGCTATCGATAAAAATCACTTGTTATATAATTACAAATATGTATTTTTGTACATACGAAGTGTGTCTAGGCGACATTTAGAGGTATTCCTCGTGGAGCTAGTAGTTGAAGAGCTACTAATGAAGAGCTAGTAAATGATTCCTCCAAGAGTCAGTGTCAGTAGCTCTTCAAAAATAAAATCAAATATCAGACTTCATCACATAAATTGTTACGGATATCAGAATCAACAGAGGTAATACAAATATATACTTAACATTCAATATTAACACCCAGTCACAGAACAAAAACAAGTTATCATCACACGAATGTTTGTCCTGGGTGGGCATCGAACCCACAACCACAACCATAAAATATTAAAATTTAATTCCTCGAAGAGCTAGTAGGGTACATCGAGGGACGTACGTGCCTATTAACTATAAACGTTGTCAATATTTTTTTTTAAACTCAGCTATTTGTACAACTGGGTACCAAAATTATTATTACATTTAATGGGTTGCCTTAATCTGTAGGTATTCCCAAGCAAAAAACCACACATACCATTGACCAACAACCATAAAAACACAAAGAGTCCGCATCGCCATGCCTACGTCACAACATAGCTGGCGGTGCGCATGCGTCACTACGACCAGTAGTATCCCATACTGGTTACGTCACGCATCTCAGCCGGTTTCCGTACTAAAAGGTATTTTGATAAGGTTTCTTGTTTCACATGTAAGTTCGCGTATACATAAAAGGAAATTTAATTAACTGCAGTTGAGTGAAATGGTCATATGAAGTGTCGTCAATTAGGGTTGGTCGGTCAATTAAAAATACGGTTTTAGAATACCTCCATGTTTTGCAAATGAATTCATATTATATTTTCTAATACGTTTAAAAATGAGAACTGTCGCAGATCGAACTGAATAGATCAAAAAATAAAAAAATACTGTATTAAAATCTTTCAAGGAGCTGGTCTTTTAACAAAATCTGGTAGTACAACCATAACTGACTAACTATTTAAGTAGGTCAGTTATTTAGATAGTTATTGGATATGAGGTAAATGGCAGGGGCGTAGCTACCGCCGTATCTGCCGTATTAATTATACGGGGCCCCCGAGTCACGGGGGCCCCCGAAGTGCGTAAGCAAAAATTAAGAAAAACTTACATACATACATAACAGGGGTAAGCAGAGTCAAAGGGGCAGCATGCCCCTTCAACCTCATTCAGCCAAAAATAAAGCCGGGCTGGGTTAGATGGAAAATTGTGAAAAAGCAGTGACAAGCGGCTAACCTGTCACCTACACAATCACACACCCAAAATCCGATATACCATTAGTCGCCTTTTACGACATGCTAGGCAAGAACCACAGTTGGCACATTCTTTTTTTTTTGTCCCAGATCAACATGGGCCAAGTCCCAGACTAACATGGGACATGGACATGACAAGAAAAACTTCAAAATTAATAAATCAGTTTGCCGAAAAAAAGGCAAGGAGAGTGTATATTATATTTAATTTGAATTTGAATTGTTTGTTTAACATTTTTTTTTCTTTTGTGAGAAATCTTTACCCTTCATAAGGGCCCCCAAAAAAAAATTGTACGGGGCCCCGTCAAGTCACGCTACTCCACTGGTAAAGGGTAATATAAATATATGTCGGTGATAATAAATAATAATACAGTTTAATTTTTGTACCTTGTAAAATACATATGTATATTGCTTTAGTAAATTTGACAGAAAAACACAATGAACATTATTCATTGCCAGGTGGGAATTTTCAACTGACAAATTACTTAGAACAGGAAAATAAATTAACTAAAGATAAATACGAATTTGACATAGATTATAATATTAACTTATATTTAGGTAATATAACTTATTTTTAATAAAAATTTTAAACTCCCAAACACGAACTAGTAAAAAAATAAGGACTCCACGCTGTCATACTATAGCGTGAAGCCACGTTTATGCATGTGTGAGTGAGATACATAAGGAAACCAGATGTTGGATATCTGTCATTTGGAGCACTTATTATGTCAATGTGTGACGTAATTTGCTTGTCAAGTTGGAGCACCTGAGGAGCTACAACGTGTAGTTAGTGGCGCGAAGTCCTTCTGTTTTTACTAGTCCGTGCTCCCAAATAAAACAGTTACCTTGGTCGCAATATGCCAAATGGAACCGTTTCGCTGGTAATTTATAAAAAGAAATTTATGTTTAGACAAAAACTACTTATTTATGAATAACAGATAGGCATAGGCTTAATTCCAAGCAGATCTACTTCATGTACCGTCTTATTTAATTACCTAATGAACTACCCTTTCTTCCTACCTAATGAACACTTAATACGGTTAAGTATGCGGTAACAAGTCGAAACTCGCCAGTTACCGCAACGGGCGGACAGGTGATCAGCAGATCGGTGCTAAGTAATGCCCTCCTTGCATTATTGGCATCGTAATTAAGAGAACTGCGTCATAGTCATCGATATCCCCGAGTTTATTGGAGTTAGGTGCTAAGTTATAAGCGGATAGCGAGTTATATACATCACTTAAAGTGGTATTTTTGACACTAACTAATTGAAATTACTTCATAACTTCGACAAGCTCGATGGCGCATTCGGTAGTGACCCTGCCCCATGCGCCAAGAGTTGTGGGTTCGATTCCCACTCAGGACAAACATTCGTATGATAAATACTTGTGTTTGTTCTGTGTCTGGGTGTTAATATCCAATATTTAAGTATATATTTGTAATACCACTGTTGATTCTGATGTCCGTAACACAAGTGCTTAAGCTACTTACCTCGGTGTCAGATCAATGTATGTGATGTAGTCGAATATTTATATTTATTTAGACTGGCCCGATAGTCGAGTGGTCAGAGACCCTGGCCACGAAACCGAGGGTCGCGGGTTCGAATCCCGCTAGGGGCAAATGTTTCGTGTGATGAACATGGGCATTTGTACTCGAGTCAAGGATGTTTATAAACGTATTTAAGTATGTCTATCCGTTCACCTAGTATCCATAGCACAAGCATAAGCTTAGTTTGGGACTAGGGAATTTGTGTCAGTCTTGAGAATTTATTTATTTTATTTATTTATTTATTTAACTATTCTTTATAGAGATATTGTTATACTATTCTGTAACTAATTGAATGTGACTGAGCTTTTTATAAAGTCCCAAGAAAGGGTAGGTTACGTTTTCCTCAGATAAATGTTATCAAAAAAGAGTGAACAGTAACGTTATGATAATATATACTATAATATTATACAGCTGAAAAGTTTGCTTGTTTGTTTGAACGAGCTAATCTCAAGAACTACCGGTCCGATTTAAAAAAATATTTTAGTGTTAGATAGTACATTTATTGAGAAAGGCCATAAGCTATATAACATTAACTATAAACGCGGTTGAAACCTTTGTATTTTTAATATCTAACCGCTGCCTCTCTTGGCTCGCGCTCCCCAAGTTCCTCAATGAATGTGCTACAACCGACTCGAGTCACGTACTCACATCAGTTTCACTTCTGCCTCGGAGCAATGCACCCGTGACTGCTGGCCCACTCAGTGTTCCGATATCTCTTAAACTCGATCGAAGTGTTCCGATTATTACTCGATATCGAGTATTTATCGATAACAGTGTTAGTGCTGTGTTTTTTCGTGTTCAGTTTTTGTGCTGCCTTGTGATTGAAATTCGAGGTTTGTTTTTGTTTTATTTTTTATTGTAAAAAAGGTTTTGCTATAATAGATGTAGCTTGTGATATTTGTTTACACAATTACTGCAAGCGTTGTTTTTTTTATTTTCGTTAGAGCATTAATAACATATTGTGTGTTTTTGGTTTTGTTTTTTATTGGAATTTTAAATTGGTATATTTTGTACTTATTTGTGTTTAACTAATTGACTAAACTTTACGCCACTTTTCTGACGGGGTAGGCATTTATTTTTAGTAAAGTAATAAGTTTCTACCTAAAAAAGATACTAATAAAGAGGTGCTTTGGCCGCAAAACAGTTGTATATGGAATATTCTCACTTATTATACTTAATCAAAATAGGGAATTACGTATAAATTTCTCTTTCCGTGTCGTTCTGGGACTTAAAATAAATGTGCCAACTGTGTTTCTTGCTTAGCATGTCGTAAAAGGCGATTAATGGTATATGGGATTTGGGGTATAAAAAACCCTATGATTGTGTAGGCGACGAGCTAGCCACTTGTCACTACTTTTCATCTAACCCAGCCTAGTTTTATTTTTGGCTGAATGTGGTTGAAGGGGCCTGCTGCCTTTTTGACTCTGCCTACCCCTTCGGGGATTATGGGCTTGATGTTTGTATTAATTCTAGACTCTGTCTGCCCTTTTGGGGATTTCTGGTCTGATGATATATAAATCATAATTAGTACATACTAAACGTCATATTTTCAGTGCTCTGTCTTGTTTAAATTACAGACGGAGACAAACCGTCTGTAATTTATATTGCCAGAAAAAATATACTAATTGCGTCACAAAATTGCAGCGTAAGTAATTACACAGAAATCACAATTACATAAGACATAATTACTTCGACTACCTATAATACCCTTAAATAAATATGCCCACAAAACGTTATGTTCCAACAATGTAACATTTTAAATAACACTGTGCAACACTAATTCATACATTATTTTCCTGGTGTCAGCAAAGGAAACCGAAGAGTGGAAAATAGGATATGATTCATCGACATGTAATTTACTCCATCTATGTAATATTGCATATTTTGTATGTTTTAGGATGGGTGGATACTGTTTTATCAGGACATTTAATATATACAATCTACATAATCCTGAGATAGACACAATATAAATATATAATGTTTGAGCCAAAATTTATAAAAGCATTATTTAATGTGACGTGCTAGTTGAATCAAGCAATTAAAATACCCATGATGCTTTAGCGCGATCAGTTCTCTCTGCCTACCCCGCTAGGGAAGTGGTGTGAAGTTTAGTTAAAAAATATTTTGTCATTTTCAATGTTTTTTTAATTTTAGACGGTGCACTTCATTCGAATCTTCATGCTTACTTAAGTTATATCATAATCAGCTTTCGATTTACTATTGAAATTCTATCAAACTCTATGTAGTTACATGAACCCGTACGGTATTTTTTTTATAAAAAGCGACATTTTGCCCTTTTTCCCGTTTGTTCAACGAGATTAATTGTTACATTAAAGAAACCACCATAATAAGATAGGTAAACCAGAACTTATACTTAAAGGAAGTTTAAACAATTATGTACGTGGGGTTTTTCGCGATGTTACCGTAGATACCTATAATGTAATAAGTAGATACTCATATAGATATTTGAACTTATGTTTAGTAATCTATCATACGTCATACATAGTCCTTATCAGCTGTCACTCTTAAGTAGTCGTATTGAATCAAATCTGTCAAAATCAATGTCTTTCGATTCGATTTCCTAAAATACCAAAGAGATAAAAACCAATAATCCAAAGTTCATAAATTGATCCAATCAATTCGAGTCAAGGAATCGTGTTTCAACCCATGGAGTTTGCGTCAACGCAACCAAAAAAATCTGTTCAAAAGAACCCAGACACTTAATTGGCGAGCCACATCCACTCGTCACAATTAACCTCCTCGGAGCAGCAATTCAGAACAATAATTTCAAGGTCAAGCGCCGCAAAACGTCTTACAAAAACGGCCAACATTCGTCACAGCGAATTTACTTTTTCTGACAGACGTCTATATGTACATCTTTGATTTGATTACGAACGGCTAATCACGTTCTTTTTTGGAGATTTTATGATATATCATCATCATAGACTAGGTAATATGTATAGGCAAGACATGTAATTTCCAGTGCTACTGATTTTTTTTAATATCCGTTTCTTCCCTAATATTTACTTCATTTCTAAAATAGACCTACCTATAAACATAGGTTCAGACCGAGAAGGAGCAGGCTCTTTACCCACTTTGAGCCGAAAATAAAATTGTGTTCATCGAAAAGCTTTTGATACATTTAACATTAGAAGACTTCATTCAAGAATATACTTACTATAAAGCTTAATAGCTTTAATCTATAATATATGCGTAATTTAAAAAAACTGCTCAGTATATATAAATTATCTATTTTCAATTTAAGAACAACAATTCAATCATGATTACTCATCCACAGTAATTTAAATATGCTTGTTTTTCGCGACGTTTTTCCTCACCGCATAACTAACGGCAATGTATCAGTAACATAGATTTTGATTACTTAAAAGTACGTCTTCGGGTTTGGACCAACACTGGATTAGATCATTCAGATTTAGTTATTGTAAATTGTATTACTCATCAGATATACACCTTCCTATAAATGTATTCTTATTTTGATCCAAACTTTCACCTCATCGTTATGATTTTATCACAATCTTTTATCTAGCTTTGTGTTCACAGATCAAAGATAATTTTAATAATTGGTTTAGTTTCACAATTTTAATTTAACAGGCGACAGCGCTAAAAGAGTTATGTAGGTACAATAAAATCAACGAATTAGCTGTTATCATCAAAAACTTTCAAATATAAGGCTACAAAAGCTGCAGTATTATGATAAAATTTGTTATCTTCGACCCTTTCGTTACAGGAAATCGGGAATACAGAAATAACTTAGACGCATTATTGTCTAAAGTGCATACCTAAGTAGCCTGGAACGCACCCCTCGGCTATATCCAAGCACAGCGACAAATAAAAATAAATTGGCACATTTCCAACGTTCCACATATGCGTTGCGATAATGCATTAAAATTCACGAAATGCAACGTTTAATCACATGGATTTCTGTGCGATTCGTCATTGAATATTTAAGTTCTATATATAATTGGAACACTTGTTTGAGTTGTAAATTAACACGATGTTCTCTGCAAATTTCATATGTTTTATCCTTGTATTAATTACTGCTCGGTATAGTATTGCCTTGTCCTATATTAGGTGTCTACGTTAAGCACATTGGTCTTTATTTGCATATCAACATAAGGTCATATAAGGCTGCATTAGTATTTTCTTGGTAGAACTTGCATTTGTCAATGGGCAGAATGGTCTGCGGCTTAGAAGTGACTTTTGACGTAGATACCTTTATTAAAAAGTATACTAATATACATAAAGTAGCATTTCGTGAATTTTTTTTTGACTGCCTCGATGGCCTCACCAAGAGTTGTGGGTTCGATCCCCACCCAGGACAAACATTCATGTGATGAATACTTGTGTTTGTTCTGTGTCTGGGTGTTAATATCCAATATTTAAGTATTTAATCGTACCTGTTATTTCTGATATCTGTAACACAAGTACTTAAGCTACTTACCTCGGTAGTCAGATCAATGTATGTGATCATCATCTTCCTAGCGTTATGTCCCGTGCTAAGACGCGGTCCGCTTAGACCATGATCCAGGATTTAGCGAGTCTGGTAATTACAGTCGCTTTTAATTACACAATTATAAGCGACTGCCGATCTGACCTTCGTAACCCTAAGATAGGGGAACCAGACAATTTTTGGATCACGGTTAAAAATCCAAAGTTGTTTGAATTTGCAGGTTTCATCACGATGTTTTCCCTCACCGTCGAGCTAGTGGTATAAATACGTACATAGATTTAATAAATCTAGAGGTAGGTACGTGCCCGGGATTGAACCCGCACTCCTCGGTTAAGAGGCGCGTGTCCTTACCATTGAGCTACCACCGATCAATGTATGTGATGTAGTCTGATATTGATTTATTATTTTATAAAGTAAAGATTCTATAATAATTTATAGAACTTTTGAAAATCTCGCCGCATAAACTCATATTCTTGAGGCAAAGAGAGCGTGGTATAACATATGGTAGCCAACCTGAGACACGGAGTTTGAGTACATAAAACTATTCACAATTCTACGAGCGAAACATAGCAGTACCTAAGGGTAAAAACTGTTCGTATCGATCTTTTGTGAGCGGGTAATAATTTATAAGACGGTTCGTGTCTGGCGATTCATTTTGTACTTAGTATTTTTTTCGTACTCCCTAGTGTAGAAAAAACTTAAGTATAAATAATATATTTAAGTTATTTCCTCAATTTAAAAACATACAATTCTGTCTGATCTATTTATAGATAACCATCATTGACCTCAATACTGCATCATGATAGAGTCATAATCGGTGACATTGATTATATTGAAGATATTATCATCATTTCACTATAAAATGCGTCTTACCTCATTATAAATACAACAGTCATCTATATATCACAATCGTCCGTGTGTCGTACGATACTCGTACATGCTACATTCATGTGCAGTATAATATATAGTTTGACATTTATCATATCCACATAATCCATATGGATGTGATCAATGTTGAGTATCAGATTGCAATATAAAATATGTTGCAGTAAAGGTTTATGATCCGATAGATACCAACCTTTTATAGACTGCCCTCTTTACAAGACAAAAAAATCCAACGCCCCCCTTCACGTAATAGTTAAATATATACTCATTTTATATGTAATAATAATAAATATCCGACTACATCACATACATCGATCTGACTACGAGGTAAGTAGCTTAAGCACTTGTGTTGCGGATATCAGAATCAACAGTGGTATTACAAATATACTTAAATATTGGATATTTACACCCAGATACAGAACAAACACAAGTATTCATCATACGAATGTTTGGCCTGGGTGGGAATCGAACCCACAACTCTTGGCGCATGGGGCAAGGTCACTACCGAATGCGCCATCGAGCCAGTCATATGTCTGTCTATTATCCGTTAATAATCATAAATTAAATATTAATTCTCTCCTTTCTGTGACCGTGCTACTCGTGGTCATGGTAGCTGATGGATAAACATAATAGACGGCTAGAGAAAATGTATTTTCGCCCCCCATGACTAGCTACCGCCCCTAAGAAAAGCTCCAGCGCCCGCTCCACTCCCATTAAGGGGGCGGAACCGCCCGTCTTGGGGACCTATGCATAGATCCACATCGCGCAGTATGCTCGCAGTCTTTGAGATAATGTTTTACTGCTACCATCTGTACAAAGATACTTAGATAAACTATTATCTGTATCTGTGGCACATATCGTGTGATGACATATTTATATGCTTATCTCATATGTATAACCTTACAAATTCCCCAAGATTACCATTATCTGTCATACATTGACAATTGATTTTAACTTAAATGTATATTTGAAATGAGTAAGACTATGTTATTCATCATAAATATTATCATAATCGTCATAAATTTATTTTCGGCCGAATGATTTATAGCACATACTTATCAACAAAAGCACGGATTTTTTAAATTAAATAAATGAATCACATGTTTTACTATGTAATACATTGTTATCTTTTATTAATTTATATTCATTAGTTGGATTATTTTTTCGATAGTGTGACATATCAGTCAGTCCATATAACGCATTGTTTATTTACACAGTTTCGTTTACGTCTGAGTACTGGCCTAATAAAGAGTTTAATAATTTTGACATGGACGTTGTTTTGACTGGCCCTTTGGTCGAGTGGTCAGAGACCATGGCCACGAAACCAAGGGTCGCAGCTTCGAATCCCGTTAGGGGCAAATGTTTCGTGTGATGAACATGGACATTTATACTCGAGTCATGCATGTTTATAAACGTATTTAAGTGTGTCTATCCGTTCACCTAGTATCCATAGCACAAGCATATGCTTAGTTTGGGACTAGAGAATTAGTGTGTCAGTCTGATGAATTTATTTATTTATTGTGGAGTGCTTGTTGAAAAGCTAAAATAATTTATATAACCACGCTTCCTCCTACTGACTCACTCTTCCTGTGTGGTCGATGATTTTACTGATCGAACAGAACTCTTTCCTTCAAATTTCTAATTATATACTTAATTATTCTATACTATATACTTAATTAGTCCATCTTCTTATATATCCAAAACAATTAATTTATTTTTAATGTAAAAATAATACTTACTTAATAATTTGTAAAAGTATGTTTTAATTTTTTTCTTATGGATTAATGGTTTCTAGAATTAACCCATTTTAATGTAGATCAACATTCAACAATGTCTGGTGAATTTATAATAATTTGCTTATTCAATAATTACTACTTAAGATAATGCATACAAATAGATAGAAAATTGTTGATAAGATAACTGTACCTGTACGTAATAAATCAACTGACTGCGTTATCAGAAAATAACACTTAACGCCTCATGATGCCTTCAACAAACCTTTCGCATATTTGCTTGTTTATATTATTAATATCAAATGTAATCTATTTATATAGCGTGTTAGTTTATGTCTGTGAAGTTATGACACAGCTGGACGGTAACGGTGAGAGGAAAACTTGCACGTCTGTATGTATATAAATACGTAAAGCGAAAACTATGTTCTCCTTTTTACGAAAATTACGCGGACGTAGTAGGATGGCATTGGACACAGTTAAAGTGTATATAAAGAAGGAATGCACAGCACATAGCTACTGTGTTATTAGATAATGCATTAGAAATACATTTATTTATTTAATTGAATTATGGACGAATTTCGGCCACGGAGCGACCACCATTCCTGATTATTTATGCACACCAAAGGATCCAATTAAAAGTCAACATCGGAGATTTTTTCAAATCTCTTTAATTGAAATCCTCTAAGAATTCTTATGTCTTCCTAGTGAGTTAAGCACTTTTATAATTAACTAAGTAATCAATTTAGTAAATTATTAAGAAATATTTAGTCATCATATTGTATAATGTCTGGCGATTGTGCGTACAATATAAGTAATTAGAATATAATAGAATCTTATTAAGCTATATCTTCAATATTAGAAGTCTAATTACGACATTTAAAGATCAATCCGGTTGATTTTTAACAATACGAGGAAGTTGTAATGTGTCTACATACGTCTTGCAAACAACATAAACGTGA
This sequence comes from Glyphodes perspectalis, assembly GCA_951394215.1. NCBI lineage: Eukaryota > Metazoa > Arthropoda > Insecta > Lepidoptera > Crambidae > Glyphodes > Glyphodes perspectalis. Next base: position 11,710,153 of record OX596223.1, on the reverse strand, counting down.
AATGGGACTTACTTTTAGTTAGACTTGACTTCGAAGGTATAGAATAAAATTATGTGGTGTTATTCAATTGCTATTAATATTTATAACCTTGTAACCTATTAATATTAATGTTTTACTAGTATTTGGCCGCGATTGTGCTTGAGTGGGTGTACGGATGCCTCGACAATTCCACTTCCTATTTTTCTTTCTTCAGGTCGCAGTAGAGCTTCAAGTTTCTTTGTATGAAATTCCATTAAACGTAGCGTTACTAATAGCTGGACACACAGATTAGTCACATTTATATTATTAGTAAGTGTACTGTATAGTATTATAGTTGTAAGTTTTATTACTAGGTACTTATTTTATATTTATTTATTCGTGTACATTAGTATATTACTTATGTAATAATAATTTATTTATAATCCATCAAGTGGTAGGTGTGTTTCTGTACCTCGTTTAGTTTAGCTGGTAAATGCACCAAGGCTAAGTTAACGGACATTTTTGGACCGTTGATAAAATTCTAAATATCTTTCAAGGTCATAGATAGTTTATGAAAAGAATAACAGTTTATACCATGAAAAAATAATTGATGCATCATCGTATAATATACTCATAGCTAGAGAAATAATTATTGAATTCGCTGTACGTTTATAACAAGATCCAAGTAATTAATTGACGTTGAATTTACAATCCGTAATTAACTGATAACAATGCACAGCTGTAAATTGTATACATTAACTTTTTTTTACTAAATATATTATGTTGAGTATAGTAAACAACTTCATGTTATAAAGTAAAAATCGTTAATATCTAGTCTGCTCGCAGCATGTACGGCAGCATTAGAAAAGTTACAATAGGGATGTTGACTGGCTAGTCAATTGAGAAACTTTTTAAGAGATGAGAAAACGAAATCACTTCATAGACTTTGTATGGGCTTGTAAACGTGTGACGTCACTAGTTTGTATAGTCAACTGACTTAATATTAAGCAGTTTTTGTAAAATTAAAAATCTTAGACTAAATATGATACAAAATCAATAAGGCTTAACAATATACTACGATACTTTCTTTTTCAGAATTGATATTTCATAATTAAATATAAATGGTGTCACACAACATCCCAGATGCAAAGTCATTTGTTTATGAATATATAAATATGAGTGATGAGAAAAAAATAAGGAAACTTTAATTTAAATCTCTTAATCTCTTTCCCACGGCTAATTTGTATGCGTACTATTTGTCTATGTTTAATAGTGACATACCTACAGGCACAAACAAACAACTGTAAACAAACGCTCAGCCAGAGCACGGCATGCGTCAATGGACAATAGTTCTAAACAATATTTGCCAGATTAGAGCAGCGTTTGTTCTGCGCCCTCAGTTCCTGGTTCCATTGTAGCGTTATCTTCAATGTTAAGAAGGCTTTTTGTTTGTTAATTTATGGCCGTTAATTATATGCATAAACGAACAATAAAACTGAATGTCACGTTTCTCGGTGTATTGTTTACTAATGTTGCATAAAGTGCGCTATTCAGGATTAATATGTATATCAGGCTCTTTCTTACTTTGTACACTGCATTAAACTATTGGTTTTATAAATTTTCTTGTACTTGATGACTGCAATTTTACTAGAACAAGAAAGGAACCTGAATAGCTGTTGAAAATACTGAACTAAAAGTAAAACAATTTGACTATCTTTTGGTGAACAGCGATTACATGTACCTATTTTTATGTGCAAGCGCAGTCGACAATACTATAAGCATTTTTAAATAATGAGAACCACTGACATCTCCATAAACTATTGGGTTTAATGAGTTAAACATTCTATATTTACAAGTTTTTACGGTACTTAATAACTTGTAATAAAGAATAATATGACTGATTATGTCTGAACATTGTAATATTGCAAGGATGACTTAGTCATTAAATTATATACCATTCCGTCATAGCCGCAATTCACCTAGGGATAGACAGGTCTTAGAAGCAACTGGAAATTTTTGGAAAAATAGTGACATTTTGATAAATTCCAATATCTAAAAAAATATTTTCAAAATACAAATGCACATGATAAATGCACCTGTAAGAATTGTTCGCAATCGTAAAACCAATGTAAGTCAATGTATTCGGCCTGCTTGCTAAGCGTGCACATTTCAACAGATGCTAAATTGTTACTACCGTTAGATCGTGAATTTTATTTACGACTAGTCGACTTTTTCCAAACACATAATGATACGGTACTGACCGTAAAATATTATAAACGAGTAGTTTAATCCATTACGTTCAAGAAAGTTACAATATAGCTAATTTGGTCTGTTGTATTGCAAGAAGCTGAAATACTTGAATCAGACAATCATCTCACATAAATGGTGAATTTAACTAATTAAAGGTTGTACAAATTAAACCTTATTTATATGTATGCATGTTCTTAATGAAGAGCCCCAAAGAGTTACAATAATATCACCTTATTTGACTGGCTCGATAGCGCATTCGGTAGTGACCCTGCCCCATGTGCCAAGAGTTGTGGGTTCGATCCCCACTTAGGACAAACATTCGTATGATGAATACTTGTGTTTGTTCTGTGTCTGGGTATTAATAACCAATATTTAAGTATATATTTGTAAAACCACTATTGGTTCTGATATCCGTAACACAAGTGCTTAAGCTACTTACTTCGGAGTCAGATCAATGTGTGTGTGATGTGTATGTGATGTCGTCGGAAAATTTATTTATATTTATTTGTGTGTATGTAAGTAAGGCTCTCAAAGCGTTGCATTAATATAATATAAAGATTTTCGATTAAATATTTCACACGGTCTAGTTTATTCCTAAACAATAAGTTACTCAGAAATAACTGAACCATCGAGTGTCTGATATCTGATTAGCGGCCTATTGTATGGTAATGCGGCCTCTCCCACCCACAGCCACAGGCCTTAACTCGGCCGAGGTCTGACCTAAGGGCTGCTCTCGTTTTCATACAATACACTTACTATGTTACAGTTTAAAATGTATTATGCTCAAAAGTGATTTTGTCTGAAAAATACATAGGTACAGCAACAATTCGTCCCATGTTAGTCTGGAACTTAAAAAGAATGTGCCAACTGCGTTCCTTGCCTAGCATGTCGTAAAAGGCGTCTATTGGTATTTCGGGTTTGTGTACGCGCGAGCTAGTCACTTGTTATTTATTACTTTTGCACAATTTTCCATCTGACCCAGACCAGTTTTATTTTTGGCTGAATGTGGTTAAATGGGCTTGCTGCCCTTTTAACTCTGCCTACCCCTTCGGGGATTGCGGGCGCGATGTCGTTTATACATACAGTACCTAACATCCGTTGTTACATACGCTACTTCGCGGTTTCATAATGTCCGCGAGTACGTAGTAATGAAAGAGCGAGTGATGATTTCATGCCATCTCTTTAACTTTAGCATTTACGTGGTAACATAAATAGACTTATCACAAAGCATTATTGAAAGCAGTGTATTAGCACATTAGGAAATAAATTTATCTAATCTCTGCTAGGCTCTGCCTACGTAAAATTTAAAGTCAATTTTTTATCCATAAAAAGTACGGGTTTGTTCCATCTAACCCAGCCCAGTTTTATTTAAGGCTGAATGTGGTTAAAGGGGCCTGCTGTCTCTTTGACTTTACCTACCTCTTCGGGGATTATGGGCGTGATGTTATGTTAAGTAGTGGTCAAGTGACGTATATGTTAACACCTAACAGACAGTGTTACTTTTGCTTTTACGATATAAAATAAGGATGGATTTTCATTTTAGTTGCCAACTGAAAAGGTCAATTGTAGATTTGACGACACTTCAAACTAAATTTCAATGGGCACTGTCAAATCTACTTCTGACCGGATTTCCAGTCATAAATAGATTAAACCGGAAATGAATCTAGACTGTAACATATGATTACAATGAAAAGGTCGAAGGAACCTTAATGGAGGATTATAAAGTGACTGTGGTGATTTGGTGGTCGTTCGGCATTTGCGGCTGGCCTCGTTTGCGACTAGAATATTCTGGGTTCGATTCCCTGTTAAGATCAGGTACTTAATGGGCTCATGTAAACACATTCTTTCATTCATGACAGTCCAGCATTGCACATTATTTTTTATATTGTGCATGCCGTATATACCGTAAATATGGGCTATATTATTGTTATTTAAGAGGGAAACATGTAAATCATATTTACTTACTTAATATTGTAAAGAGAAAAGAATTGATTGTTTGTTTGTTTGAATTGAATACGCTCCTAAACTACTGGACCGATTTGAAAAATTCACCAACGGAAGGCTACTTTATAAGCAAGTAATATAGGCTTATATTATTCCTCTAGTTCCACGGGAACGGGAACTGCGCGGGTGAAACCGCGAGGCGCTGCTAGTGTAGGTATATAAATACTGTATTGAAAATTGATGAATATATATTAGTTATAACGAAACTAGACATCAGCGTTGCAATGTCATGTTAAAGAAACATACAATATTAGTCATTATAGTTCTCACAGGATTAATACCGAAGTAGGTAGGATATTTTTAACAATCTGATCGATGGTTGTGGAACGCATAGAGTACAAACGTACAAACATTTACTTTATTCATATATAAATTAGAATTATATCGAAAACAAATACAAATTGGTAATATCGTTTTTTTAAAATTAATTGTCCAATATTTTACTTAAGCAGTTAACATTACTTAATACGTTTAATTAAGTTCATTAGGATTCCTAATTCATTTAGGTAATTTATGAATCAGATCGTGAAACAAACAGTAAAACAGACGTTATTTATACAACACAGTTACTCGGATTGTATTTTAAAGGTAAAATTATGAACGGTAATGTATTCTGTTACAGATGAATGCTGCCAAGCTGAGATGACGAACGGTAGCTGCGGACCCAGAGGCTGAAGAATCGTTGGACGCAATGTGACCTCACCAATCGAAAATGCTGCTCACGTTGTGTAAATCATGCCAGTAGTGAGTATCATAATCATTTTCTAGTCAGGATCTACTTGGACCACGTTCCTAGAACCATTTGATTATGGTCAGCTTCGGTGGCGTTTAGCCCTTTAGTTAACATTTTTGGTCACCTATGTTTGAAAATATAGGTAGGTACATTTTTATTTAGAAACTTATGTAGGAACATTATTTCCATCGTCATTTCATATTCATTCTATCGGTATGAACGGAATTTTCTGGAAGTTAAGTAAGCATTACGTTGCTAAAATCGGGTTGTACATTTCCTTCACAAAAATATTGACTTTGCCAACTGTAAGTCCAAGATAAATTTAAACGAACAAAAAACCTCTCTATTTTCATCAATGTTTGAATTATGACTAGGTTTTTCCCTGACCAGAAATTATAGCAGTCATTAAACCTTCGAATAGACTTAAATCAAATCATGAGACTAATATTAAAACATGTTACTGCTTAACTGGGACTGTGTGAAAAAGAGTTCAGGAGATTTTTATATAAGGAGCGTTGTTAGCTTTCTAAAACACGACCACTTCTTTTGCGGTATGTAGATTTTACTCATCCCCTAGGTACCTATTTTTATATACTTATTTCCATAGCACTGTCAATGTGAATTTTACACTTTTACAGTTACATAAAATAATAGTAAATCCACTGAAATAGAGACTGATTTCGTCAGGTATCGTCTACTTGACTGTCAGAGAAAAATAATTCAGATATGCCCAATTGCCCATCTCATATCGCGAGAACGTAAAACCAAGTTTGTCAAAACAATACATCTTAAAGAGCAAAAACTCGCAATCAGGCTGTCCGGTCGCGTGACGCGCACAGCTTAATCACGATAAGCTCGTCACCTGTCGCGATACTGTCAGATGCGGGAAGCTGAATCCAGCAGGCATTGTACGTTTACAGCTCTCGCTAAGTTTAGTTGCTAACACGGTGTTACCGAACAAGTTACACGCTAAGTTACACTTTGGATGTTTTTAATTACACTGCTTTAGAATTAATGGGAATATATGTACGGTGTTTATATTAATTTGCATTTGGAATGGACTGTCGTTGGATTGTGATGAAAATTAAGTCATCTGCGTGAACATTTTTGGGTGAAAAACAATAGCAGTGTCCTGTTTTTAAGTGTTGATATCAAAAGCGAATGAGTGTGAACGTACTTGCAATTTTTTAATGTGTTTTGTTAATAATAATGTAGTATATAATAATTTTTCTTTGGAGAAAAATTAAGTGAAGTATAATAATCTGTTAAAATTTTATCGTCGATAGTAAAAAGGTGAGTCTGTAGGTTTAGTGTTTAATTAAACTTAAATATGATTAAAAACAATAAACACTTAGTATCCATCATAACCTGAAACGGATAATTTAAATATCAACCTTTCTAAATTTATTTGTAATAACTAAATCAGGTACTTAACATATTAACTATCAACAGTCTTCCTATATTGTGTGGTAACATGTTGAATAGAACATATAAATGTATCTAAGTTTAGTTTTAGGTATCAAAGACAGTACTTTAACTACGATCACCTTTCCCTTTATTGAGAGCGAAGATTACTTCACTCTGGTTATTGAATAATTGCTCCACCATCGACCTTTTGTAATTGAAATCATCAATGAACATGGCATCATTAGGATTTCATGTCGGTTGCGTGCTCGCTGTGAAATACTTTGCGTATGCGGGTCAATACCAATAGCGACGCGCCAATGGAACGTTAAAAGTCTTGCAATGACACAATCATATTAAATATCGTCCATCATTATTATTTCATCATACTAATGAAGATAAACATCATCATCATCTCATCTTCCTAGCGTTATGTCCCGTGTTTAGACGGGGTCCTCTCAGACCATGATCCAGGCTTTAGCGAGTCTGGTAATTACATTGAAGCGACTGCCGATTTGACCTTCGTAACAATAAGATAGGGGAACTAGACAATTTTTGTATAATGGTTATAATGGAGATAAACATATGTGTCCAATTTGAACTACATATGTATAATATTATACAATAATTAGTATAAATAATAAAAATCTTCTCCGGCCGGTCCTAACGCGTATGATTGCTATAATATCAAGAAAAGAAATAAAAACATAAGAAAAAAAGAAATAATATTAGAGATCAGTAATTTAACTTTGTTAGCCTTTAATGTATAGAAACTTGAACCAAAAGACATTTTTATTTGGAACAAAAGATAACAAACCAGAAATAACTTAAACGATGTTATTCGCAGGAAGTTATACATAGGTATGTGTAGCAGCAAACGACGCCCTTCGAATGTACGATAAAATATTTTGAATTTACAGTTTTCATCCTTTGTTAATAAATATTGATTTTTTCTTTCTTAATAATATAAACTGACATTACGTAATCAGTTAGTAACAACATAATAGTATATAGATATTTAAGTTGTAGATATTGAAGCTCTTTACATGTAAAAGTGATAGGACATACTTACATAGGCGTACGCAAGGGGGGGATGTATTAAGTAATATTGTATCCCCCCCTGGCCCAAAAAATATTTTATGCCTATGCATAGGTACTTAGTACATAAATCATATAAAAACTTTCCAGTTTAACTTCTATGTTTCAATCCCTATATGAAAATGCCACAACACAATTGAAAAATTCTCACACGATGTTGTGGAGATGTACAAAGACAGGACTTAGTGTTTACGTGAATGTTTCATCTTCCAGCTGCCTGGAGACTATGTACTGGAACTGCTGCGAGGAGAGGTTCTGCTTCGATAAGAAGATTGCCACCTACAAGTATGTACAAATTTACTTAATATCTTTATCATATCAATATTATAACATACATATATAACATCACGGCCATTATCCCCTAAGAGGTAGGCAGCAGGCGTCCCTTTAACCACATTCAGCCAAAAATAAAACTGGACTGGGTTAGATGGAAACTTGAGAAAAAGTAGTGACAAGTGGCTAGCTCGTCGCTTACACAATCACATAACGAAAACCCAATATACCATTAGTCGCATTTTACGACATCCTAGGCAAGAACAACAGTTGGCACTTTATTTTTGGTCCTAGACCAACATGGGACAAATTAATTCATATCAATATTATAAAGAGGAAATATTTGTTTGTTTGAATTGAATAGGCTCCGAAACTACTGGAGCGATTTGAAAAATTCTTACATTAATGGAAAGTTACTTTATCAGCGAGTAACATAATCTATCTTATATCCCCGTATTCACACGGCAACGGAAACTATGCGGATGAAACCCCGGGACGGTGCTAGTGTACGTACAATAACATTTAAGCTAAATATATTGAGGTCACTTTTGCTCAAAATGTCTTGAAGTACTGAGGTCACTTTGCTCACTTTCAACTTTACGCTTGATTGTTCTGAGGTCACAATTGCTTATTCATCTTTGCAATTATATATAGGTACGGATGTCAGGGGGGGGGGGGGGGGGTCTGCTTATACAACCTGACCTAGACTCGCTATGTCAAGAAATATTGAATAAGTCCATAAATATAATGAAGACGGTACATAACGTTTGGCAGTGTAATTGTAGATCATTAATTCAGACCACAGTATCACTTTTATCTTGATACTATCATTCTTCAATCTTATTAAGTTTTGTCTTGGGAAATAATGCACTTAAATTATTTAAGTTAAGATAAACTGAATATTGCAGTACATAGTATTTATTATTGTAATACATTATTTAATACTTTTGTATGAGAAGTATAATTTATGAACTTGTTCTTTAATGTTTACAAGTTGATTTAAATGACATACTGAGCTATTTGTCCCACGCAACAATCAAGCAATCGTATTATGTTAGGTACATGCTAAACTCAATTCAAATGTCATGCAACAATCATATCACATTCTATTGTATTTTTACGGATGTAAGTCCCTGTTAATCCTAGCGTTCATGTTAGTCTTAGACTTAATAATTAATAGAATTATAGAAAATACAAATAATAAATCGACTTAAATCCAATTCTGATCTTATATATCTTTTTCTATAATAAATAACTACAGAAGAAATTAATAAAACATATATTATAAATAATAAAGATATTCAATCTAATAAATTTCTCATAAAGACCAGCTGAGTACCTTGTCTATCATGTGGTACAAGACCACTAATGGTATATTGGGTTTTAGGTCTGTGATATTGTGATCGAGCTAGCACACACACGACCCTATTCACATTTATTTTTCAACGAACACAACTGAATCTATTTTTGTGCTTACTGCTCATTAGTTCTATTACAATTTATATTATGTAATCTTAGTATAGTCTTAGACATGTCAAAACTATTTTCTTTTTATGAAGTCTATGTTATCAATACACGGTTATTAGCAAGTCAAATCCCACATGTATATGTGTCTATTCCATCACGACAATTCAGAAAACTTGTGTAGGTATATGGAAAACGTAGTTAATTAGTATTCAATAGCTCTACTTATTTTAGGAATATGTAAACTGTGTTAACACTAACATGCAAATTATCACTAAGCCGAGTGAGACTGAGGCAGCTTTATACAAACAAAAACTGAACGAACAGTTATTTGTTATTATCTAGAGAAAATATATATAATATGTAATACCCACATACAAATGTATAAGAACATATTGAAATATTCAATAAAAAGCAAACAGTACACTGCACGTATACAAGTTATTATCAGAGTTCAGTTATTTTGTGTAATATCTGAACATTTTACTTTTACAGATATATTAATTAATTCATTCGTTTGTATTATTTTATGTATGTGCAAAACTATTACTTACATATTTTTTTATAATCTTGACTTGACACACAATAAATTGAATTATTGTAATTATGTGCAGGTATGTACCTGCGCATAATTACCCTAAAACATGTAATAAGGTTTACTAAGCAGGTATTTTGAAAGACTAGATATGCTAGCTCATATACTTAATACTAGAAAAATGTATACCGTATAAGAAATCTAACGAGAAAAACATAACGATGCTAATATACATAAGGAGCCGTTTTGAATCATCCGGTTGTCCTACGTCATTTTGCTGCTAAATCATTGCGGGTTGTGTTGATCGCATCTTGCATAATGTTGGACAACAAACGTATTTTACTGTTTCGTTGTTTCCCGTACCTATAATTGTAATAAATAGATGGTAAAACCATCGCATGTCATAGCGCTGTGTTCCTTGTTTGTCGAGGAATATTTTGAATTCGATATTATTTTGGTACATTTTGTAATATTTTGTAAGTAATAGCTTTTAACCAATGTCTATACATATATTATATATAGTTATCCGATTATAATATAATTCAATGTTACATCACAATTACGGGCTGAGCCATTCATACAGTTACCAGTCTATTGTAATTCCAGTTTCAGTAGGTAATCTATATTTTTATATCCAAAAATCCACCTGACGAATTTCTGACTTACGACTATACCTACCTCTAAACTTACCTATTTAAGTCTGTTTTAAAATTGCAACAAGCTGATAAAGTATAACTTCACTTCTGAAATATCTGAATGATAAACAAACATCCAAATAAGCACACATCCAAACACCCTAACATCACCCGGCGCCCTCTCGCCGCAGGCTGGACGAGACCTCCGTGTACACGAACGGCTGCACGAACATGGGCGCGTCGCTGGACAGCGTGGTGACGGCGCAGCCCGTCAACAACAACCACCTGCCGCCGCGCGCCGCGCCCGCCGGCCGGGAGCTCACCGAGATGCCGCTGCATGCGGACAAGCTTTACGAGGTACCGCGCGAGGAGCGAGCGCGCTCACTGACTCGACTGCGCTGCCTGTGTCGACTCACTTCACCACTTGACTAACCAATGCAGTCGACGAGTATAGGCCGATGATAATGATGATGATGAAGGTGGCCTAACTTAAGCAGAACTACGAAGCCACATTCGTTTTTATTAGAACTGGGCCTTTATCGAGTTAGGGCTCTCTTGGAGAAAAGGGGCGAAAGTAAAGCTTCTAAGCTGTTGCATATCTTTCGAGAACGGAAAGTACTGGGGGGATAATTACTGAGGATTCGCAGTGGCCAAAAATATACGGCTGTAGTTACAATTAACTTATATTTAGTAACTGTCCTAATTACTCACACTTTAATAAATCGATACTTTTATCCGTAATACCGTCGTGCGTGTGTTGGATTTTTAAACAATTATCTAACCCAAATTATTTATTTCTACAGGTATTCTCTAAATCTTTAATATTTAGAGACGAACATGAATTGAAGAAAGGAAGCACCGACTCTCTAGACGAATTGGAAACCAAATCAGAACCGGATTATCTCTCAGACAAACCCAACAGGACGAAAGTCTACTTCGAAGACGAGGTCAATTCACCGGTCACGGATTTCGAAATCATGTTCAAGGACGAATTGATGAACAATTTCGAAATGGCCATGTTCCGCATTGAAGAGGAAGAGGAGAGTGATAGAAAGAGCCAGGACACAGAAGAAGGGTTGACTATGAACATCGTTGCAGTTAAGAAGCAAGACGTCATCAAACCTAGTACAGTTACTATGAAAGATGAGACTAAAATCACATCCCAAACACCCATTTACAAGTACGATCCTATTTCTGTTGTAGCCTTGCCATCAACTTTGACATTGCCTAGAGTAGAAAGTGTCAAAGGCATCCTTAGAAGTAACAGTGCTAAAACACTTGAGAGGGTCGATAGTGCCAGCAAATTCCCAAGGCCTGTCTTAAATAGGGTGGAAAGCCTTAAAAATATAGACCCTGTCAAAATTAACAAAGTCTTAGCGCGAGTACCTCACAGAAGCGCGTCGTTCTTGAATATTCCAGCTCATTTGACGCCTGAGAAGCCTCCGTTAATAAAATCGAAGTCAATGGTTGGCGTTGGACTAATGGCTGAATCTGAAGTTAGGCTTAGCAGTTTACCAGATACTCCAATAATCAAGAGTGTTAATTTACCAAGATTCTTCGCAGACAGTCCCTCCATACCTGAATATAGAGGAGATACAAGTTTGCAGAGTATTAAAAAGAAAACTGAAATGATGTTCCAAGAGAATGATTTCAGTATGCCCAGGTACTACGGCACTGTTGCCAAGACTGCTGAAACTATTCCGGTTCATGAGAGCAAGTCTATGCCAGATTTAAGAAATCCGACTAATGGTGCTCCTAGCGGGAAAGTTAGTAAGAGATTGGTCAAGTTGAGAGGTCGCTTGAAGCCCTTAGTTATAAGAAAGAGTTCGGAAGAAAAGTTATAGTTAATCTACGTTAAATTAAATGAATCGGCCAAATATAAATCCACCTTTCATTATTTTTGTAATTTCCGAATAATGTAGGAAGATTTGCGAAAATAAAAACTTTGTATGTGTATTAATTGTTGATTGTGGCAATTTTGATCTCTTGTGAACTAAAACTGAATAATCATAATAGATCATACTTAATAATATTTCGTTCCTATTGTTATATTAATCGTAATATTTTTATTCATTTGATTTTACTTATATAATATACGCCATCAGAGGGGAACAGGCCAAATATGGAATTATTATTATCTTTCTTACTTTGTGTTGTATGTACCTAGTCAAGGTCTTCTTGGATCATGATCCTAGATTTCACGAGTCTCGGTAATTGAAGCAAATGCCTTTGCATCCCGTAGACGTTACAACCATACAAATTAGATCATGATAATAAATCCATAGTTATTTGGATGTGCAGGTTACCTTATGATGTTTTCCATCATCGATGAGCAAGTGTAAAAAGCAATTTTTTTTTTCGGTACCTACAGATTTTGAACCTATAGCCCTAACATTGAGGTGAGCCTTCTTACACATTTCGCTACCACTGTCCTGACCGAATTTGAATGGTCCTTCTTGTATGGACTAATGAGTCCATTTTTGTCCATTTCCAAGGGGAAGATAGAAGTCTTAAAAGGACATCGTTTTAAACCGTTCCTTACTGAAGTACTTATCTCTTTTACTTGTGTTAACATGTTCTTCATTTTCCTTCAATGTTATTTTATTTTAGCTTCCATATTTATTTTGTATTTTTGAGGTTATATTGAATGAATAACCAACAGAATATCTACAAAGCATACTTAATTTTAATAGCGACTTTTCATTTTTTTTTTTAATTTTAATGATTGCATATTAACCTAATTCCTATACGATTAACTTTCTCTAGAGAAGAAACAAGAATAATACGTAATAATTTTATTCTACTTAAGATCTTTAGAAAATTTAATTACCTTAAAAATTCAAACTTATCCGAAAATTATTTCAACAGTATGTATTGCTCAAAATCAATGTACCTACGTAAATGTGATTGATAGTTTAGTAAAAAATGTATATAGAATTAGGTGAAACACTTAAACGTATTATTAAACAAGTATTACTGTCACAATGTTGTAAATATTCTAGTCATTAGACATCACTTATTGAATTATTCCGCGGTAGATACATTATCATAACTAAATATGTTAAATAAGATCTGTCCGACAATTGAACAAAAAAGTATTTAATTTTATTTTTAAAATTTTATTTATACATCAGTAATAACTTATTGATTTCACATATCTTACTACTAACTACTTAAATTGATTGGTTAAAATGTCTAGAAGAAAATACATTCTTGTAAATGTACTTGCATACTTAAAATTAAATAAGTATTAAATACAAATTGTTGAAACTAAAAGATAACATTAAATGATTGATTAATATTTCTTGTATTTTTTAAATATGTCATCACCTTTTTTTTAATCTATAGATGCCTATTGGATATTTGAACTACACATTTCTTTGAGATATCTAATCAGAAATATTCTTATAAGAAAAAATATTTCCAGTATTAGATTAAAGTATTTTATTTCATGGTTATTTTTTAAACCATTTCTAGTTTTCTTCATTTATGTACGTACGATGACCAAATAAAGCTTGATCTTTATTTGGTAATCTGTAAGACAAAGATATTATGTAGCAACTTGTTTAACAAATGAAACACAAGTTAGTTAAAAAAAGCGCACAGTTTATTACTGAATCACTATTTTATACACTTTCCCAAAGGCTCTTAATAAAATATGTCGTTTTCAATTCCCATTCTAAATGGCATGCATGACACAAAGAGACACCAGCCTTAATGTAGACGATGCTCCCTGCAAAGTGTAGGTACTTATTTGATGATACCTTATAATAAATAGGTACTATCTGGGGTTACTCTGACTTACATGGACGTCACTATCGAGATTTAGATATTTTAAGAGAAAAGATAAGGAACAATCATTTTATTTGATGTAATCTGCAAATATGGAGTTTACCCCGTAAGTCAAGAGAAACGCCATTTTACACTTATCAAAATATGATTTTAACAAAAAGTAGGTATGCTGAGCAAATAATTAGGAGTTTCCAATGACTCATATCGTATTATTTTCATTGCTAATCTCATGTGTGTTTTTAATTAGGTTTTTTGTTTTTAATTGTACTTAGGAAATAAGAATACATTATTTCAATAATGTGTTCGTACTTTCCTTTTTACAAGTTAAAATAAAAAAAGATATAGATTTAATGGTTTGGATATATCTTTATATGACATATAGTGTAGTTTTATTTTGAAAAAGTTGTTATCGTGTTCATTAAATGAAACGCTCTTTTAGTTGTTATCTTTGCAGAGAAAAAATATATTTTATAATTTATATGTACTTACGCATAAATAATCAAGTAAACGCATTCTTGTAGGATACCCTTGTGTCATCAAAACTGTTTCACAAACTTATTCAGTATCACGCTTGACACTAAGATTATTTATTAGGAGCTAGAAATGTTGAATCCGTTATTGTAATAGTGCACTTCATTTAGGTATTTATCTAAATTTCCTAAACAATTGTCTAAAACCAATTTGGAAAATAATTCTAAGACTAAACATCTAATATTAACAAGTTTTACAATCACACGTTGTAGTAAGTAATTTATTTGAAAAAAAAATCAAATTTACTTTAAATATTTTTCTATTTTACAGGATTACGAGTACAATAAAATTAAAACAACACAATTTAATTTATTACGACTAAATATTTTTATTTAATATTTTAGTTACATGTAAGAGGATGATCACAATATTATTTATCGACTATAATCTATAAATAAGTCTAGTATAGCTCTAATTATATTGTAATAACCGGCCATCTCCCAATTTGTTACACAATACAGTTTCCACAGTCGTATGTTACCCTTATGGCACTCGCGTTGTCTGTAATAACATTCACAATATCTCCCTTTATATTAAAGAAACACGTAAGTTATATAAAGCTTTTAATTGTTTTTATAACGGCAACAACCACCTACATTTTAGGTCAGTCCAAATATATTATTCTGTCATTGCATCTCTACAACCGATTTCTTGTTAACATATATTTCAATTGTATGCAATTGTGATCCTCATGTGTTATCCCGCGATCTTTAATTGGCTTACGTGTTTCTTATACAACGAGAGCGATATTTTCTAAAATTATTTGATATAACGTTCATTTTAAATAAAACACACCAAAAGCTGTAAAGTAATTCGTGTAGACAATGTTTAACTTCAAATAAATACAGCAAAACTTTGTATCCTATTAAAATTGTAAATATCTGCTTTAGTTAGGTAAAATATTTTTTTTAATTCAGGCCATACAGATCTTTAGATATTCCAATGGAAAAATCTGTATCTATGTCTACAATATAGTACTCTATATAATATTTAAAATACAAAGAAAACCACACTTTTTACACTTTACAATGATTTAGAATTATGCTACGCAATTCATTCATTTTTAAATGCAATATATTTATTTATCATAATATTTTTATAGGAATTGGCATTTATTTACGAATTTTTACAAAATTTAGCTTAGTTTTATCAAGAGTTTCTCGAGAGAAATCTTAAAATGTCAACAACAGGCATCTTTCTATTGACTAATACAATACATTAGTACAAAGTAAGGATTTGTAGTTTATACGATATATGTTTATTCATTTAATAATGTTTAAAATTTATTATTTTTCTATATTTGTTGTTTTCACTAGCTCACTAGCAGTGGTGTCAATATAATTGGAGTAAGAAGCCTAAACACTATTTTTATCCATTAAAAGGCATTTTTATAGAAAAGACAACGACATAAAAGTTATAAGACTAGAAGATTCTCATATTGAAGTTATTATACGGCACTATAAGTGAAATGTCTACTTTTGGCGAAAACACTTTACACCTATCATCGCAGTTGCACTAATGGAGCCATCTCAAAACATTAAAAATAATGCGTTATATTGATTAAAGCAACTTTAAGCATTGAAATTTAACTCTCACACTAAAAAAATATAATATTTGACCTTGACGTGGCAAATGAAATATATTTATTAATAAACTCAAAATTCTATTCCAATATTGAACCGCAAACAATGAACGTATCGCCAAATCTTAAACCAACTAAAGTATGGCAATTCTAAAATACTGAAATAACCTTTGACCTTACAGACTACAACCAAAGGGTCATTTCGGCCTAACTTTAAAATAACCATAAAACTATTAAATATTCCAGATCTTATTTTATACAATACTGAATGAAATAAAACTATAATAATGTCTCTTTGGACAAAACCTCGTAGTGAAGGCCTACGATTCACTAAATAATTGAATTCATACTTTGGTAATATTAATAAGTATTCATAATTCGATAAAGACTAATTACAAAAAATATTACATTGTTATTAGTTGGCCGTAGAGTCACGTGTATGACAGACATTTTAGGTTTTTATCATTTCGCCAAAGCAATGAGAAAGTACAAATTTTAATTCAATATGCAATCCTAAACTATAATTTGCTTTAATGATTTGGAGATTCTCCACGGCAGTAACAAATCCATACAGAGTGAATAGATCTGGGAGAAATTTTTTATTTTAAAATCCATAATTCCGTTTTATTACATACTCTTTTTATTACATAATTTATTTTTATTAACACTTCAAGATTAATAGATCTATGTAAAAAAAAATATTAGGTTATTTATTCAAAACTTTACATATATAATCCATGAAAATCTGACAAAAGTTTAAGAGATTGTATTGTTGACATTATATTGATGGACGACAAAAAGTTTACTTACTTTTACTCGGTCAAGTTTGGAAATGAAAATAAATGAAAAAACTATTATAGCGCCAGTGACTTTTCATTCAATATGGGTCTGTTACTATCAACGTGGTTTTTAATTAATTTATATTTTACAATTGTGTTTCGTTAAAGAACTTCAAATACTTATTGTCTGCTCACTTACTAAAGTATATGTTGAAACTGACAATATTTAGCGATAAAATGTAATACATAATAATATTTTGGCCAGCTTTAGACAAAGTTTGGTTAAGTTCGACTAAAATTAATCTAAGTAGGTCGTGGGATATCAAAAAGTATATTTGACTTCATACAGACTACTGTGAAAATGTTTGTTATTTTAACGATCTTATTATTTTTTTAATAATCACGGTAGCTAGAATAAATGTTGGCTCCAATATACTTGATAAAACTGTATTTAATTTTATCATAAGGGTGTACGTCTGAAATTATAACCAGTACCTAGTCTGTTACATCCCTACGCTTTAGTACCGTATTGCCGAAATTGCGATAAAAATTTGGTGCCTATGTCTAAAGTTTCAATCTCAAAAGGGCTACTTCTTATCTCAGAAAAATGGGAAAGTTGACTCGTTATCTCTAAGTAAACGTGTGGTGTATTCTGTTACATTATTTTACAGAATGCTAAATCAAACTTATTCTGGATAAAAAACGGAGTAAGTACGACAGACGTAATTAAAAAAAACGCGTTTAGTTTCGGTAGTATTATTTTTGGTGATAATGCAATCAAATTAAAATCATAATTATTGGCCAACGTCACTTGAAGCCAAGAAACAGAGGTATCCCACGACCGAGAAGCGGCGCGATTACCGGCTGACGACCTTGAAGCGTTTCACCTTGATGGCGGCCTTGTTGGCGCAGAGCTTGAGCGCGGTGGCCACGCTGACGTAGTCCGCGGCGGACAGGTCCTTGCCGTCCACCGACAGCAGCAGGTCGCCGCGCTGCAGTCGCCCGTCCAGCTCCGCGGGGGAGCCGGCGATCTGACAGATCATAGAGAACGAGCAAGATCAGTAAGGTTTCATTTGAATAAAAAATACAGGGGGCAGGAAACTCCATTAGGTAAGAGGTACCAGAAATCAATGAAGGTTTTCGACACAAAATATTCACTGGTTGGTGTTAAACCATCGACGCAAAGTTTTTAACCGACTTAAAAAAAAAGGAGGAGGTTCTAAATTCGACTGATTTTTTTTTTAATTTCTGAGGCTTTTTTAACGTGACGCCCAAAATGTAAAAAGGTTGTCAATGTCTTCCGCATGGAAACCAATTGAGTAACAAGAAGATAGGATACGATAAGATACGATACTCACATTGTTTAATGTAGGAACTAGGAATATTTTATTAAGAAACCATCGCAGAAAACGTAATTCACACATAGCTGAATAACTGCTTTCAGATTTCTTCGTGTTCATAGCGTCTGTTTTGTGAGGTATACTTTTAGCAGCTGTCAAATATAGTTATTATATTAAAGCGACAGCCACTAGAAATTTGCAAGCCATAACAGCTTTCATTCGGATACAAGTAAAGATTTATCAACAAATACATAAAC
Organism: Glyphodes perspectalis; assembly: GCA_951394215.1. NCBI lineage: Eukaryota > Metazoa > Arthropoda > Insecta > Lepidoptera > Crambidae > Glyphodes > Glyphodes perspectalis. The sequence continues at coordinate 11,691,518 of OX596223.1, read as the reverse complement.
TACACTATAGATTTGTGTGAATTTAGCCGTATATGCTCTTGAACCAACAAAATTCGCGTCTCGTGTGAGTGTGGTCCATTAAATTAAAGTACGGTCAGTCAGTATCATACTCGTAATAGGGATGATGACTGCATTAAAAAACTATAATTCTATTTAGTCCGTCAGTTAGATTATACAAAAATACTAGACACATATTTTTCGCTTTATCAAATTAACAAAAAATCACAAAGATAAAGAGCATCAAAGTTTTGGAGTAGGGGCTTGCGACGTCACTATTTAGTAAAAAATGTATGAAAGCGTGACGTCACGCGCAACTTGAAAGCATTGTATCTTCGTCAATGTTTGTTTTACAAAGAAATAAAAAAATACGTGTTCAATATTTTTTTATAATCTAACTGACGGACTAAACAGAATTTTTTAGTCATCTAGCCTATTGTCAGATGGCTTTAGCATGAAGTGATTCCATCAACTACATACACCTACATATGTACTTCTTTTTGCATTTTACGGCCGTTCCTCTATTTCGTACATCTGATCCTTTCGACGTGTTCTCTCCTCGTTGATGAGTGCCGTGGGTGGGGTCAGGTGTGCGAAGTGGATTAGGCGCCCGCTGAAAACCAGCGTCATGATCTGCCGTAAGGTAGCTCGCGACTCGAGCTGAGCGGGCGCCCTTTTGGCACACTGGTTTTTATTTTTTTTGTGTCTTTGTTGCTGTTTTTGTTGTGCCAAATAAATAAATTTCTTTCTTTCTTTTTTTCTAACTTCATTTTGGCAGTCAGTGAACAAGTGTCGCACTCACCGGGTCGCCCAGGTAGACGCCGGCGCCCTGCACGGGCGCCACGTACGTGAGGCCGAGCGCGCGGCCCGGCTTGCGCGACAGCTCCACCTCCACCTCCGTGAACGGGATCGGCTCCGCGCGGTATATCGTCATTTTCATCTGCAACGAGAAGGTCGAATGGTGAATTTCATCAGATAAATAAATAAATGATAAATATCACACGTTATATACATTGATATGATTGTAAAGTGAGCAGCTATAACATATGTAAACTGGAAATCAGGATCATCGATGAAGCCACAAACATCCCGAAGCGAGGCAAATATCTGTATCATTAACAATGCTCTTAGGCAGTATGGTCACAAATGGCACGCATGCTGTCGAAGGGAGGTGTAAGCCAATGCACCAATCGTGCTAACACTAAAAACAAATTTACCAGTTTTCAAAACCAAGTCACATGATTAGATGTTCTACATAATTCGTAGATCATTCTGTGTAGAATAAAGATCATGCAGTGTAGAATCTTAACTGGCTCGTTGGTCGAGTGGTCAGAGACCCTGGCCACGAAACTAAGGGTCGCGGGTTCGAATCCCGCTAGGGGCAAATGTTTCGTGTGATGAACATGGACATTTGTATGTCTGTCTCTCCGTTTACCAAGTATCCATATCACAAGCATAAGCTTATTTTAGGACTAGAGAATTGGTGTTTCAGCCTGGAGGATTTATTTATTTTTATAACTGTAAAAATTCTCTTCTGTCTAGTATAAGGTCAGTGATTGTTTTCAGATATATCTTTCGATTTTTGTGTATCGACCCCTCAACTCTTGGTGCATTGGATTGGGTCATCCCTTAATGCGCCATTGGAGCCAGGAAAGAAGAAGGCTGCTCACCTTGGGCGCTCGCTGCTTGATGCTCATGCACAGCCGCTCGTGTGCCATGTCCTTGGTGATGGCGATGCCGTTGCACTCCCGGATCTGGTCTCCCACCTGCACGCGCCCGTCTTTAGCGATCACGCCGTTCTTGTAGATGTCCAGGATCACTGCTGCTGCACCCTGGAAGGCATGGAAACGTAATTTTAGTTCATGTTAACTACTTGTGTCTTGCACAAAAAACTATAGAATCTGATATTTTAAATCAAGATATGAAAATTATGATGGGAGTAATATAATTAATGATGGGGTAACTCAGTGGTAAGGATACGCGCCTCATATACGAGGTGTGCTGGTTAGAACTCGGGCTCCCTAGATTTTACAAATCTAAGTCTCGATTTATACCACTTGCTAGTTAGAGTGGTAAACAGTCCGAGGAAACCTGCACTTATTTTAGATAAATGTGTACCAACCAATCCATGGATATTGACGGGTAACACCATCTAACTAAATTCAATTTAATTTTTGGTATTTTGAGCTTATTGCTTTTTAAACTGAACGCTGCATACCCCTTTGGGGATTAAGGGCGTGTTACCGTATGCATGTATATCGAAACCTTGCAGCAGGGTGACTTAATTTGTACTTACATTAATGAGGGTATCACTGCCGCCCAGCAGCACGATGCCGAGCACGTCGTTGGCGGAATTTATCTCGATCACCGTCTCCTGGTTGGCGACGATAGGCGCGGTGGCCGGGTCAGGGGGTGGCTCCGCTACAAATAATTAAATAAAATTAACACGAAATCTATATAAATAAAAATGAATTGTCGAAATGTATGGACGCTATACATTCATTTTTATTTAAGTATATAATTTATTTTTATTTTTATATATTTTCATTTTTATTTATTTACATAACTCTAGAACGACTGTACCAAATTGGACAATTATTTTTAAGTTTGCGTCAATATTATTAAGTGTCAGGACCAAGTTTGTACGGGATCAAAAGGATCAGGAAGTTTGTATTAAAAAATACTTCATGTTTGTATGCAGGTGGGTAAGTAGGTACTTTAAAAGTTAGAGACCCAAGGACGAGACAAAAAGGTAATGGGAACAATGGGATAAAAATTATACCATGTACCCGGACGAAGTCAGGGCGCGCCGCTAACAGTGTATAAAATTACCACAAAACACTTGACAATTTTTTTATGGTCCGAGGTTGTCTACCTTATAAATTTATTCCCAGCAACACGTACACATATATCTGGGTTTTTAACAATCTCAGCACCACTCATACAACTAGGACTTTTCTGTGATGTTTTCGTACAACTTCCTTTTACGATCGATCATATTGAGTCATTTGATGAATCGATCCGATTCTCGTCTTGACCTCGTTCATGTTTAAGTGTTTTAAAGACTTGAATTTTTTTATCAACGAGATCATTAATTATTGTTTCTGTAAATATATTATTTCTGTCTTCTAATAATGATTGATTGTCGAAAGCTTAATGCTTACCTTTGACAGGCGAGGGCGCCGGGCGCGGCGTGACGGGGCGCGAGGCGCCCTTGGGGTCGGGTGTCGTCGCTCTGCTTGCTCCCGCTGCGCCCGCGCTCCCTCCCGCTGTAAACAGGCATATATTTTAGGAGCTACATAGAAACTAGTATCTAGTTATCCTACGGCAAAATCATGAATGAGTGCGCATAAAAACCAAAAATTCCCATCCCTCTAGGATCTCCTTTATCATATCCCATGTTTTATCTGGATCTCAGAAATAATGGTTGAACTTTTTGTAAATAGCGCCTAATAGTGTATTTTGTTTGTGATTATGTAGGCGGCGAGCTAGCCACTTGTCGGGATTTTTCAATCAATTTTTTTGGTTAAATCCGATTTGAGGAGCTTTGTTGCTCCTTGGGCTCTGTATATCCTTGGTGTTTGATGTTTGATGATGATGTGATGGTGATGGTATGTAAACTAAATTTATACTCCAAAAATTTGTAGAGTATATTCATAACCTTTTTGCATATTGAATTAAATATAATACGCATATCATGCAATACACTCTTGTATAAAATCTTTGTATTATACCGAAAAATTGTCAGGCCCGTACGATAGGTCTCAGACCAGGATATAGCTTCAACAGCTTCATTATACTAGTAAAGCTCACCAGGCGTCGCGGCTCCCGCGTCATCAGTCTTATCGTCCTTCATGTTGGGACTGCACACCGTCAGCACCACCACCCCTTCCGTCTGCTTCAGCTTTGCTGCCGCCTGGAAGTGAGACATTAACTTTACTAACTTCTTCAGTCACATTGAAATTTTGGAAAACCAGGGCACTTGAATAGAAGTAGTTTATTTTTGAACTCATGTCAGTTTTAATTTTACAGATAAATGGTCAGATTTGTGTTATATAAAACTGAGGTCCCAATATGGAACCTTGGAGCACTCCTATCGACAAAAAGACGGTAGATGAATTAGTTCCATTAAAACAATTATTTAAAATCTGTCAGATATGTATGACTTTGACAGACCAAGTAAGCTCATTGAAATGCTAACAAAGTAGCATGCCGAAATATCAACAAAGTTTTAGTGCCGCATATTCTGTGCATATCTCATACATACGTCATATCATTCGCAAAAAAAAAATTGCATGTGATTTTAGTTAAAAAAAATAGGAACTTTATGTATGCACCACTTAGACTTACCCCATCGTAACTGCAGCTGAGCAACGAGTCTCTGTTCACAGCCAGAATCATGTCTCCGATTTGGAGTCCAGCCTGAAATAGAAAAAAAAAATTACTATGGTCCTTAAATTAGTGGGATGGATTAGCTATGAAAAAAAAGCCTAGAGGTTTACGTTAGTAGAGTTAGAGTTTATGCTTCCTACTATGTAATTCCATTATAGCTTCATAGCTTTATTTACAATTATCATCCTTATACCAACCCTACGAAGGGTTTACAGAAGAAATATCTGGTATCTAGTAGTCAATAAGAGGTTTTTATGTTAACATTAGAAAGTATACCTGTTCTGCGGCGCTGCCTTCCTGAAGATCGGAGACGAAGATGCCCCGACCGGCTTCTGTGTGCCGGCCTTCGATGATCATGATGCCGAGCCCGGACGGACCCTGGAACAGATGTCAGCATCGATGAGCATAGAACGGAGGAGGGAATATCTGTCCATGATGGCCATTAGGGCATAAACATGTTTTGTAAGCTGGTTAAAAAAAGTTATGTTTTGTTTTATGAAAAAGAAACACAATTGTCATCAAAGAAAAACTTGTTGGAATATATACCATGTAAGTAAATGATAAAAGAAATGACATAAAACTGAAAGAATGTGATTGTAGCAAAAGTATTTTGAAGCGGTTTTAACGTTAGCAATAAGTTTTATTAGGTCTAGTGAGATCTTTAGCATTTGTATACATTTTATCAGTGAATTGTCACTGCATTGGCGCTTAGTATGGAGCTAGTTCGACTATTTTGTAAAGGTAAATATATACTTTAGTTCTTCTAAAAAAGCACAATATAAATTGTTCTTCAGCACCTATGTGTAACGTTACATAAAGCAATTGTGTAATATGTAAGCACCTTTTTGATGGTGATATCCCGGACACCTTTGTAGCCCGCGAAGCGGTCCTCCGACTGAAACAAACAAATTATATTGTTATTGAAATATTAAAAAACCAAACAGATTCCTCTGGGAATATAATATTTAGCTACAAGTATTATAGATTGTCTTGACTTAAGCATCCTATGAAGACAATGCCTAACAAAAAAATTCCATTGCCTTTTAAGAGTAGGTATTTGTGCAGGCACTATAACCTGTACAAATACTCTTACAAGATAACAGTTGGGTCAAGTGAAAATATTTCCACATTTAATCGTTGTCTATTTATCAAATCCAAACTAACGTAAATGCATCTCGACTAATCAGCATACTGCTACAAACCTGTCATATTATTCAGCCAATCAGAGCTCAGCGCTTGCAACATCGTTTTGGTTAAACTATTCTCAAACAGTTGACGAACATTACCACTCTATTGGTTATAGGTTCGGCAACTAAAAACAAGTTCTAAGTTTGATCTAGACAAGTGTCAGACCGGCCCGCGGCACTATCAGCGGTCTAGTTCGGCAACTAGTGGAACTAGTCTGTCTAGTTTAGACAACGGCGTCGCAACTTTGCGTTCGGAATCAGGTTCCGATGATTCATTGTGATTTGTTTGGGTAAAAGTTTGGGTTTTACAATATAGAGTTATTATTTAACTGAAATGGATTCTTATGTCTCGTTCATATGTTAAGATATAAGAATTATTTCTTTCTTCACAAAAAAGAGATCTTCATAGTTTTACGTAATAACATTAATTTTATGGGCGACCAGTATGGGGGGAAATAAGAGTCAAGTGTCACAAGTTCATTTAAACTATATTTTTGTTGCGTGCCATAAGTACTTGTATAATTGGCTAGTAAATAATAATGTCCTCCTAACCGATATCGGTTACGGCAGCCAATCTCAACGAGGATTAGCCATCTGCGCAGGAGATATTATAGTGCACAAGTGTGTGCGCTAACACAGGTGCACTCTCTATTCCTTTACTCTTATAGTCCGGTGAGACGGCAATTCGACATGACCGGAGAGAGGTCAGGCGCAGGACCAACGGCTTAACGTGCTTTCCGAAGCACGGGGGTGATTAAACCGCCAATTTCCTGACTCCGGGCTGTTACTGAGTAATTTGGATATTGAAATACCCAGCCACAAATGTTTGGCCCGACCCGGGATTTGAACCCGGGACCTCTTGGTCCTTAGGCGGCGCATACTACCACTAGACCAACGAGGCAGTCATAATTGGCTAGTAGTTAGTAGCTTAACGCCTTTGCCATATATTTCTAAGGGCATAAGAACAAATATGCTCTGCTGTACGGGATTAGACACGACCAGTCAGTTAAGCCGATCTAGCATGCAGAGGTAACAGACAGACAGAGTTACTATCGTATTAATAATATTGGCAGGGATTGGTGTCGGTTTTCCTATTCTGTAGCTGATCGTGTAACAGTGCAACATGATCCCCACATTGTATGTGGTATCACATTTACTATGTTATTGTAACGCCTTCTGGTGCATGTATAGTCCTCAAACATTACGTTGTCGTAAGCTCAAGTGCAAACAGTATGCATCGCGTGCACCCGCGCATCTGTTTGAACAGGAGGCGAGCGGCTCGCGTCACTCGCTCTACTCTGGTCACAGTCTAAGTTCCAAGAGATTTTTGAGACCTTATTTGATCACCGTTGTATTGCCAGACATTATAGAATTCTTCCATACGGCTACCAAGTTAAAGACCGTTAAAGTCTCATCCTAGCCTGAGATTCATAATATATTTGTGACGGTTTCCAAAATCTTAGATAGATACTCAATGCTCGCTAATATTAGATACTAGCTGTGCCAGCGGTGTCACCCGCGTTTATGGTTATTATTATAAAGACTATTTCCGTCATACATGATTTCTATGTAACTTTAACCATTAAGGCTGCACACGCGACGGAAGCTTAAAAAATGGAGTACTTCTCCCGTTTTCCCAACGTTTCCCGTCACTACTCTGCTCCTATTGATTGTAGCGTGATGAAAAGTATATTATAACCCGTCCAGGAGTATGAAGAATAATTGTACCAAGTTTCGTTAAAATCCGTTGAGTAGTTTTTGTTTCTATAAGGAACATACAGACAGACAGACAGACAAAAATTTTACTTATTGCACTTTTGGCATCAGTATCGATCACTAATCACCCCCTGATAGTTATTTTGAAAATATATTTCATGTACAGAATTGACCTCTCTACAGATTTATCATAAATATAGATTACATAAATGCAGAAGTAACTGTCTGTCCGTTAGTCTAAATGTCTATTTCTGCCTGTTAGGTTTTCGTGTAAAGATTCTGACCAATAGCTCAACGGTAATGGAATGTGTGGTACAATGAAAATATAGTGAAGAAATCTGAACACTTATTTATTTATTTAAGTAACTATGGGCGTGTAAACATGATTCGGTTTATCTGATTTGAATCATCGTAACCCTTAAATAGGGGTTACTAAGATCAGATCGATAATAATTAGTTCAATCAAGGTAATACCGAGACTTACTAAATCCAGGTTCTTGGTCTAGGAGGACTTAATACGTGACATAACGCTGCGTACAAAATGATATCGCCAACATTTTTATATTACTAAAGGTTCCAAAAGGTAGGCAACATAATTTAGCCCTTAGCTTAGATAGACGATTGCATTTGGTGCATGATGTAATACATATTGGTGATTATTGGTCTTCTTGAGTCTGTAATGGACCAATCACTGCAATATATGTGTGACTTTTTTTTTATTTGTTTTATATATTAATCTACTATTAGCACAGGTAAAGAAATATGAAAGTTTATTTTTGCATCATAATATTAATAAAGTTACAAAGGTGAAAAGTTGTCGGTCAGACAAAGATCCGATGTGGTATGTGACGTCAAATGTCACGGGCGCCATACAACGTGAATAGAAAAATCCGTTTTCGGGAGAGAGATGGATTTTGTTAAAAACTGTTTTATCTCGTTGATCTTTTGATAAATCTTGTTTCTGTTTTCACTCTTAGTATTTTTTTATATATATTTTCCGATAAATGCGTTGTTAAATGACTAAAATATTTTTCATGCATATTCCATAAAGTTTCACCGGTCAAACACCGCAACAAATCCGATCGTTTATTTGGCCTGTTAGGCGTTGTTGTAGACGGCGCGCGCCGGCGTGCGCCTGCGCAGCTGCGCGTGTTTGCGCGCCGGCGCGTACTGTGTGCACAGGTGCGCGGCACGGGGCGCGGGCGCGGGCGCGGGTGCGGGTTGTCAAGCCGCCGTAAACATGCCAGTTCCAGTGCTGAAAGTTTTGGGGTTCCGTGGAAGGTTGAAAGAGGTATTTTTAATAGCTCTACTATTAAGGATTCACCGCGGATTTGCATGATCTGAGGTCCTTAATATTGATATGTGTGACACCTTACATGTCGTCGTCCGTGCTGTGACGTCTGTCTTTGGGCCACCAGTAATCTCAGTTATCTAAGGAACGAAACTAGGAAGCAGCTAGGAAGACGAAAAGGTCATCCTACCCCGGTAAAGCCGAGTCAGTTGTGTCTGGCGAGTTTATACCATCTTGGAAAGTTGTCATGAAATCAGGCAGACAATACTTAAATTACCGATTGAATCTACCGATATGAAAAAGAGCAATCCTTCCTTGGTTAAAAACAAAATAACGTTCTAATATCAGGAATTATTCGCTCGATTCCACGAATTCTTCTTGTATTACTTAACTCGTTGAAGCTGTGTTTGATATTGTTTGGGCTGCTCGCTGACGTTGGCTGATTTGTCATTAATCGCGAGAAGCCACACATTCTTTTGTTTTGTGTTCGACAATCTGCTTGCTTTGTTTTTCTGGCTAACGCATAACACGCAAAATGGATGAATCGATTTGAATGTGGACATGATAATTGGTTAAAGCAATATCCGACTAGGGCCTTTAAATTATTGATTTTATAATAAAATAAACAACACACGGTCTTAATTGCGTAGTTACTAATAAAAGTATTAAGAATGTCTTTAAATTTCGTCAAAAATTTTGAACCTCAAAATAACATCCATTATTGTGAGCGCGCTTAACCAATTTCTTATGCTTATTAATAATACATTTGCTTATGTCTACAGACAAACAAACTATGTTTGCACAGGTTTAATACGTGATCGAAATAGTAGGCACGTTTGGTATTGTATTAAGAATAAACTTAGCAGTCGAATCTCGTAATAATCGAATTTCATGATTACTGAGTCGTTGGCAAGTAAGGGCAACTGGTATTAAGTTCATACGCACTTGTGACACCAAATCTAGGTCTAGTCTTAGCGTGAGTGTTTTATTATATATGGAAACGATTTGGCGGTAAGTATTTTTCTGATATTTAGCAATTAGGGGCAAATTAAGGCAAACTCACCAAATTTATCTGAGAAAAATATCTGTACACTTATAATAATATATGGAAATAAACCAGTAGTAAGTAATTTTCTGCTATTAAGCAGTAAGCAGCAAAATTAGGGCAAACTAAGGAAATTTATTTAAGAAATAAGTCTATATGGCAACCTGCTTACGGACAGATATTGTCAAACTATATGCCTTGGGACAGGTACTCGAACCCCGGCCATTTTCCACCCTTGGCCAGAGCAGGGGCCTCCAATTCCAGAGGCCTCTGGGAGTCCCACACACCACCCTGCCCCCCCGGGCAGGGTGACGGGGCGTAACGCATTTCGCCGCGACAAATAAAAAAAAAGGATCATGTACAACATAGTCCTGATATTGAGTATACAGAACCGACTCCTGCAACACAGCGCCTACCAGGTCGTCATAAGAATTCTTAATTGTTGGTCAGTTGGAGTTCGATGCACGCCCTTGCTCACAGCAGAGTGACAAATAATAAAAATGGTAAGAAATACGCATACCAAGACGAAATACCTACTATTTTGCCTTCTGATATATTCATCGGAAATCGGGTGGAAAATGCAAGATCCGAAGGGCAGTCCCACCAAGTGCGCGGTAACGTAAGGAGGGTGATATATCTCCGTAATGGCGGGGTCCACAAAGGAAGCCCTGGCATCGAGATGGATTAGCTTCGCGACGATTCCCAAAGTGTGAGATAGCGCCCCCGGTGGTCACAGAAATCTCGGGACTTATAAACGGGTAGAAAGTCATAGCGATACTTGGGGTTAGAGTTGTAAAGCACAGCGCTTGGATGATAAGCTTGTTAAAGTTTAACTATGTAGATATTGGATGAAATATAATGCTGATGTATGTTAAAAATGTACGGCCTTATAGTGTGTGTGTTCTGTTGTGACGTACTGGTTTTATATTATTTTCTTTTATTTAATACAAGCTTCTGCCCGCGGCTTTGTTTGGGTGGTAGGTAAATCGATAAAACATAGGCTGTATGGTTTTCGAGTGTATAAACTATATTATTGTAAAGTTTCTTCTTATTAAATTCTCAGTTTTGACTTTAGAATAAAAAAAGTTTACTTCGTTTAAAACTTCCCCAAAATTGTTTAAATTTGTTTCTAAATTATATTCTAACTTGAATCTACTAATTAGTATATACTAAATATAGTAGGTACGTAAAATTCTTGTCAAATTTATATTGCATATTTTGGGTATGTTATAAAAGCAGATGATAAATTAAATTTTACGCAATATTTTGCACACATGCAAATAGTATAATCAAAGAAGACTTAGCCACAATATTTATTTTACTTTCTGGGGTGGGGGCGACATTAAACCGTAAAGATTGAGAACCGCATGTCTTATTCTTAGCTGCTATCAACGGCAGGAAAGGTCGCAAGTCAATTTTGAGTTTTATCCTTGAAGTCTTTACTGATGGTTACGGTGTAAGTTTTGATTTCTACCGGGGTTTCGACTGAATAGTTTGAGAAACTGCTTTGGTGTAGGTTTTCATGAACTAAAAGACATGTGTTGACATTTACGTTCCGATATACATTAAGATAGGTAAAATATAAACAAGGCAAGAAACAGGAAAAATATGTCAAGCGTGAATCGCTCTCCGGCAAAACGAGATAACAAATAAATAATAAAAATAACAAAGTTAATTAGGCATTGCATTATAATTATTTATTAATAAGCTAATAAATGTTTTGTTAATTTATTTTAAACCCATGTCTTAAAAATATAACATACCTAATAGAATACATATTACCTACACAATAACATATACCTGTTAATCACTAGACTAGCAGTATAAACAGTGGCAGATTTACAATCCTGGCCGCCCTAGGCCCCACCCAGGCCATAATTCTCAGAATTACAGCGTCATCACTTAATTTTTATCACGATTGGCCGCCTCTAATATCTGGCCGCCCTAGGCCCGGGCCTACAGGGCCTTAGGGTAAATAAACTGAGTATATATAGAATATATAAATATAGTAAGTGTAGTCGGTATTCCATAGTTGATAAGATAAAATCGTTTTATGTTATCAGCTATGGGATATCCCCTGCTTGATATAAGCTTTCCCCATTAAAATGTACCGACACACACTGATAACCCTAACACCCATATAGTATACATACTTATATAATATATCAACTGTCAAAATGAACAGATATTTTTTTAAATAGCAATACATATACTTATGTGTATATTGGAGCGATGGTAGCTCAATGGTAAGGACACGCGCCTCTTAACCGAGGAGTGCGGGTTCAAACCCAGGCCTGTACCTCTAGAGTTTTTTAATCTATATGTACGTATTCATACCACTAGCTCGACGGTGAGGGAAAACATCGTGATGAAACCTGCAAATTCAAACCACTTTGAATTTGTAATCATGATTCAAAAATTGTCTGGTTCCCCTATCTTAGGGTTACGAAGGTCAGATCTGCAGTCGCTTCAATGTAATAACCAGACTCGCTAAATCCTGGACCATGGTCTGAGCGGCTGACGTAACGCTAGGAAGATGACATATGTGCATATACCTACATAGAAACTTATTTATTATTACTCGAGATTTTTTTTTAACGAACATCTTTTGATATCCATACCACGTGAAAACAATAAAAACGTTATCACATCGAAATTGTATTGTATCATGGTTAAAATTTCCAAAGTTATTTGAATATGCAAGAATTCCTTGCCATCGTTCGTTCATCATCGTCGTTTAGTGTTATAAATTCGTAGATTTTAAAAATCCAGAGGCACGTACGTCTGGCTTAAGCCAGAATACTAACCATACTTATCCATGTCATTTAAGAAGTCTTCAATGTTGTTGTAACATAGCTTGTTAGCTACTTAGAACAATAAATTAGAGGATTTACTACATACATTTATAATATGTGCCAAAATAATAAGCTATGATCATATACTCCCATAAGCTACTATAAGTATAAGCCAGGAGGCTTACACCTTTTGCATTTCAGAATGAAAAAATAAAATAAAATAAATAAATTCTACAGACTGACACGCCAATTCCCTAGTTCTTAAGTTAGCATATAAGCTTGTGCTTTGGATACTAGGTGAACGGATAAACATACTTAAATACGTTTTTAAACATCCATGACTCGAGTACATATATCCATGTCCATTAGACGAAACATTTGCCCCTAGCGGGATTCGAACCTGCGACACTGGTTTCGTGGCCGTTCTCTCACCACTCGACTAACGGGCCTGTCAAATTATAAAATTGTTGTTTTTTAATAGATAAATAAACACGAGAATATTGAATCCTCACGTGAGCGTTATATAATAAAAGGAATGTTTATGTTATTCTTGAACGAATGTTGTACAGTGCTTAATCTATTTTTAGTGATTAACACATTTTGTTGGACTTTATCCTGTGAAGCGAAAATTGTGTTTTGTTAATTAACTACCAGCTCAAAATAGTGTGTGTTTTACCTGTACACAAAACATAACAAGCACTTACGATTTTAATCTCAAAGTAGTTAATTAGTTCATCTTTTCAAATTCAAATGAAAAAAAACGTTTATTGCAAGTCACACGTTATAATGATGGTAAAAAATGTAAATAAGACCGATATGTGACGCCCTTGTGTGATTGTGCAGGCGACAGGTTAGCCGCTTGTGACTGCTTTTTCACAATTTTCCATCTAAACCAGCCCGACTTTGTTTTTGGCTGCATGTGGTTGAAGGGGCATGCTGCCCCTTTGACTCTGCCTACCCCTTTGGGGATTATGGGCGTGATGTTTTGTATGTATGTGACGCCCTGTCAGGGCACCGCAACATTAGTATGGCGCTAGAGCTCTTATATGCTATTCTAATTATAGAAGACAAATTAAATAATATTTGTTCATTTTCATTCGTTGAAGAATTCTTCAATATCTTTCTAAGGTCTATGTAATATTATAAATAGGCGTTTTTTGTACATAGGCACCGCTGATTGTCATATTTTTATGAGTTCTTATATGTAAATCAAGAAGGAATCCCCACTTTTTCATCATGTTTTTAAAAATATTGATAAGGACACTGCAGCTTTTAATCATGGCTCGGGCATAACTATCTAATAATAAACCAATAATCGCTTTTTACGACATACCTGCTAGGCAAAGGTGGTACGTTTTGTTGTTCGATGCTAACATAGGACTACTTCTATTCACTAGCGGACGATTCCATAGGGGCACCCGCGAAGCCTCAGTCGGCGTAGAGGATGCATCCCGGAGTTTTAGTGGGTATACCCCGGCCACTATCATCCTGGCCGGAGAGGGGGTCTCCTGTTACAGAGGCCCCTGGGAGACCCACATAACCACTCCGCCGCTCCCCCGAGGCGGAGTGGTATGCGTAACGCATTTCTCCGGGTAAAAAAAAAGAATAGGAAAAAAAAAAAAAATTATTCTATAAATCCGAAGTTTCTATTCAGGTTTGAACCAATATTTCATTAACGCATATGTCCTTTCTCATTGAGCTACCACCTGTATACAAAAACAAAAACAAACCAACCATCCAATTAAAAGTAGGTACGTCGCGTTTCAGGAGGTTGCCCCGGCTATCAGTCGTTACAGTAATTGCCAGTTACAATAACGAGAGTGCCCACAGCTGATAGTTCACATCCGCCCTGTCCGTTTTGTTTTAAATGTTTCTGATAAATATTATAAATACAAATGCGAAAGTACTCCATTTGTTTGTTAAGGTTGCATGCGATAAATTAGTTTTGATAAACTTTCTAGACATTTTTGATAGGCTGTTTGGCTCAATAGATAGACACCGTAGCTGGAAAATGTTTGTGTAAACAAAGACATCTATACTCGAGTCATGGATGTTTACAAAATGAATTTAAGCATATCTATCCGTAATATTAAAAATACTACCTAGTATTTAACGGCAATTCTTGATTAACTTACGAGTGAGGGAGCTGATTTGTTAATCTGAGCAATTTATTAATATTTTCATATATATTTTTTGAGTGACATCCCATTTACTGTCATAGAGTATTATCTAATAAGTAGTGCACGTGCACATAACGTTATATAGTAAAATTGTTCGACAATTCTTGGAACAAATTAGATATTCTAATATGAAAACCGTTCATGAGCAGGAATATTTCCCTATTGTTCCTCGTAACCGTAATTGCTAGTCGAAGTTCTAATAACAAGGTGAGTGAGGGAGCGGACTGCGCCAGTCAGCTGTGAGTTCCCTTCGGCCCTCGGATATACCGCCCCGTCCATATGATTCAGTGGTATGTTTCATATAACCGGAATTTTGAACTAGCGGTGTGCGGTGTAGGAACTAAGATTGTGGTCAGGTTATATATGCGGATAAATTTAAGTTAAGTATATGTTTGTAGAGCGGGATATTTGATCCTATTCTGCAGTGGAATCAAAGAAGCTGAAGAAGAAGATCTACCTATATGCAAGTGACGTTCATTATATTTTCGCATTCGGTAGTGACCCGCCCCATGCGCCAAGAGTTGTGGGTTCGATCAAAACCCAGGACAAACATTCGTGCGATGAATACTTGTGTTTGTTCTGTGTCTGGGTGTTAACATACAATATTTAAGTATACATTTGTAATACCACTGTTGTTCCTAATATCCGTAACACAAGCGCTTAAGCTTATCTCGAAGTCAGATCAATGTATGTGATGTAGTCTGATATTATTATTTATAAATTTATTATTTATTATATTTATATATATTAGGAGACGTCTGTCTAATAGTGGCGAGTACATGTTGATAATGATGACGATAGTAGCTGTTTGTAATATCAAAATAACAGCTTATTACTAAACTAGCTGAGCCCATGGTTTCACCCGCGTTTGTGTTTCATGTTATATAGCCTATATAGGCTTCCTCTTAAGTTCTCTTAAGTTATTCTTCAAGTGTTAAAGGGCTATTTCACACTAAAAGAATTTTTCAAATCGAACCAGTTGTTCCTGAGGTTAGCGCGTTCTAGCAAGCAAACAAACAAACTCTTCAGCTGTATAATATACGAGTAAGTATAGGTTAACAACAACAACACGTTTAGTTGGTATTATAAGAGGTACCAAACTCGAGCTAGATTTATTTAAAAATATGATTTTCACCATCATCTTCCTAGCGTTATGTCCCGTGCTTAGACGGGGTCCGCTTAGACCATGGTCCACGATTTAGCGAGTCTGGTAATTACATTGAAGCGACTGCCGATCTGACCTTCGTAACCCTAAGGTAGGGGAACCAGACAATTTTTGGATCATGGTTACAAATCCAAAGTTCTTTGAATTTGCAGGTTTCATCACGATGTTTTCCTTCACCGTCGAGCTAGTGGTATAAATACGTACATAGACTTGAAAAATCCAGAGACGTGCCCGGGTTTGAACCAGCACTCCTCGGTTATGAGGCGCGAGTCCTTAGCATTGAGCTACCACCGCAATAAAATTATGATTTTGTGTAATAAAAAAAATACACACTGACAAAATGGAAAATAAAAGCGGTTTTTAACCGACTTCAAAAAAAAGGAGGAGGTTCTCAATTCGACTGAATTTTTTTTTTTTTTTTTTTTTATGTATGTATGTTACTCGATATCTCCGTGAATTGTTAACCGATTTCCAAATTTTTTTTTTTAATCGAAAGGGTTTACTCCCGAGTTGGTCCCATTGCCACCAAGTCAGGATCTGATGAAGGGATCTCAGGAAAATCGAGGGCAATCCTCAAATTTTATAAGCACATATAATGTGTTTTAGATATTTTCTAAGATTGTTCAAGTATTTACGCATGGTGCTTATTATCTTATGTTGGTGAGCTGATGATGGAAGGTACAACTCCTTAACGATTAGGAATTCGTTTATGATTCTTTAAATATTGATATCTTCGAGAATTGTAAGACGATTTTTAGAGTTCTTTTTTTTATTCAAAAGGGTATATCCTGGAGTTGGTCCTACTGGCACCAAATCTGGATCTGATGAAGGAATCTTAGGCAAATCGAGGGAAACCCTTAAGTATTATAAGCGCGTACAATCTTTTTTAGTTATTTTCTAAAACTATTCAAGTATTTACGTCTGTTACTCATAATATTATATTGCTGAGCTGATGATGGAAGGTATAACTCCTTAATGATTAGGAGTTCGTGGATAATTCTTTCAATATTATAGGGTCATATCGAGTGTTATTCTTGAGATAGCCTCAATTTCACCAAGTCTTGGTCTAGTGATGGGATTCCATGAAAACGAGGGCCACCCTTAAATTTTAACGGTATGTTAAGTGTTTCATTTATTTTTCTAAAACGATTCCAGTATTTGCGTCTGGTACTCATCATCTTATGTTGCTTAGTTAAAGATTAGTAGTTTTAAGTAATTCTTTAAATATATTGAGGGCTTGTTATACCTTTTCGTCTTTAGTCTCATTAGACCGGCACTGTCTCATTAAAGCAGCTCGTTTTGATGGTCTACCTTCCTATTAATAAATTTCACTAAAAAGTAACAAATAAGTTAAATTTTAACAAAAATAAAAACCGACTTCAAAAAGCCCCGCAAAAAATGTTTATGAAAAAACACAAGTAAGAACCTGCCTTAATAGCTATATAAATGTCCAAACACTAAAAAGTATAAAATAAATTCTTCCTACTGCTTCGTTGAAAGTATTACCTAATCTTTAACATGTATTTAAATATTTACAATAATCAGTTAGTTTTGGAGTCGGTGCCAGCCAAACTAAAAGAAAGTAGACACTTTATAACAAATTACCTTACTAATAACAATTTTATACAAATTAGTTATGTAAAATATGAATATCTAATAACCTACTAGGTATTGATTCTGTATCTTCAAAACCTATTTTACCACCCTTCACCAAGAAACAACAAATTGCGAAGTTCCGAATTGATGACGAGTATGACGACCGTATATAATTACGCGGGCTGGCACCGACTCCTAAACTAACTGATTATTGTTAATATTTTAAATACATGTTAAAGATTAATACTTTCAACGAAGCAGTAGGAAGAATTTATTTTATACTTTTTAGTGTTTGGACATTTATATAGCTATTAAGGCAGGTTCTTACTTGTGTTTTTTCATAAACATTTTTTGCGGGGCTTTTTGAAGTCGGTTTTTATTTTTGTTAATCTCAAATGATTACAATGACATTTGTAAAATAAACTTTCTATTATTAACTTAAAAAATCATACTGAATGCGGTATACCTATGAAACAGACAATAGTTATACCTACTCCACGAAGTATTAATGCTAAGTCACGAATCATTCCAACGGGTCATAGAGATTAGATAATTGGTTTCCAGTACTGAATAAACATGAAATTTGTATGGAAAAGACCCTGATGTTACGTAACGTAGATATATAGCATTTAAAAATTCACGTGACTCTGCATTTGTCACTATAAACACTAAAAGGTATTGCCGTAACTTTTTATAGTAGTTACTTAAAAATAATGTTTCATTACATAATTATTACTAGCGCCCCGCGGTTTCTCCAGCGTAGTTCCATGGGAATATGAGGATAAAATATAGCCTATGTTACTCGCTGATAAAGTAGCTTTATATTGGTGAAAGATTTTTTCAAATCAGTCCAGTAATTTTGAGTTTATTCATTACAAACATACACATACACAAAAATACAAATTTTCCTCTTTATAATATTAGTATAGATAAACTAGCTGACCCGGCGCACTTTGTAACGCCCCGTTCTCGGATTTTCAATACCTTTTTTTTTCCGTGCAACTTTCTTATTTTTTTCTTTCATAAGAATCTTCATCTGATAATAACAAACACAACTAAAAAAGAATTAACGAAATCGATTCAGCTGTTCTCGAGATTGAGCAAATAAGTCGATAACACGAATACGAGTAAACACTATATATAAATAATAGGTACTCTCAAATCTGTATTGAAGGCATTCATAATGGATGATCATTACACTATAAGATTAAAAAACAATTTTTAAAATATATATGTGGAATGGTAAATTAAATGTGTAACATGATGCACCAGTTAGGTCCTTATAAAATTTTTACTATTTTGTTAAAAATAGTCTGGACTCCTATTTTTCATCAGTTTAAGTGATCTTAGTTGCATTTCTAGTATTTCCGAAAATATCATCATAAATAAATAAATAAATAAATTCTCCAGACTGACACACCAATTCCCTAGTTCCAAACTAAGCCTATGCTTGTGCTATGGATACTAGGTGAACGGATAGACATACTTAAATACGTTTATAAACATCCATGACTCGAGTACAAATGTCCATATTCATCACACGAAACATTTGCCCCTAGCGGGATTCGAACCCGCGACCCTTGGTTTCGTGGCCAGGGTCTCTAACCACTCGACCAACGAGCCAGTCAAATAATCATCATCACCAAACATGTCGTAATACTCCAACTCACCTTTTTCTTCTTGAAGGACAAAGTCCGCCGCCATATTGTCCTCAGTAGCTTGTAATGCTCTGCGTGCACGGCGCGACGCGTGCGCACCTCGCTCATCACAGTCATCACTCCGCTGAGTGCCGCATCACTATCACAGCCACTTCTCAGTAGCACAGTAAAGGTACTGTCACTACTACACTGGACGTTTCATCACTATAACGGTTACTGTCAACGTACCATGTATGTAAAACGACTATCACAGCGACTTTTGAGCTACTTTGGTTGGAACTATGCTCTATTTAGACCTTGTGTCACTATCACAGTTACTTCTAAGAGGAGCTGATGAGCTTAGTGTTATTATATCACAGACGCTTACTGATATCTAATTAAGATTATACTTTGGTATTGTGTTGCCTTTCTTTTATCAGTATTATAATTTTATTCATATTCATCCATAAATCATAGACATGTTCCATTAAAACATTTGTTATTACGGCTACTTCACAGTAAATATTATCACAGATTTTTATTTACGTTTATTTCCTCAGAGCTATTGTTATTATAATTATATTAAATAAACTATCTTGAAACACATTTAAGTGTGTAATAGCGTTAACGAGTAGTATGTACTATCTAATGGCAAGTGGAATGTACTAAAAGTTTAGTATTAGTTTCCTTATCTGGCTACTTGCTCGTATAAATTACTTTTTAACACCCAAAATGTTGTAATTAACTAGAACATTTGTACATTTTCAACGTGTTATTTACAGGAGGTATTTTTTACTAAATTTGATGTAAAATAGCTATGAAAAAAAAAAAAAAAAATTTTTTCTAGATTAACATTTTTACATAACGACGATGAAGTGATAACACCTCTTAACTGTAGATGTGCTTATTTTACAGGAGAATGAAAAACGATCCAATTTTAGGTTTTGATCATAAGACTTTCATATAACTTTTAATGTAATGTTTGCAGGATTACTTTATTATTTGATAACAAACAAGAAAAAAAATAACATTCCACGCGAAATTGAATTTTAAGGCTACTGCATTAAAAAATTCGATTCCTAAAAAAATATTAGTTAGGAGGTATTGTCACTTCACCGTCGATAAGTAGATCTTAAATTAAAAATTTGGTCATGTATTCAGTTTGTTCACAGACGTGCAAAATGTATCACTTAAGCTACAAGCACGGCCCCAGCGCACAGCAGCTCACTTACGGATCCAGAGCGGGTCATAAGCGTCAAGACTCCTTCTCCACCCTGGGCAAGTTCTAGCTCAACTACAGCTAAATTCCTCTGACTGGACTTTGACTATGTGACTTCCTTGGGAGCCTGCTCTTTAATCTTCCAATAGATCTGTCCTTGTCTCAATTTAGAATGGACCTAAAGCTATGACGATGATGATAAAATCCTTAAACCAACAGTGGTTCAGACGGCCGAGCGCTATCAGCCGCCCGGTGCGCCGATAACGCGATGGGCGCTTAACGGCTCCGGTGCTCGGGTCAACGTAATTGAGTTAGTTTACCTTCTTTGTGGTAGCGCGATCGGTGGAATGATAAGCGCTTTTGGGTGTTGACTGTGGGAGCTGGGCTGGCTTAGTTGATACGAATTAAAAATTTTACATACATGCCTGTTATACTTAAAGAAATAGGCAGGGCTTAAAGAGCAAGAAGCTCAAATATGCTACATAATTCTTACTACTTAATGTTATATGTGCGTAACTAAGTGTATGTTGCATTTGCATGGCTGAACCGATTTTGACGAATTTTAGCATATAAACAGACTAGACCCTAAAAAGGGACATAGAATACGGAATCTTTTACCGGTTCGGATGTCGATTCTGTAGAAAGGATCGACAAAAAGCTCGGCAGTTACTCTTATCAAAGCCAAAATTATGCTCAATTGAGGAGTTAATGGCAATCTGATACTACTTTGTCGCAGACAGATTTTATCGTGCTTACAGTCTAAGTCCAATTATATCGTAATTAATTCTGAATGACTTACAAAACGAAATGAGACAGTAATTCATAGCCAAAAGATTCCCCGATTTCAAATCCCCATTAACTAAGCTACGACCGCCCTATGGATATTTAACTCTTTAAAAGTACTTCGTTAAAGTTTTAGTTTCAGTTAATTAACGCAACCTATTTGTTCTTCTAAAGTCTCTATTTCTAAACTCATATCCACCGAGATAAAATTGGCCCGGTCCCTTATGGCAATCTAAGTTTAAGTCTCGCCACGAAGTAATTGTGCCTATTCTAGCTAGATACAAGTATGGGTGTGCCCCTATAAACGTGAAGTTGAGCTATTAATTAACTTAATTAACTGCAAGAAATATATGTTTTTAACGCACCAATTTTTAAGTTTACAAAAACATGGACGAATTCGTCGAAAAATAATCATGAAAGTAATTAATGTGAATATGTTACAGTTCATTGTATATTTAAATGTGTATTTATGATAATATGAAGCTAATTACGATAACGAAAAGCCAAATTTTAGGATATTGTACTTACATTTAAAAATAAAATAATTTTAAAAAGAACACATATTAAACTCTACTTATTTATTAAAAAAAGTTTTGAGTATTTCAGTCGATTATAAAAGCAATAATTACAAAACTTCAGAATGAGAAAAAGTTAGAAAAACACTAGCAGCACCATCGTTTTTTTTCATAATCAAATCAATTAAAATAAATATAGAAAAGGTAACTAAGAATATAATGCTCATAAATAATTAAAATTTAAATTCTAAAAAAGAAAATATGTTCAGAGGACACCTCATAATATAAAAAATCCGATGGTCATATTTTCTCCATTGGTCGTAAAAATCGTATATCTAAACATACTGCCATAGAGATAAAGCTTTTATCCTCTTACTGATAAGTTGTCAGTAACACCATTAAGTCCTGGCGATATAGGACGCGAATATTCCCACGGCTGCTATATGGTCCAAGAGCTGGCTTTTTGATTAGATATTTGAGGCAAGCTGAAAACTTATCCTATACGTCTCCTATTAGGTATACCCCAACACGGAGCTGCAGACCTGGCTGGTGAGTAGCGGGGCTTTTTTTTAATTTTGAATATTTAATATAGTTTTTTCCAAAATGTTTAAGATAATATGCAATAGATGCAAAATTGTGAAAAAGTAGTGACAAGTGGCTAGCTCGTCGCCGACACAATCACATACCTACCCAAAACCTCATATACCATTAGTCGTCTTTTACGACATGCTAGGTAAGAAACAAAGTTGGCCCATTCTTTTTAAGTCCCAGACCAACATGGGACAATGGGCTGGGTTAGATGGAAAATTGTGAGAAAGTAGCGACAAGTATAATGGTATGTATTTCATTTAGTAGAATATACCTTTATTCTTCATTACCTCCCTCAGGCGTTCCAAAGCGCTGAAGGATTAAGTCATTATGAGGGAGTAGCCATTTTTTAGCACACAGAGAGGTATTCTTTCGGGAATCTTAACAAATGGCACATTCGAATATAAATAAATTAGTAGCACTTCATCTTGTGACATTGAGTTGTATATACTATAAGGTTAATGTTTTTTTGTTCAGTATTAGATAGTTATATTTTCTTAACAAGTTATATGCATATAGAAATAAGTACCCATTGTTCTTAACTGACAAGTAGATTCTGTGAACGATAGCCTTCATTATTTTTAACTAAAATGGATTCATGTCATTTCATTTTAATGGGATTGTAAGTAAGTAGTTATGATACTATAAGATAATGATAAGATTTTTATTTTCATGAAAGTAGAGTTAATTTAGAAACAGGTTTTAATTTATTATACGAACTAAATCGAGGCTATAATTTTTAAGTAGGTTTTAGGTACATCACTTAGTCTATGGTTTACAATATTAATTTACTAATTATACCATACTTTAGGTATCAGGTACTTTATGAGCCTCTCGAACGGAAAAAAAAGAAAAAAGGAGAAAAATAAGTTTATTTGCCAAAAACACAAAGTTAATACCAAATAGCACTAGACTCCCATACTAGGCACAGTCTTATGAGGGTCACATCGAATAAGTTTTGCAAATATAGATAAACTATCTAATGCTCTTTCTCTCTCAAGTCACATCTTGCTTATGATACACCACCTATTTAAAATTCTCACATATTAGATAAATAATTATACACTTTTTTATTTCTGTCTTTTATTTGTACAATGATGTGTCAACATAGTTAGGATATCAATCTGGCTGTCAACCTGAGTTACAATATGTTTAATACTTAAGTGATTGTAATCTGTTTTGTTGTCCAAATAAATAAATACATTCGGCTAAATTGTAGATGATGTAAACATTTCACTTTTAACTCTCTTACTTTGAAGAGAAGAAATGGTCACTCTTCCAGTGTACCTATCTATATAAAGACAAGTAACAAGCTTAGACAGATTATATTTTAAATAATTACTTGTTTCAGAATAAACTGTAACAGCAAATAATATTTGCGAAGTATAAATACGAACTTGACAAAATAAGATGTGTGTGCTTATGTAAACGCCGTTCATGTACCTAAATGAATAAAATGCCCCAAGAATGCGACTGGTTTTTCAAACAAATGTTTTATGCAAATAAACGCGGCGAATGCAAATATTTCGTATAAGTATTTGAGATAATGCGTAATACCTCCTCAGCACTTTACCTTACTCGGCAACAACCGAATCTAGCCGTATGTAAATACACTCGTTAACGCTAAAACTGCTGTTTATAATAAACAACTAATTACAATACCTACACTTGTTCATGTCACACAGCCTAAGCCTCACTGCCGCACTCGCGCGCTACAAAACGAGCCGATATTTAAAATTTGGCACTTTATTTAAATTCCGTTTTAAATTTTTAAGTAAACGCGACCAATTCCGCGTTCACACACACGAGAACTACAAAAACAGTATGCAATATGACATTACTAAATGAAAGATAACATACACAAAACTAGTTCGAAACATCAAGTCCTAAGTCTTTATCAGCACGCGCGAATATAGACCGTATACCATGCAAATAAAATCATTTTTCTGATAAATTGATTGAAGGACTTTTGTTCTATTGTGTGAGTATGTGTGATAAACACTGAAAATGATGTCGTCGCTTCATATTCAACTCTACAACACTAAAAAAAGAGTAGCTATTTGAATGTTTGTTTGTGCGTAGGAAAATCGTATAGAAATCATGGGGATTGAGTTATCTGGTAAGTGCGAGTGAGACGGAAGACGTTAAGCCGGCAAGGTCAATCGGTACTAATAATAAACATACATAGACATAATATAGTATGTTTTTTTGTAACTTCGGAATATTAAAATTAAGAATCCTTGATTCATCTAAGATTAGTAGAGATTAATTTGCCGAGTCAAAAGCGATGTGCGGCGAATCGCGAGGAGAAACAACTTTTTAAATGTTTTACGGCCATCAGAACTGAATTCATCTGGGACAGTAACATTTCTGTCAATGTCATGAAACAATAAAACGGTTTTTATTTTTACACTTTTAGTTTAGTATTTTATGCAAAAGACTAAGGAAAATTCAGTTCTTAAAAGTACGACTGCTGAACCTCCTCCCCTTTTTGAAGTGGGATAAAACACAACCAATGGCCAAACCAATTCCATAGCTCCAAATTAAACATTTACGTGCGTGACTCGAGTTGACCATTTATCACTTGATCATTTGCCCCTAGCGGGATCCGACCCCACGACCTTTACTTTCGGGGCCAATGTTCTCTAGCCAGGGTCTCTATACCACAAAACCAGTGTTGAAAAACGTTCTTCTTTTTAAATACGCGACTCCTTTACAAGTTGAAAATTTTTCGCGACACCTTCGGGCAATAGATAGAAAAAAAATGTCACTAAAAGTTTGTAGAACTTTGCCTCTTTCCTTTTTCCAACGACCCCTCAAGCAAGGCATCGCGACCCCCCTGGGGGTGGCGACCCTCAGGTTGAAAATCACTGCACTAAACGAAGCATACCGTCCAATCTAAAAGAACCAATTTAGGATTCCCATCACCCATCTCTTGGCTCTATCATCAGATCAACTTGGTAGTTTTCAATTAAATATCATCAATAACAATACCTAAAACTTTACGACGATAACAATTTAAATTTAATCTCGAAGAAAAGATTAGCATCATACCTACAAAAAACGGAGGAAGAATATGATAGGCAGGTAGGTGGGACTGGTAAGAGAATCAGAAATAAGTGTCCCATGTTGGTCTAGGACTTAAAAAATAATGTGCCAACTGTGTTTCTTGCCTAGCATGTCGAAAAAGGCGACTAATGGTTTAGGGGTTTTGGGTGTGTGATTGTGTAGGCGACAGGTTGGCCGCTTGTCACTGCTTTTTCACAATTTTCCATCTAAACC
Source organism: Glyphodes perspectalis (assembly GCA_951394215.1). Lineage (NCBI taxonomy): Eukaryota > Metazoa > Arthropoda > Insecta > Lepidoptera > Crambidae > Glyphodes > Glyphodes perspectalis. Next base: position 11,666,130 of record OX596223.1, on the reverse strand, counting down.
AGCCCAGGCTGCCCCTTTGAGTCTGTCTACTCCTTCGGGGATTGTGGGCGTGATGTTATGTATGTTATATTTGTTTGCTATATTTATCATGACAAATTATTGTGTATTCAAGTCAAGCTGTCTACGAACTGAAAGTATTCCTGTATCGCATTAAGTCTTAAAACAGCCGAATTAAGAACTTCCTCATTTTTTTTAAATACAATAAAATAAAGCTTTAATTTAGAGTGAAAAGGAGTGCTTAAGTTAATCTATGCTTTGCTATGCGGATCGCTAAGATTATTAATACTGTGACCTTATAACGAATATCTGAGAGCTATGCAAATATGTAAATCACATTTGGAGCGCTCTGTGTGTGGGAGGGGGTACTCTGTAGGTCGCTGATTATCATTCCACTCATTTTCCGGTCTCCCCATTTGCCTAATGTTACGGTAATTTGATAACTTCAAGAAATTTGTGCAGATATTGAATTGATAAATGTGTCGAAGTTACTCCGAGAGGAGCGGATGTTTAAGTGGAAACTTGAATAAGTAACCGCCTCTTCTGAAGTCGCTTCAATAATCACATTTAACTTACTGCAGTTAACAATAAAAGGAGTACCGTGTCTGATTTACTAACACTAGGATTTATGAGGTTACCACAACTGTATACTCCTGCATAAAAATAATAGCAAATTCAATGTTCGTGAACTTTGATATAATATCTAGTTCAGGCTTTATTCGTATTTTATTATTTATATGTACACAAGTACGTTTATTGCGGTGTTAGTGCTAATTTTTATACCTAATTTACATTGTTTTCAAAAAATTCGATTTCTCGAGTTGGATATTTATAAACGTATTTTCCATAATCACCATACATTACACACCCTTGATTACGTGGCTAGGGTCTCTGACTACTCAACCGACACGCCAGTTAATAATAGATTCGACTTACCTCTTCTTCCAAGGCGACGGGGAACTGCGTGAGTGGTTTAACGGCAACATCTTCCAACGCTGACTTTCTCCTACGACAAAACGCTTATTTTAAATTTGTATACCTACTGAAGTGATCTTTACTAATTTTCGATTCTAATCTACTCAACCTAATTTTATTTTTGGCTAAATATAGTTTCAGGAACTTATCACTCCACCGACCCCTTGGGAGATTGCAAGCGTGAAGGTATGTATCACAGACCACAGAAATATCCCGTGTTATGTATGTATGTTTCACAAGACAAACCATTCACGTGACAGCAGATATTACTTAAAGTTATGCAGTATAAGTAGTTATAATAAATCATTTCCTATCTGAAGGTATAATTTGTTATTGTGACGTTAGAAGTTCAATTAGAAGTTAGACTTAGAATGTATGCAGAATTTATGGTGTGCCAAATTACTTTAATCATTTATTTTTCTGTTATTACTTTTTCAAGACCGTTTGTAAAGAGCTGAAATTAGGAACAAAAAAAATATTAGTGCTATTCGTTTATTAAGGTTATTAACTTGACTTTATATAAAGCCACTCGTATATAAATTTGCATTGTGACTCAAAAAGTAAATAACTTTTAGGCGTAGGTGGTAGGTAAGTATCAGCATATGGAACCAGTGGCTCTTGGGAGTCGCACACATCAATCTGTTCCCCCCGGCAGTGTGACGGCACGTCACGCATTCCCGGTGTCAAAATAAAATGATATCAGCATGTACCATCCCATCAGACATAAAAACAGAACTTCACAATTCCAGTTTCGTGTGATGTGTACGAATATAGTGTTTACCTGAGCAATATGATCTTGAAGACGGGCCCGATGAGCCCCTTGATGATGGCAGATGCGTTCAGGTGGCATCTCCCGTGCAGCACGATGCCGTTCACCTGGTGACCAAGACAGAAGAGTTAAGATAGATACAAAGAGAAGAGGCAGTACCTACAGGCGGCGATGATTTTGTTGAGACACCTCCATTGGACGATGTGGTATTGTAGCTTTTAGTGAGTATACCCTGGCCATTAAACATTCGGCCGGAGAGGTGTGCTCTGATTAGGGCATGCCGGTCGCCCCACAGACTTCGTCGTCCTACACGCGTCCGGCTGTGAGAAAGTGTCTAAGTTCGTAGTTTTTTTTATGTTACAATTAGGTATAGTCTTGAGATCAAACAAAGATATGCACTATTAGTATTTCCGATGTAGGCATGTATCAAGTTATTTTCACAATAAATTACGTAACATCCATATAATATACTTGTCTAACATACCAGGGAAAAACTAGCCCCCTCAACCAAGTTCCGATTTAACTTACTATCGCATAACTTTTCGCTGTCAAGCTCAATGAGGGTTTCTTGAATTAAAACATCAGATAGATGGCGTAACTGTGACGTACGGTCATGTCACCCTCCCCATTGGTAAGTCTTCAGAACAAACTGACATGCTGTCATCAAAGAGCCAATAGTGACAGTGATAAAACCACGAGACTCCCTCGTGCCATCTGGCGGTTTTTGTATTTTTGGAAACCCTCATTGTTATTTAACTTTGAACCGTTGCTGCCTGTCCAGTAATTTTGGCCCATAAGTACTTCTGTAGCTAATCGCGAAATGGGTTTCCCCAACATTAATTTCGTGGTCCAATAACCCACGGAACATATTTTCGGCATCAGATTTCCTAATCCCAAACAATTCTGCAATACAGGAATGCATTACAAAAGATTTAGCACGGTTGAAGAAAAGTGAACTTTATCGCAAAGCTTTTAAGGCAGAGAATGGAGTGGGTATGGTTTTGGCAGGGCCGCGTTATGTTTCAATCAAAACGGCCGTATGCGAACTAGTTTATTTCAGAGCCAATAAAAAAGATGTACCTACAGGAGAAAAGGAAAGGCATATTGTCTTAGAAGAAAAAAGTCTAAGTTTATTACATCATTGTCGACAAATTGCAACGTAATTGTCATTGGATAGTTTTCCGATGTTAATAATGTAATTGGGGAGACCTTTTCCCAGCAGTGGGACAGTAAAGGTTAGAGAAAAAAAAAAAATGTCTTTCCTATGGAAAGACTTGAAGAAAACCATTCAGTACATAAACTTCAGAGTGAGAATACAGCTTGTTGTAAAAGGCGAGTAGGTGTATGATGTGTGTGTGTAGACGAGGTGCTAGTCGCTTATAATATTTGCGAATTAATTTTGACTAAATATATTTCAGCGCGCACGTAATCTCGAAGAGGTAGGCAGTCATAGGAGCAACAAGCCACTTTATCCACATTCAGTCAAAAATAAAGCTGGGCTAGGTTATAATGGAAAATTGTGAAAAAGTAGTGACTAGTGGTTTTGTGACTGGCTCGATGGCTCATTCGGTAGTAACCCTGCCCCATGCGCCAAGAGTTGTGGGTTAGATCCCCACCCAGGATAAACATTAGAATGATGAATACTTGTGTTTGTTCTGTGTCTGAGTGTTAATATCCAATATTTAAGTATATATATTTGTAATACCACTGTTGTTTCTGATATCCGTAATGCAAGTGCTTAAGCTACTTACCGCGGAGTCAGATCAATGTATGTGATGTAGTGTAATATTTATTTATTATTCATTTGTTTAAGTGGCTAGTTCGTCGCCTACACAATCAAATACCCAAAACCCAAAGCTAAGTAAGGAACACAGTTGGCACATTACTTTTAAGTATCAGACCAAGATGGGAATTTTGACAAAAAGATTTTATTAGAGCTTGCTGCTCTTTGCAATCTGCCTACCCCTTAAGGGTCTGTGTGTATGATTGTATGTATATATGAAATCGTTAAAATATATCATCATTGTCAGTGAGTTATAAGACAAATCAATGATTCACAAAAAAATTAACTAAAACTATCTGAATATGAAATAGAAGGGTTGATTGAGTTGAACTGAATGTTGTGTATTCCTGGCTGACTTCAAAACCACGTTTATTCTTATGATTTATTGCATACATTCGAGCAGCGCGGTCGCAACTCTGAAGTATGCTCTTAAACTTTTACTGCGCTTGTGATTATCTTAGCAGTATGCCCTGCGTGTGTTAGCATAGCGGTTTCTGCTATTTCTGCTGAATTGACTTGATATGTGGGAAAACTGGCTTTTTACTGAGATATTGCTTTAATTTGTAATAACATAAAGTACATTGGCCATGTTCTTTTTTGTTAAAAAAAAGTTTTGTATGAAAAAGGAGCGAAGTTTGTACCTAAGCCCAGAACATGGCTGTCTATATGAGTTGTCAAGAAACAAACCAAGTTTTTAAGAAAGTACAATAGCACTTGTATCGTCAGTCAGGTTATATTTGCTTTGATTCAGATCCATCGCCATAAAATATGAATTTATGAGTATTCTATGGTGACATGTTTTGTAAGGCAAAGGCAATCATGATGGCAAAACATCTATCTAATAACATGAGACTAATTAAAAGATTTTTTCTGCTTTGAAGACCCGTTGAAAGTAGTACAATTATGGGAAGATCCATTACTTGGCCCACGTTCCATAACACAGGGTAATAAAATTATAGAAAGAACTGTACGATCTAAATTGGACTTTATCACTGACACCAAGAGTCGTAATATCCTTGACGTTGGTTCACGCAAGTGCTTTATTATTGTAGCACATACGAGTATAATATGTAAAAGTGTTGTATCACTGCGGAGGATCGGTCATTGATGCGAGGCGAGGCAATCCGTCACTGGTGTTGGAGTGACGCCAGCGATGACGTGGCCGCTAGCTCAGCGTACTGAAGGTACTTGAGACGTGCATTTGGTAAATGGAAGCCGAAGAACTGTAATGGTGCGTTCACACGATGCGTTCAGGATATTGGTAGCCACGGAGTCATAAAAAGCACTCCAAAGAATGTTGACGTCAAAGTCAACAAACATACTGTGCCGACCTTTTGAGTCTTCCGAGCTTAATAGGACGTTCCATTCATTAATGGACTCGATTTTGGAGTAACCACAAAACAACTGTTTGTATCGCCTTCCACATGTGAAGTCTATGCTCCAACATATCTTGCATGTGAATTCTTATCATCATCACGCGAAAGCCTTACTTAGTTTGTCAATACCCTTTTTTTGGTTGACTTAGGGTAAGCGTTCCGCAGTTCCGCACCGTCCCGCTGAAACCGATGGGAAGCATGCATTACCTTATTAGTCCAAGAAAATAGGCCTTTAAATACGAATTTGAGGTAAATACTTGAATTTTTGATATAAGTTACTTTGAAAGATTTAAAAACGAACTGTGTAAGTTTTTTGTAAAATCACCCCCGAGAACATTTGAAAAAAAAATAAAAAGTATTTGTTTTTGAAATTTTGGGGAAACGGTAAGTAGTAGAAAAAAAAGGTTCAAATAAAAGTTGTAGAGCATCAGATTTTATAAAGAAATGCCCTGTTTATGTTTTCGCTAACATTAAAATTATCCGAGATAGGGCGGTTAGAAGCTTGGGGATGATAGTAATAGTCCGGTCAGTTTTCCATTTTGATTTGAAAGGATAGGACCAACGGGAAAAATTGTGTGTGTACTAGATATTTAACAATCCAGAAATTCAGGTCTCTGACACATCAGGTTAGTTAAAAAAAAAGCGCGGATGATCGAAAAAGGCAAATAACTCATGAGTAGTGCAAAATATTGAAAAATGCTAAGGTAAAAGTTATAGATAATTGAATTTCCTACAAAAATGGTATCTGCATATTTTTTCATAAGTGCGATACTTTTCGCAAAAAACACGCCTAAGTGTAAAATTATTTAAAAATGTTTTTTATCTTTCAAGTTCTTCTCAATAAATAATAATGCGTATTGCTACATTATTAAGTCTATTTTTCAATAATAAGCAGCACTTTATAAAATATTTTTTCCTTACTAAGATGCAATTTTTTTTTCTCATCTAGACGGGTTTTTAATGCAGAATTAAATCCTTTGGCTTATGCGAAATCCCTCTACTTAATTAGTACCTGTAATTTATTAACTTTCATTGAATAAAGAGAAATGATCAGTAGTGACTGCCTGACCGAGTCAGGATTTCTTGCCAAAACCGAAACCGAAACCGAACATTAGGCAGCTCTCTTAGTTTTGGCTTAGGTCGACATAGCATGTTGAAATGAAGTGTATCTTTACTTTTATGTCTCCTAACCCGGTGTCTATCTGTAATAGTGAGATTAGAAAAAAAAATTGGTTTCGTTTTTTTCTTTTGTTCAAATAAATTTGAATGACAAATACAGCGCGTTAAAGTTACCTGTGACGTCACTTGTTCCGTAAATGCGCTGCGCTCTAGATTTTTGAAGCGCTGTATCTTTGTAATTTTCCAAGTATTCGATAAAGCAAAAAATAAGTATTCAATATTTTGATAATTTTACTTACGAAACAAAACAAATATTTGAGTCAAGTAAACAGAAGGAATCATCAAAAGCAAAGAAAGCCAAAAAACCCTTCACAGTTTAACATTTTATCAAGAACAAAAGCCTAGAAATCCAACTCACTGAACAAGATCTTAAGCTAGACAAACTCATCGACCAAGCGGATATACCAATATACCAATACTGAGGAACCTCTTAATAACAGTAATTAATAAAATTATAATAGAGTAATGCCAGCTTATACAGTTGCTTCTTGAAACATCAATAGCCTGGTCGTTTATGTTATTATTTTGAAATTTTACTCCCATAGCATACATTGATGTACTGCTTGTCTCTGAAGCACAACTAATATTCAATTACATAAGTGCTTTATTGAAGCCTATGTAAATAAAGATAAGTTCAACAGCATTACAATCAAGGACTATCACCACTATTGACTGGCCCGTTGGTCGAGTGGTCAGAGACCCTGGCCACAAAACCAAGGGTCGCGGGTTCGAATCCCGCTAGGGGCAAATGTTTCTTGTGATGAACATGGACATTTGTACTCGAGTCATGGATGTTTATTTCATCAATGTTTATAAACGTATTTAAGTATGTCTATCCGTTTACCTAGTATCCATAGCACAAGCATAAGCTTAGTTTGGAGCTAGGGAATTGGTGTGTTAGTCTGAAGAATTTATTATTTATTTATTGTTATTATCACATTTACTCAATCTTCCATTCAGACGGGACTGCTAATGCAGGAACTGCTGTGATTGGGAAAAGAAATATAAACCATAAAGTACTACCAAAATATAAAACAGTACATCTGCAGGTAACATCTGTCATGGTGCAAGATGAACATGGTCAGCTAAAACATACAACATATGAAAATCAATGTCTATCTGTAATAGTGAGATTAGAAAAAAATATTGGTTACGTTTTTTTCTTTTGTTCAGAAAAATAAGAATGACAAATACAGCGCGTTAAAGGTCCCCGTGACGCGCTCACTCCAGACACTCCAGATTTTTGAAGCGCTACCACTTACCATCGAGCTAGTGGTAATAAATACGTACATAGATTTGAAAAATATAGAGGTACATGCCCGGGTTTGAACCCGCACTCATCGGTTAAGAGGTGCGTGTTCTTACCATTGAGCTCTAGTCTAGTTTAGTCCCGTCAGTATTATTTCTAATGTTTGGTCAAAGCTTTTATCAAGACATCTGATGATGCAGTGGCACCAAGTTTCACAAGTCCCCTAGTCCCTAATGATATCCAGGCTTTAATATGTGACCTCGATGACTTCAATTGGATGTGGATTATATACTCAAGAATATCTCTTTTCCGACAGTTAACTCTCTAGACTAGCTATTTAGCATGCTTATGGCGTATTGTGTGGCGTATAATGTGGATATTTTGTGGAGATATAATAACCCCCCTTTGTTTTACACGTCAATACCTTACTTCATGCAATGGCGTGAAGTAAGTTTGCTCTGCCTACCCCGCTAGGAAAATGCCCTAGCGGGGTAGGTAGAGCGAACCGAACGCCATATTGCACGGTCCTAACACACCTCACTCGCTTCTTTAACATTAATAATCCCTTCATAAAAGCTCTATGGTTTTGAACTTAACTAAACTAAACTTAACGCCACTTCCCTAGTGGGGTAGGAAGAACTTATAGTGGTAATGATTTGTGTATGATCTAAACTGCTATCAGAACAGCTTTCAATATTTGAATATCGCTCTGAGAATCCATTAAAAACCAGAAAGTCTAGGACCTCTGGTAGTTTCTTGGGATCTGTGGGCCAATATGTTTGATAAATAAATATCCCACGACATCACATACATTGATCTGACTCCGAGTAAGTAGCTTAAGCACTTCTGATACAGATGTCAAAAACAACAGTGGTAATACTAAAATATACTTAAATATTGGATATTAACACCCAGACCGAGCCATCGAATCGGATGAAAATCCTCGTCCTCACCCCCGCTAGGTCCAAGCATGGCGGGATGAAGCGCGAGAAGCATTGCTCGTCATATGGTCGGAAAGACTTGATAACCCGGGACCTAGCCGGGAATTAGTTGATGTAATAAGTCCTCCGAGACTGGGTCAGCTGCAAACATGGCGAAATGACATTCAACCTGGCACAGACACTAACTGGCCATGGCTGTTTTGGTATATTTGTGCCAGGTGGCAGGACGCGAACCGACGGCAGTTTGCCATAACTATCATACTGGAGCTATAAGCTCAGCCCAGCACACCCGGGAGCTGTGTCCAGCATGGTCAATCCCGCGCAGTCACCTGTCTGCGGTTATAGGTGGAGACCTCACACTGCTGACAATCACACGAGCTATGGTGGGCAGTGGGGAGGCGTGGTGCGCGATGGTGACATTTTGCGACACCGTCATGGCGCAAAAGGAGACGACAGAAAGGGAGCGGAAGCGAGACCCGAACTCCCAGCCCATGCGCCGCAATAGGCCCGGTCGGCGTCGTGCGCATTTCACGGCACGCATGCCGCCTTAGCCTGCGCTAGCTAGTGATGAATCGGGGGGTCCATCACCGGCATCCTAGCCAGACGTAGACGCCCCTTGTGTTCCGGGGCGTCTAGTCGAAGTATAGCTCGATGGAGCAATGTTAAAGTCGTCCTCGCAAGAGCGACCGCAGGTGGGAGGGGTTCGTTGGTAGGCATAGCGTTCCCAGGGCTCCTCTCCAGAAGCGATGCGGCGGAACACCCCGGGTGTTTTAGTCAGTAGGAGTCTGACATACTTCCGCAGTTCCCCCGAGCCGTGGAAGATCCATGACGGATTACACCCGGGGAAAAAAAATAAGAAAATAAAAAACGGTCACTACGGAATGCACTATAGAGCTTGTCGAATATTTTGTGTGACCTGTGCTGAATACGTAGACGTTGTTCTTGTCAAGGCTTTTCTTCAGCTCTCGTCCTCTTGGTATAGTCAGACGTGACTCCCATGCAAAGAATTCAGACTTAAATGCAACATTCTTTGCATGGGAGTCTCGTCTATACTGTTTTACCAAAATATAAAGCAGTACATCTGTACTGTTTTGTATTTTGGTAGTATTTTATGGTTTATATTTCTTTTCCCAATCACAGCAGTTCCTGCATGAGCAGTCCCGTCTGGATGGAAGATTGAGTAAATGTGATAGTCCTTGATTGTAATGCTGTTGAACTTATCTTTATTTACATAGGCTTCAATAAAGAACTTATGTGATTGAATATTAGTTGTGCTTCAGAGACAAGCAGTACATCAATGTATGCTATGGGAGTAAAATTTCAACATAATAACATAAACGACCAGGCTATTGATGTTCCAAGAAGCAACTGTATAAGCTGGCATTACTCTATTATAATTTTATTAATTACTGTTATTAAGAGGTTCCTCAGTATTGGTATATTGGTATATCCGCTTGGTCGATGAGTTTGTCTAGCTTAAGATCTTGTTCAGTGAGTTGGATTTCCAGGCTTTTGTTCTTGATAAAATGTTAAACTGTGAAGGGTTTTTTGGCTTTCTTTGCTTTTGATGATTCCTCCTGTTTACTTGACTCAAATATTTGTTTTGTTTCGTAAGTAAAATTATCAAAATATTGAATACGTATTTTTTGCTTTATTGAATACTTGGAAAATTACAAAGATACAGCGCTTCAAAAATCTAGAGCGCAGCGCATTTACGGAACAAGTGACGTCACAGGTAACTTTAACGCGCTGTATTTGTCATTCAAATTTATTTGAACAAAAGAAAAAAACGAAACCAATTTTTTTTTCTAATCTCACTATTACAGATAGACACCGGGTTAGGAGACATAAAAGTAAAGATACACTTCATTTCAACATGCTATGTCGACCTAAGCCAAAACTAAGAGAGCTGCCTAATGTTCGGTTTCGGTTTCGGTTTTGGCAAGAAATCCTGACTCGGTCAGGCAGTCACTACTGATCATTTCTCTTTATTCAATGAAAGTTAATAAATTACAGGTACTAAGTAGAGGGATTTCGCATAAGCCAAAGGATTTAATTCTGCATTAAAAACCCGTCTAGATGAGAAAAAAAAATTGCATCTTAATAAGGAAAAAATATTTTATAAAGTGCTGCTTATTATTGAAAAATAGACTTAATAATGTAGCAATACGCATTATTATTTATTGAGAAAAACTTGAAAGATAAAAAACATTTTTAAATAATTTTACACTTAGGCGTGTTTTTTGCGAAAAGTATCGCACTTATGAAAAAATATGCAGATACCATTTTTGTAGGAAATTCAATTATCTATAACTTTTACCTTAGCATTTTTCAATATTTTGCACTACTCATGAGTTATTTGCCTTTTTCGATCATCCGCGCTTTTTTTTAACTAACCTGATGTGTCAGAGACCTGAATTTTCTGGATTGTTAAATATCTAGTACACACACAATTCTTCCCGTTGGTCCTATCCTTTCAAATCAAAATGGAAAACTGACCGGACTATTACTATCATCCCAAGCTTCTAACCGCCCTATCTCGGATAATTTTAATGTTAGTGAAAACATAAACAGGGCATTTCTTTATAAAATCTGATGCTCTACAACTTTTATTTGAACCTTTTTTTTCTACTACTTACCGTTTTCCCAAAATTTCAAAAACAAATACTTTTTATTTTTTTTTCAAATGTTCTCGGGGGTGATTTTACAAAAAACTTACACAGTTCGTTTTTAAATCTTTCAAAGTAACTTA
>OX596223.1:11583657-11654909 GCA_951394215.1 Glyphodes perspectalis | reverse complement strand
TTACCTGGTTAGGGGCACAAATGTTTATGACATAATTGGGACAGTGTCCCATTTTTCCCACTTCAGTGATGATTGAATTGGGATGGAAACATTTTTTTGATCGGGGATAGCGTTATTGGTTGGAAATTGTGGTTTTACCTATTTGTCTTTTTATATATGAACTAGCGGCCTATTATTATCTAACCTACTATTAATATACTATTTTCTAACCTAACCCTACTTTTTTTTAAATATTCTGTAGCCTATGTTACTGAGGGGTAATGTAGCATTCTAATGGTGAAAGAATTTTTGAAATCGGCCCAGTAGTTTTTGAGTTACAAATCTTTCATCTTTATAATAAAAGTGTACACGAAGGACGTTCGGCACAGAGATTGGCACAATCGATTGTGAAAATGAATATAGCATGACGCCTACAATCCCCGAATGGGTAGGCAGAGTCCAAGGAGATATAATCTCCTTAAATCACATTCAGCCACAAAACGAGTTGGGTTAAATAAATAAATCTATACTTATAATAAATCTGTAGAGAGGTCAATTCTGTACATTAAATATATTTTCAAAATAACTATCAGAGAGTGATTAGTGATCGATACTGATGCCAAAAATGCAATCAGTAAAATTTTTGTCTGTCTGTCTGTCTGTATGTTCCTTATAGAAACAAAAACTACTCGACGGATTTTAACGTAACTTGGTACAATTATTCTTCATACTCCTGGGCAGGTTATAGTATACTTTTCATCACGCTACAATCAATAGGAGCAGAGTAGTGAAGGGAAATATTGGGAAAACGGGAGAAGTTACTCCATTTTTTAAGCTTCCGTCGCGTGTGCAGCCTTAATGGTTAATGTTACATAGAAATCATGTATGACGGAAATATTCTACATAAAATTGTCTAAAAAATATCCCGCAACAGCATATGTCTATCTTTTATAGTTGACTCACAATAACACGTGTAACTCCTGATAGCTTAGCAGTTCGGAGCATTCTGATTATATTTGTTTACTCTTACGTTTATAATACTCTCACTCATCCCTAATTTAAAAAGTTAACATTATTACCTATTCAATAAAAAAAGAATCATAGAAATCGGTATAGGAACACCAAACTTATACATGAAATAAGCCATCGCGCCGTCGCACGTGAATACTGAATCATGCTATAAGGATTATTTTTGTGTAACGCTTGCCGCGCTCGGCACGGGTCGCGGCGGCGGTAGGGTATAAAAAGGCGGGAGGTCCGAGATTTCCCTACTAAAATACGAAAGTTAAACTGTCTGTCACATCAAAACCACTGAACCCTGAGGAAGGACATATGCTACTTTTTTACGAAAAACGACGAAAACGCGGACGAAGTCGCTGGCAAAAGCTAGTAATAAATAAATTCTTCAGACTGACACACCAATTCCCTAGTCCCAAACTAAGCTTATGTTTGTGCTATGGATACTAGGAGAACGGATAGACATACTTAAATACGTTTATAAACATCCATGACTCGAATACAATGTCCATGTTCATCACACGAAACATTTGCCCCTAGCGGGATTCGAACCCGCGACCCTTGGTTTCGTGGTCAGGGTCTCTGACCACTCGACCAACGGGCCAGTCAAAAATATTAGTACTTAAAGATATCCATACAGTATTTTGAGTGTGACCACTACGGTGGTAAGTGCATTAATAATTAAATCGCCATCGGACTCCCAGTTCGCGTTCAATAACTACTTTTGAAATTTAAAGGATTCATAAACGAGTTTTAAATTGAGTTTCTTCTGACCCTGAGAGTAGCTTAACGTGTAATACCTCAATGATATTAATTTAGAATGAGAATTAAACATAAAAGGGTCCGGAAAATATTCTTTTTATACGTAGCTGGAAAAACCTTTTCGAAATTTGGTATTTTCTTTGATTTTCACAATCTTGGTCAAAAGAAAATATTTAATTTTGGTGGATTTTTAGTTTTTTTTCATAAATATAAATAAGTGAATCTCCTCATAATGAACAAATTTCCATACACACCATTACACCCGCCATGAGTAGGTATACAGATCCTTGGATCGATAAGCTCCTTGAAAAATATTTTCCAAAAATAAAATGAAAGTGGAGTTTGGTGGAAAATTGTGAACAAGTGGGTAGCTCCTCGCCTACATAATCACCTAATTATCATACACCTTTTATAACATTTTCCTTTAATGATAGACAAGGTGGGTGATATCTGTTTAAATATCTGTTTAAAATAGAACAAACACAAGTATTCATCACACAAATGTTTGTCCAGGGTGGGATCGAACCCATAACTCTTGGAACTTGGACGTGAAAACATGCACGTTCAAATAACTATGGACATGTATCCATGATCCAATTTGTCGGGGCCTACAACGAAGGTCAGATTGGGTCAGCAGTTAGTTTTTAATTAACAATGTGGCTGTTATGAGAAGAACAGGAATGGGATTTACGATAGTCCTACTAACATTATACTAATTTGGCTTATGTTGGTCTGGGGCGAAAATAATATGCCAACTGTGTTCTGTCTAATGGTCCAAGCCAACTAATGGAGAATTGGGTATTGGATTCGTGACTATGTAGGCGGCCGCTTGCCACGGATTTTTTCAGAATTTTTCTCATGTAATCCTACTCAAGTTTATTTTTAGGTATTTGTTATTATATTTTTTATTTTTAAAAAGCTTATCGTGCTTTTGAATCGGTCTCCCCATTCAGAGATTGCGGGCGTGTTGTTAGATTTATAGGTAATTTTACAATCCTACTAATATTATAAATGCGAAAATTTGTATGTATGGATGTTTGTTACTCTTTCACAAATTAACTACTGAATGGATTTTGATAAAACTTTAAAGTAATATAGCTCATACACCCGAATAACATATAGGCTATGTTTCATCGATGTACCACGCGAGCGAAGCCGCGGGCAGAAGCTAGTATTAGAAATAAAGCGGTAGCGTTGGTTGTATGGAAGGTATAGGGCTTTCATACAAAAAAACAGTCTGATGTAGGTAGCCGTTTTATACAGGAAAACTATAGGCTATATATTTACACAGAAAAATTAGCAGGCGGTATAAAAGAAAACACTTTATTGCTGGTTGTACTACTTGCCTCACCCGTCAGCACTCCGCAGGCAACTCTGAACACTGGTTGTCCTAATATAGCAGACATTTTCTTTGGATAAACGCCAGAGCAATTTGGCTATTCAGTCCACAATTAATAGCGTAATATCAGAAGAATTCCGGCGAACAATATAATACGCTAGACCCCGCGGCTACAACGACGACAAGCGTTAGCACGCGGATTTGTCTACCATTTATGATATATACTCGTATATGCCACAGCCATCAATGGGAAGACTGGACTTCACGTCACAGGGAATCCTAGTGTGAAGTCCAGGGCTACTGTATGCTTAAATATTTAAGTTGAAAATAACCAAAAATATTATTAGAAACAGTGTACAAAATTTTAACCCATTTCTTCGAATCAAATAAACTTTATTATTTTTTTTTTATCTGGTTAAAGTAACCAGCTAATTCGTCGCCTAGGCCGTTCATTAAATTCTAGCATCCAATTTGATGCCTTAGTCGATAATTGAAATAGAATCACCAACCGTTTTATAACTTGGCGCATTGAAAGTCAGCTAGTTGAAGATGACTGACCAAGACAGCTAAGTAATGCAAATTTAGTTCCGATTTTTATAACTGCTGAGGTTTAGCTAGACTTAAAAAAAAAGGGTTTGGATAAAAAAAAAACCCTAGAGCTTGTATGAAAAGGTTCATGAATGTTGAAGAAGCAAGTGAGGTGTGTAAGGGTCGTGCCATATGGCGTTCGGTTCTCTCTGCGAGGTGTGAAGTTTAATTAGTTAGTTTTTTGGTTAGGTTCGATTACGTTTTTCCAATAGAAGAAAAAAAATGGGTTAGATAGTATTTATTTCTCTATAAAAAGCTCAATAGTGAACAAAACATCTCACTCAGCCAAACGTACCAGCTAAGCGTCTGGATAAAAACAATGGAAAGATGCATTTGAGACTGGCTGACGTCACCAGTAGCCCTGAGCGACGCGAGATCAGCGATACGACACGCCCTGTATAGCGCTCTTATTACAAGGGCTGCAGTTGCAAGGTTGGCACTTGCAAGGTCGGCATTCACATTTATTTTTTATTCATTTGGACAACAAAATAGATAACAATCAATTAAACATGCATTTAACTTAAGTTTACAGACAGATTGATATTCTAACAATTTTGTTAGGAGTCATTAAAACTGTAGAGCTTGTATGAAAAGGATTATGAATGTTGAAGAGGCGAGTGAGGTGTGTACGTGCCATATGGCGTTCGGTTCTCTCTGCCTACCCCGCTAGGGAAGTGGCGTGAAGTTTAGTTAGTTAGTTAGTTGAAACATCACTGTACAATTCTCAGACAAAAACAAAAGTGTATTAACTATTCATTAAGTGAGAATTCACTTTTACTGGCGATGGCGCATTCGGTAGTGGCTCTGTCGGAAGTGTCCATGCGCGAATAAGATTAAGAAACGCAAAGACTACAAAAAACTCAGAACAAACATTCGTATGGTGAATACTTTTGTTTGGTCTGTGTTAAGGTATTGTTATTTAAGTATACAATATTTGTAAGAGCACTGTTTATTGTAAGTTCCTTAACACAAGTGCTTATTCCTCTTGGTTTGGAATCAGGATTAATGTTTATGATGTTTTCTGATATTTTCTTTATAAAATGTTTATAAAACATCAAATGGGTATTCAGATTCCAAGGAGCTGAAAGATATTTTATTCGATTATATTGTTTTTTTTAAGTTTATCCATTATAATTATACTAGCTTCTTCACGCTGCTTTGCTCGCGTGGTACGTCGATAAAACATAGCCTATATGTTATTCGGGTGTATAAGCTACATGATTCTAAAGTTTCATTAAAATCCATTGAGTAGTTTTTGCGTGAAAGAGTAGCAAACATCCAAATAAACTTTCGCATTTATAATATTAGTAGGATTCTATCATCACGGCCCTTTAGCCAAATATAATTGAGTTTACTGCTCTGAGTACTGAAACATATGGAGACGACCTAATGTTCTATACGAACAATCTGCTATACAAATATGATTAATATCGATATTGTATTCATAAACCTCTATCTATCTCTTTTTAACAAGTCTACAATACTGCACGTAAAAAGAGACAACAATAAATTTGACTTAACTATTTTCGGTAACATCATCAAGTGACGTCATAGAAATACCTAAGTGAAGCCGGCTTACCATTTTGGTTTCTCACTTTAAGTTGTCAATGTCAGTGGAATTTGTGGTGTATTGTGCCAATATTGATAAAATTTGTGATTATAACACAATCTAACTTGTAACATTTAAAAACATGGTCATAAATAAATTGTTAAGAGACTTTTAGTATGTAAATATGTTAAGTGGAATGACACTACACAAAGGCGCCATATTTGTTTCTCACTCAAAATTGGGCTTCACTGTTTCGTAGTTAAGTCATCTCCATTAGTTTCAGTACTCAGAGGTTTAATGAATGAAAAACAATTACAGAACATGCCATTACAGTCAATAATAATTGACGGAAGACGGTAACTCTATGTTTTTACAAAGTAAAGTATCCCGTCTCAATACCATTGGAAAGGCACCGCCGGCCAATACCGCAAGACGAAGGTCCGGCGCATAATAGGCCATTGGGTTCGCCGGGAATGGCACTTAAAACGCCATAACGGAGACATATCGCCACGGCGTGCGGGGCCCGGGTTTTTCAACGGTTAATATCCCTGGCCGAATTGTGATAGGGGATACGAAGTCTTACACGACAACTGGCTATAGCCGCGGCTCGGCTCGTGTGAAATTTGATCTGGTAGAGAGACGAAAAAGCGAATCTAACGTCTTAACTACTTTACGGATTGCAATGAAATTTCACGAGCCCAAAGTTTTCAGTACAAGAGGTGTCACTCGCACGTTGACCCTTTGAAGGTTTTGTTGAGGAATCACCGCCCCCTTAGTATAAGTTTAAAATCTAAATACCGTGCGAACTCTGTACGTAAGTGCATATATGCATATGTTCTCTCTGCCTACCCCGCTAAGGAAGTGGCGTGAAGTTTAGTTAGTTAGTTAAATAATATGTAAGTCTTTATTGCATCAATTACTCATCCGAATTTTGTGAATGGATGGTTTCCATATAGATTACATTTTAACAGACTTTAAAATAAAGGCGTTGCTTTTCAAGATGCGAGTTTAACTTACTTGAGTTTGAATTTATAAACTTATAGTTAGCAGATAAGTAAAATCAATGATAACGCAAATCACAAAGACCTACCTTTTAAACGACCAGCCATTTTATGCCAACTGCTTAATAATAGCTGGTGAGTTCTTCCTAACATTTTATTCGTTAATTTATAGCTTTTGGGCCAAAGTAATATTTATTATCTACGGTGTCAACCCGCAAGTTTAGCCATAAATTACGTTTAGACAAGTTATACTACGACGGAACTTCGGAGTTGGGAGCAAAAAATCAACAGCTCAGAAGAAAATTAATTATCTACTTATCTGATAAAGGAAATGTAAAAGTTTCAGCGAAATATAGTAGATGACACAACCAATAAGTTTACTCGCTTTATACGAGCCGTCGGAATGTGATTTATTTATTTAAAAATATTAATAATGTTTTCCTAACCGATATCGGTCACGGCGGCCAATCTCAACACTGACAGATTCCAGTCGTTAATAAGTCTAATTAGTATATAGTATTGTATACTTAATGCAGATGTGAGCTTGACAGTAATACATAAATAGTATACACAACATGATTTTACAGAACATAACATAACATCACGCCCGTAATCCCTGACGGGGTAGGCATAGTCAAAGGGACAGCAGTCCCCTTTAACCACATTTAGCCAAAAAAAAAGATGCTGGGTTAGATGGAAAATTGTGAAAAAACAATATTTCCAAAAAAAAATACTGAGCTGGGTTAGATGGAAAATTGTGAAAAAGTAGTGACAAGTGGCTAGCTTGTCGCCTTCACAACATACCCAAAACCTGATGTACCATTGGTTGCCTTTTACGATATGCTAGGCAAGAAAAACAGTTGGCGCATTTTTTATAGTCCTAGACCAACAACATGTTTTTTATAAGATTTTTTATAGAAAAACTAAGATGTGACGTCACGGTTCCATACCAGTAAATGTGTCCGAAGTGATTGAAAAACAAAACGGAAATTGTGTATTATATACAATGTGTTTAAGCAAATCTTGTTTTGGTTGTAATTTATATTTGGTCATTATTCTCTTTCTACTAATGAATATCCTAATGATTGCACAACAGTAATTTAAAACATGTTTATCTTAATCATCACGATCATATAATGAAATACATATCACACAATCATGGTATTAGTTTTTATTCTACTTGGTTAGGTCACTTTGCCATCACGGATGTATGATATGAAAATGTATTTACACGAAATGTAGTTTCAATAATCATATCATACCATCACGTCATCACCACTCCGAAATTTAATTATGAAAAATTTGTGACAAGTGGCTAGCTCTTAGATTTTTCTGAGTTGTATACTTACATACATCTATGTTAAGGGCTGAGCTGAAAGCCCAAAGTTTTAGTAAAATTTTCCGCACCCTTAACGTGTGAAAACAATATTTAGGTGAAAAACCCCGTGTCAGTTTTCACAAGAGCTAAGGGTTCGCAAATATGGCCCGGGTCCAAAAGTCTAAGATCATGTATCGAACCCGGAGTGGACGTAGGTAGGTTTGTGTTTGCGCAACTTGAACCTAACTGGTATCTTAGAGAGAAATGTATTGTTAAGTGAAATACAATTTTCGTGTTCGTCAATTGGACTTATTTCCTTTTACAAGAATAGTCTAAGAATTTTCATTAAAATCGTTTCTTTTATTTTACGGTGGCCCATTTTTGTATACGTTGGTTGTGACTTTTTTGAAGTTTCATAGGCAATAGTAGATAATTGTACATTTACATTTATTTATTGAAAATTATCTATTTTAGCCGAAAATACTAATACTATTTTAATGAATGCAGTGTCAATCGATTTGTTCTTGTAATCCGATCACTTATAGAGCGGATTTTTGTTTGTCGTCGAGGTTAAGTATTTTTTTTAAACTTACTAACTAACTTCACGCTACAAAGAAGTCGGGAAATTAAAGAAAGCTCAATCGAAAATAATCGGAAGATTTTGTATTCTCCATATTATTTGTTATTTCAGAGATTGGCTTATAAGGCCTCTCTGGTGGGATAATGATCGAAGACTAAAGGCCTCGTGAAGACAATATGTCACCCTTATGGCGTTTTAAGTGCCGCGAGGGTTGGATGTTCTCGGAGCCCGGAAGGGTTCAAATATGAGGGATATTCGGTTAAAATTCTCAATTTAGGAGCTAAACGGTTTGGGACATTAAAGGGGTCATATTAGTGGGATGAAAATATAAAAGTCAATCAAATTCTGACCTCAGGCGTTGCTGGCAATAGGAGAGCTTTTTTATTTTTAACATTTTGTTAGTTATTAAACTCGGTGCTGTATTTTCTGGGATAGTATCTTTGAAACCCTCTGGAGTTACTTACTGCTCTAAAACAACGAATATCGTCTTATACAAATTAGTATGAATGAGTAGCATATGACGTCACGCCAGCTATATCATATTTATTGTTTTATTTTATGATTTCGACAATACTTTTACAGAGAGAGGATTGCCCAGTGGTAAGGACACCCGCCTCTTAACCAAAGGGGTCGGGTTAAAACGCAGGCCTCTGGATTTTTCAAATCCATGTACGTATTAAACCACTAGCTCAGCGGTGAGAGAAAACATCGTGATGAAACCTGCATATTCCAACAACTATGTATGTGTAATCATAGTCTAAATTGTCTGATTTCCCTATCTAAGGGTTACGAAGGTCAGATCGGCATTCATTTTAATATAATTGCCAGTTTCGCTTAATCCCGGATCATGGTCTAAACGGACCCCAACTACCAGATATAACGCTAGGAGGATGTTAACAATACTCTGACAGACCGTACGGGATTCATATATTTTTTATTTTCTAACTAGTTATTACAATGTACATTCCCTACATGTACATGCAAGCAATACCTAGAGTATTTTCGTTAAAATTTTTTGCTCAAAATTTTCGAGAATCTCGCGTTTATTCATGTTAAAAACCTTTATGCAAAATGTGACAACGCCGCATTCACCCACCACGAGACCTCGTCCACAAGCTGCACGTTCTCGCTACTTTACTACACTAGAGTAAACTTGGCTACGTTGCAAAATACTCAAGACAGTTTGTTAGCAAATTTTATTATTATGCTATTTTTGACAGCATTTTTGGAACACATGCCAAAGATTTTTTTTAAACTAACGTAGCTTTCTATCTGATACGGTGAACTCATAAAATACTGAAGGAATTTTCATACTGTTTTCGTCGTAAGAGGTAAAGATCAAATGAGTAAGAATAAGACGTGCATATAGAAATACGTCTCTAACCGAATTTCACGCAGACAGAGCCGCGGACCACAGCTAGTAAATTACTAATATTCGAATTTGAATAATAAAATTCCACAGCAGAGCATTAACAGCAAAATTGTGTATCTAATCATTCGCAACGGCATCAATTTGAATATGAATCACTAAAAGGGCCTTAAGTGGCGAGATCCCGACAGATAGGCGGTGTTGCTAAAGCGCAGGAGCATCGATCCGTGCGTAAAAACGCGAGATAAGTCACGCGGCGAAGCCTATCTCGATTCCATTACCCGATGTAAAACTGTACGCTCGGGCGATGAAGCGTTTCGGAGTCAGTTGAAAAAGTTTTAACGTCAATTAGATTTTTTTGAATGGCAACCTTTTGATGGTTTGCATTTTTTGGGGCAGAGCCACGCTACCGCTACTTTAGCTCCGGGTTAGTTAGTTAGTTTAGTTTAGTTTAGTTAGTTGTTAGTTGCAGAAAAACGGGCGTAAAGTAACTAGTAGTAGCATTAGTATACTACTGGGGTCCACCCGCTAACTGAAAGGTCCCAACACGGAGTATTCATATTTCACAGCACCGCCATCGGGGAAATAAGGCGATAATCTGTTTTCTGTGACTTTTAAGCAATTTTTTAGTTCCCCATGAGACCATCATGGTATTCTTAAATAATATATCAACCGTGGTCCTTGCATAACATGCCATATAAAGCGACTAATAGTGTATTGGGCAGCTGCTGAAGCTGGATCCAGCTCAATTTTAGTTCTGCTAAAATCAGCTGGATTGCTTGATCAAGCATTCTAATCCCTAGTATGAATTTAAATAGGTACATCAGCATTGAGCCAGAACATGTTGCTGAATCCAGCATTGCAATCCCTAGGTGTGTGATTATATAGAAGATAAGCTAGCCACTTTTTACTATATTTTTCACAATTAATATTCGTCTTATCTTCATCATCAGCATCATCATCATCATCTTATAAGAAAGGCTTATTATACTATAAGATTTTTTAAGTGACAAATATCTGTAATTGGTATTATACATATTTACTTTTTTTAGATTTGTATAGCATAGTAGCTTAAGAATATGATAATTGTTATTGATACTTATTGTAAATTTGGCGATGAAAAGAGTAACTATAGAGTCTTGCCGGTTCTTCTCGGTAGAAGCTACTTTCCGAATCCGGTGGTAAATTTTCATTTTCATTTGTACGTACTGACGATTTATAAGTGCTTATTTGAGCCTACGTAAATAAAGATAATTTCATTTCATTTCATTTCATCTAACTATTTGATTTTATTTTTGGCTAAATGTGGTTTAAGGAGCTTAATGGACCTAGGACTGCACTTACCCCTTTAAGGTTTGTGGACGTGATGATACCTATGTATGTGTGTATATAAGTATATGTACTCATTCACAACTTCAAGTGCAATAACTCATGGGTTCTAATAACTATTGTAAATATTTAAATTATATTTAGTTTCAAAGTCAAAATATTCTTTATTTATATAGGTTTCAAAGAAACACTTAGGAATCGTCAAAAACAGTTCAAAGAGATATGATTCTACCACCGGTTCGGAATGTTGCATCTACCGAGAAGAATCCGGCAAGAAACTCGGTAGGTACTTTTTTCAACAACAGTATTAACAAAGTTATAAGAAGCATATTTAACTTTGAACCATGTTTCAGAGTGGGCCTGGTGTGAAATAAGATAATAAAAATTTATAATTACTAAGAAAAAATAAAAATATGACCCGACCAGAGGGGTACCCGACAGAGTTTGGGGGCCTCAGTAACTTAATGGAGCACTTCTTTCAATACACATACGTTTCTGTAACTTGTGTTCGGTTGTAACTTGTTTTTCGTGTTTTTTTATGCAATAAACTAACTATAACTATATTCATTAAACCATTACGAGTAAAGCAAGCCGATAAATTGTAGATGCTACCCCAATACACCCCCCTTAAATAGTTCTGACTCAATATTCTCTATGCCCTACATTCGATATGATGTCTAGTGAATGAAAAAGGGCCGTTAGAGCCATATACGGCCTTAGACCACGTGACTCTCTTAGAGATATTTTTAAAGAAATTAACATTTTAACAATTGCATCACAATTTATTTTAGATTGTATTATGTATATATATAAAAACATTGACCAATTTCCTAAGAAGTCAAACACTCATAGTTTTAATACTAGAAATAAACACAAACTTGCTGTTCTAAACCATAGACTCCAGAAGAGTGGTAATTCATTTATTGGTCTTAGTATTAAAATATTTAATAAACTTCCAGAAAGTCTACTAGCATTACCTTCACATAAGTTCAAATTGTGCATTAAAGCGTTCTTAATGAAAAAGGGCTATTATAAGTTTGAAGACTTCCTAAATGATAAGCATTTATGTTTAACTTCATAATGAAGTGTTCACCTGCAGTGTTGTTACCTAATAAGTACCTATAGAATATTAAGCACGAAATTGTAAATCTTTGCATTTAAAAGAGTAACTATCGAGTTTCTTGCCGGTTTCTTCTCGATAGATTCTACCTTCCGAACCGGTGGTAATCCTTTTTTCTGTTTAAATTGACTATTTATAAGTGCTTTTTTGAAGCCTATATAAATAAAGAGATTTTGAATTTGAATTTGAATTTGAAATAAATTAAATTTTTCGCGCCGTCGTGAGATTAAGCAATTATTTCGAGGCGTAACGTAATAACTCATATTTGGTTGCAGGTTCGTTAAAACTTTTAATGGTTGCCATTATTAGCGACACCGCAGGGGAGGGGAGGGGAACAGAATAATGAGGATTTTAGATTGATCTACGTTTGAATCGTAATTTTATGTGCTATACCAGGGATGTTAGTGGTAATTTAAGTGATTGATAACTGTGATTGATGTTCCAGTTCTTAATTTAGTGGCCCTGTTCAAAATTAATATTTCAATTACTGTCCGGTTTGAGCGCGATTAAAAATTCATACTAATATTATAAATGCTAGGAACACACAAAATATGTACACTGTTGTGTTTTCACAACTAAACTAAATCTGATAATTATGAATTTGGCATGTCAAAAATGTTAACCTGAAGAAAGATTTTTAGCCAGAAAATTATTTGACCCCGCGGGAAGCCCGTAATAGTTTCTGTAACAAATTCCTAGGACACGAAGAAGCGAACAAAACTATGAAGTCCATTTTTCTCAATAACACTTGTCTCCCCGCCAGTACCACTTGTGATGCACCGCCGCCCACTGCGCCGCCACGTGCGGTACAGGCGAGCACACACGGCCGTTGAACCGCATCGAGCGTTTATTTTGATCCACTTCATCGACAGACTGACAGATGCATTCGGTTTTAATACCTTGTGGTGAAATGGACAGGTTTTTATCAGGAGCTGAACATAATATGTACCAGACTACATCATATACATTGATCCGATTCCGAGGAAAGCTTAAACCTGTGTTACGGATATCAGAATCAACAGTGGTGTTTTTCACAACTATAATACTGAAATATTGACACCCAGATGCAGAACAAACACAAGTATTTCATCACACGAACGTTTGTGCTTGGTTGGAAGCGAACCCACAACTTTTAGCGCAAAGAACAGGGTCATTACCTAATGGGGGTTGGGTTTGTGATAACTGATTATGTAGGTGATGAGCTAGCCACGTTTACTACTTTTCACATCATCATCCTCTTGCCCTTCTCCCAGTTCATCTGGGGTCGGCGCAGCATGTCTTCCTTTTCCATACGTCCCGGTCAGCCGTCATCAAGCTATACACTCCCATTTCACTCATATCATCTTTCACACAATCCATCCATCTCTTATTTGACCTTCCTCTTCCTCTCCATCCACTAACATTAATACTCATCACTCTCTTGTTTACTACTTTTCACAATCTCCCATTAATCTGGCTCAATTTTATATTTATCTGGAAGTGGTTTATGGAGCTTATCTATATTTGGACTCTGTCTACCACTTCGGAGATTTCGGACGTGATGATATGTATCATCTCTTCTATCCCTTACATTATTTGCTGCCCCATGCCAGGATGTGTCTATAAAAAAACCCAACGCTTATACTGAAGTGATCCACGATATTTCACCCTGTAAAAAGGGATGACTTGACGATATTCGGTGCCGCAAGGATTATAAGAGACCAGGCCTATTTCTGAGGTCAATTTAGAGGCACATTACACACGACCGCAAGCCGAGACGATGTCATACATTACGCGTCTCGCGGGGGACGCGGCGGAGGCTATATAAATCTTACGCGCGATGTAACGCGAGTTATTTGAAGTCATCGTATTAAGTGAGTGGTTGGAAAGTGATAGTATAATGATGTAGCAACGAGAATGCATCAGGGAATTGTCAGCACAAGCTACTTTGGACCTTAATACATTGGATTAAGAGCTAAAATTTGTTATTTTTTTATTTTGACTATAACTTTAATAAAACGTTCTGAAGAGCTGGTCTAACTGATTGTTGAGATGGTCGATGTTGATGATTGTTAAAAGCAAGGTTGCAAAAATGTAGAGCTATGTAAATAAATATCCATAAATATTTATCGGCTCCTTTCTAGCTTAAGAAGCGACTAAGAAGGAACAGACAAATTTAGTTATATAACTAACTAACTAATTTAACTTCACGCCACTTCCCTAGCGGGGTTGGCAGAGAGAACCGAACGCCATATAGCACGAACCTTAGTTAATTTAGTTATATTTACTACCTATGTTGATATCTGAATGCCCCACCGATGTTTCCCTCATCTTCTAGATACAAATATATTCTATACTAATATTGTTAAAGCTTAAGAGTTTGTTTGCTTGCTTGAACGTGCTAATCTCAGAAACTACTGGTCCGATTTGAAAAATTCTTTCGGTGTTAAATAGCCCATTTATCGAGGATGGATAACATTAACCATAAACGCGGGTAAAACCACGGGCACAGCTAGTAATTTCATTAAATTTTAAAATCCAATCACAGCCGAGTTTGAACCGACACTGTTCATATTTGAGGCTCTACGTCTCTCCTTACCTATATATGTATATTGCAGCACTCACACCGACTAAAACTACAAAACGTAGCATCCTTGCACCGAACTGAAAACCATATTGTAACGAAACTTATTTATGAAAATTCTTTGGCGGCAGCCTCATAACGCAAGTCTCTCAATAGCGCGCATACTTCGCCAGCTAAACGACACTAATATGCGAAATACTTCGCCAAGTATGGCGACGTGTCGCCTAATTTTATTATTATTTATTTTGTCCCAGCCAACAACTGGCGGACCAGAGCACAGACCGAGATAGTTGGCGAAGTCTTGCATCAGAGGCTAAGACCCAATTTGGGTTGCTGAGCCATCGGAGTAACTAATTGTTGGCCATCGGAGTAACGGTTTGATTTTTTATACCGTTAACGATACATTCCAGGGGTACACCGCGGGTTGGTTTGTGATTGTGTAGGTGACGAGGTAGCCACTTGTCTCTACAACTTTTACAATGTTCCACCTGACCAAAATCAATTTTTTTTTTGGATTAAAGAGGTTAAGTGTATGAATGATGTTATGTATTTTATTAAATGGAATTGTGAGGAAACAAAATTAACTCGCTTTTTTTGAGTTATCAGCAAAAATTATTGCTAGCTAGTCCACAAGTCATAAATGACGGGTAATTAAGATTCCTTGGCACTAGGGCGCTCTATTTATATCGGACGGCCTTAAACTTGGCTCATGGCTCGGTCTGTTCCGCTGCCAAATCCTGTTTTTTGTTTATATTGTTATAGGACAAGGAGTCCATATGAGGTACGAGTTACTCGTACCTCATATGGACTCCTTGTACATACAGGGCTCATATCGTTTTGGTAATATTGTATATTGTCTCATGTTGGTCAGCGACTTAAAAAAACAAAATTCCAACTGTGTTTCTTGCCTAGCATGTCGTCAAAGGCGACTAATGGTATATGGGGCTTTGGGTATGTGATTGTGTAGGCGACGAGCTAGCCACTTGTCACTACTTTTTCACAATATTCCATCTAACCCAGCCCATTGACGCGTGTTGGTCTGGGACTTAAAAAAATGTGCCAACTGAGTTTCTTACCTAGCATGTCGTAAAAGGCGACTACTTGTATATCGGGTTGTATATGTGATTTCGTAGGCGACAAGCTAGCAACTTGTCACTACTTTTTCACAATGTTCCATCTAACCCAGCCCAGTTTTATTTTTGGCTGAATGTGGTTAAAGGGGCCTGCTGTCCCTTTGACTCTGCCTACCCCTTCGGGGATTATGGGCGTGATGTTATGTATGTATGTAATATTGTATACTGGCTGTGCCAGTGACTTCACTCGTATTGGATATGGCCTGTAACAGACACTTTCAGGTCCGGTGGTACCTGTGATCTTTTCGGGGAGAAACGAAGCCTAAGTCCTATTTTTGGATACAAAGCTCGATGGCTCATTCGATAGTGACCCTGCCCCATGCACCAAGAGTTGTGGGTTCGATCCCCACCCAGGACAAACATTCGTGTGATAAATACTTGTGTTTGTTCTGTGTCTGGGTGTTAATATCCAATATTTAAGTATAAATACCAGTATTGATTCTGATATCCGTAACACAAGTGCTTAGCTACTTACCTCGGAGTCAGATCAATGTATGAGATGTAGGCAGATATTTATTTGTATTTTATTTAAATAAACTTGATGCGTACTTAATATCACGATAATCCGTTTAGCCTTGAAAAAGTAATAGTATATTAGTAAGGAATGTAGAAAATACATATTAATTACATTGGTCGCTTGGTTTAATGGTTTAAAAGTCATGGAACCAAAGGCAACGGGTTCTATTCTCGCTAGGAGCACATTTTCGTTTACACAGTTCGTCACAAGTTTGAATGAAGAATTGTAAAATTTATTTGCATTCATGTCATGGATGTTTATAAACGTAAATAAGATTATCTATTCGTAGTTCAGTATCAATTACACAATTTGTTGTGAATGTTTTTAACCGTCAAAACATTTTGCTTCAGCGATAAACTACTATTTTATATCCGAAAAACACTCGACTATTTCCATTAAAATCCGATCACATGCTCGCGAACAAAATTCACGGTCACTTTGAACCGGCCGTAAATTACATCAGCGTTCGAAGATGATTGCATGTAAGCCGCAATAAAAATGTCCGTGTCCGAACTTCTAAAGGACGCGCTAGTGATGTGCCCCGAGGGAATTTTAATATCCGTGCATCGTTTACCTTGTTTTGAAGATACACAAAAAATTAATGTTCTTTTTGCTGGTATCAATTCCTATTTTCGCTTCCAAAGATACTTTATTTCTAATATACATACTTAATGAACCTTCTCATGGGACATTTTTATAACTTTAGTACCAGCAATTACCTACCTCTATCTGATGATAAGATATGAATCACATATTAATTAAATGTCATTACGATTATCTAGTACCATTAACTTTGCGAATCTTACTCACAGCATGGGGTTGGAACGCATAGACATATATATGTATAAGAGGCTTACACCACATCACTGAATATAAATATTTTTTTAAAAGAAACCATTAGGTCATATCATCTAACAAAAAAAGATTGAAACATTGTGCTAGTATAATGTTTCACACGTCATTTATTTCAGCTAATAAATACGCATAATCGTGACAAAGAATAAAAGCTGTGATTATGGCAAAACAAGCAGATAATGTTACTGACGATTTTTCTATTGATGTCTCATTTTGAAGTTTTGAAGATTATACAACTAATATTTTTACAAATTAATAAATTAAAGCTCCATACTATATAATAACAGATAAATGTTTGACTGGCTCGATGGCTCATTCGGAAGTGACCATGCTTCATGAGCCAAGAGTTGAGTTGGATCGTCACCCGGGACAAACATTTGTATGATGAATACTTGTGTTTGTTCTGTGTCTGGGTGTTAATATTGAATATACAACTGTTTATTCTGATACTCGTAAAACAAGTGCTTAAGCTACTTACCTCGGAGTAAGACCGAAGTATGATGTAGTATGTCACGAATATTTATTTATTTACTTTTATTGTACCCGACACCGTCCACCTTGCTTAACATGTTTAGTACATACGTAAACATATATATTGCTTGGCTAAGAAGTAAAACAAATATTTAAAAAAAATTAAATCTCGTTTCAGATCCCAGTTTTACTCCAATACCAAGTAAGCTTCGTTGCTCACAGATGTATACGTGAGCGAAATTGGACAAAGCCCGAAAGTGCTTAAGTCCTCAGCCGCTGTAAGCTGAGAGTAAGAAAAGTTGTTCCACGGAGAATTGAGTGCGTCCTCAAATTGAATCCAGAAGTGGATTCCGCGGCAAATCAGCCACATTAATCGCGGCGAGTTGACGGCTGCTAAGCGTTTCAGCTAGTGCTGAAAAATTATCGATGATCCCACATCGATGTATTCTTTAAACTCTGGCTGTGGTATTTTCAGGTCCCAAAATGTAGCACTGAATTTGAAATTATAATTATATACATAAAGTGTTGTTGAATACATAAAATTACAATTGTATAAAAAAATCATACATTACTTCACGCCCATAATCCCCAAAAGGGAAAGGCAAAGTCAAAGAGGCAGCAAACCACTTTAACCAACTTCAACCAAAAATAAAACTGGGCTGGGTTAGATGAAAATTGTGAAAAAGTAGTGACAAGTGTCTAGCTCATCGCCTACACAACTACAACAATCATAGACCCAAAAACCCGATACACCATTAGTCGCCTTTTACCACATGCTAGGCCAGGAATACAGTTGACACATTATTTTTTAGTCCCAGACCAAGATGGAACAAATGTATCTTTTGTTGTCTTTTGTTGTTAATTTGCTTCTTCTAGTAATAACAAATATGTAAGTATAGTAGATAGCTATAGCTATTTCTAATTCCTACCATGTTCAATATAAACGTGACCTATCATATTTAATATAAATGGAGTCACATTTCCAAACTATCGACAACACCAAATCATTCGACACTTTCACTTGCGCAGTACAACACTAGCTGGAGGCGAAGCAAACGCGTCCAAGATTAATGGACGGTCACGGGTTTTTATTTATGTCTTTATTGCGCAGACAATTATGTGCTCACTCCTTACCCCGCTCTATCATCAATGAGCTTTTTGCCACATCCCGAGGGGACGTTTTTCTGCTTCTCTTAAGTGAAAGTTGATAGGCTTTGTTGTCGATAGTCTGAAGGCGCTCAGCGGTGGAAATGACCTCTACATAATTTTCTGAGTAACTTATTAGCTGTATTCTTGTTCTCGATATGAGAGCTGTGATAAGGGATAGTGGCAATATACTTATTAGTTATTCTAAGATAACCATGTAAACTTTTAGTAAATTAGTCAAGTATGCTAAAGTTTGCCTTTTCATATAAAAAAAAAACAGTCGAATTGAGAACCTCCTCCTTTTCTTTGAAGTCGTTAAAAAAAAATCAATATATTAAATTTTTGCAGCTCGTAAAAAGTTCGTTAAATCTAAGCCGTTCAATGCCACGCCTATAAGTTTATGTATAAGTCAAAATTATTATTATGCTTATAGAAACACTAGTATTTGTGAGTCAGGACTACTACATCTGCTAAGTTGTTATGTGAATGTATACCTTATGTAAATGTATATATTTTTTAGAATCAACATTTTCTTAAAGTTGTAGGTATCATTATAATGCCGTAGCTTAAAGATGAAATTATTAACTCGGATAAAATACCCGTTGCACCGAAGGTTAATCGCATCACTAGTAAAATTTACGACAAGCAATCAAACATTGACACGGGCTAATTGCTCCACAAATAACGTTATTTTTGCCGAAGCGAAGTTTTCGCCCGATGCTGCCCAAATAGGAGAATTGGATTCGGCAAACGGTGCGAATAAGTAACGAATTGATGTTGGAGAAAAATAACCCTGTATAATTGTGCACTTGGTATCCGTGGTCCAATTTGAATGCTTCCCTACTCTAAGAGCTATAAAGTTCTGAAGACTTTGGTTTCCTAACAGCCCACTAATGACCGATGATAACTCGAAATGAACAAAAAATCGCTTACATTGAGTATTTTCAAACCGTGAGTATGAAATATTCAGATTTTTATTATGAGTGTTAATATTTGGGTTCCCTTGAATATGTGGAGTTAGTTATTCAGGTAACTATTGATAATAACAAAAAACTGTCCGCAGGTTTTTACGTAGACATTTTTTGATCTACTTTCATGGTAAAGGCAGTACCCACGTAACTTTCGTACAATAAAGTTTCATACAAAAGTTTGAGTTGAAGAAGTTGACGAAGAAGTACACAAATGAAATTATAAAAAAAGAATTTACCAAGTTCCAGTTCAGCCTCCGCATCCTCGGAGATGGTCTCCATGACCCGGTCAGCGCATGGCTCGTCGCGCGCGGGCGTGAAGCGCGCACGGCCCGCGCGCCGCGCGCACTCCGCGCACGCGCCGCGCAACTTGACTAGTGCGACGCGCGCCCACTACCGACTAGTGCACTATGGCTGGCGTGGTTCGACTAGTCGCTCACCGCACTGTGATTCACCACACTACGACACCAATGTATAACCACATTGACTAGTTCACGATGGCTGGCGTGGTTCAACTAGTCGCTCACCGTACTATGATTCACGCGTTATCTTGTTCACCACACTACGACACTAATAAATAACATTGAATAGTACGCGATGGCTGGCATGAGACTAGTGGTTCATATCAGTATAATTGACGTTAAAGTAATGTTTACGGTACTGTCGATACGAATGGGAGTTAAATAGTGCGACTAGATTCTCACTGCATTAAAATAAATACGTTGGTTTACGATACTGATAAGCATTGAATAGCAAGTCATATACTAATAACTACTAGTGTGTAGTGGCTATGCATTCATTTGACACAGCTCGTATAGTTACAAACTTATTATACTTGCTGAAGCACTTTCAGTTACACTGATATTAAATCAACACACTTTTAATTCTCAATCTTGAATCATTAAGAAATGATTCAATTAATTCACATTTTCGAACACATTTCAACACAAACTTTACTGTTTCTGGCGTCATTCATCGATGTAATTGACTTGTTAAGTCTTATAAGGCACACTGAAAATATATTAATTTAAAAAAAAGATGTCACGTAATGTAAGAATAATATAATTTTCATTATTTCTTAAATCAAATTTGAATTTTTATAATGAACTCTTTATTGAAGTTTGTAGTTAATATTTTGGTGAATATGCGTTTTAGAAACTATGATACAGTCCTTTGTCGAAGTTTCCACGGAATTAAATTACTGCCAGTACAGTAAGTATGAATATTATGTGCAGTTGAATGTAAACAAACCATCTACAAAGGAGTGAATTATATTTCTTCTACAACTAGTACTTTCTTGTAAAACCGTTAGGTATCGGGCTTTGCACAGTAGGATGACTCTAATTGCTTTGAAAATAAAGATTGTGGTACTGCTTTGAAAAATTTAATGAGCGTCGAGTGCAGCTAAATTGTGGTTAATTAAAAAGAACAATAGTTCGCAGACGGAGCGATATGAAACACAATTAGACTGGTTTGCTTGTCGCGGGACAACAGCAGCAGATTGTGTTTTGTTTATAAGGGTTTACCGGTCCCCAGGGTTCAAAAGGATATCAAAAGGTCTGAGAAAGCACTGTGTTACGATTTATTTTATCTGTAACTGTTCATTTAAAAAATACCAATTTGGTCACGGCAGCCAATCTCAATAAAATTAGCCAACTATGCAGGAGATATTATAGTGCACGAGACTGCGCCATCTCTGCCCATCTCTTTCGAGATTGAAGGCTTGATGGTGTTTGTACGGACATACAGCAATATAACTTTATCACCATGAGTATAAAGGTCAAACGCAATTTGAATGTTGGCTAAATCTAGTTTACAGATTACCTATACTGCTCCTCATACTCTGCATACCTCTTCGGGGACTACGAATGATTATGCTTGTTTGTTAGTAATACATTTTATCTGAGCACCGATTATATAAACGTTGGTTTTGTAAACATCTCGCGATCGCCGGCGCATTCTTGGCGTGCGCAGCGCGCTAAATCCGACGCGATGAGTTGCAGGCGCTGGCTGCAGTGGCAGTGGATGCATATTATTGGTTTGCGGAGCGAATATCTGCGCCGCGGCGAATATTGCATGTTTGCGCCTCACCGGGAGGGTTAAATGGCATGTGATGTGAAATGGAATAGGTGGGAGATCATTGATTACATATATCGCGCGTGTAATCAATTAAGAGGTCGAGTCCAAGAAGCAATAAGGTCTTTAAACCATTTACTACAATTACTACAACCCATGTTGGTCTGGGACTTAAAAATAATATGCCAACTGTGTTTCTTGCTTAGCATATTGTACAGGGCGACTAAAGGTAGGTGAGGTATATGAGGTTTTGGGTATGTGATTGTGTAGGCGACAAGCTACACTACTTTTTCGCTATTTTCTATCTAACCCAGCCAGTTTTATTTTTGGCTGAATGTAGTTAAAGGGGCCTGCTGACTCGAAATATTTGAAATCACCATCTGTTGGATACCCAATACTATGGGATAGATAAATAAAAATCAATGTTCCATCTTTGCGTTTAGAAGAGTTATACTTTTTTTTTCAATTTATAGTAAAATTTTGTTATGTTACAACTCCTTGGCGCTAAAAGTCGCTAGAACAACGTTCATAGTTATGGATTCCGTAATTTCATGTTAAGTACTAAATGACAGGTGTGTAAGAATCGTGCCATATGGGGTTCGGTTCTCTCTGCCTACCCCGCTAGGCAAGTGGCGTGAAGTTTAGTATACTTAAATGAACTATGGAAATCGATATTATTACTTGAATTATATTATTTGTTAATGTACTGATGGTTTCAAATCCTCTTCTCTTGAATTTTACTAATATATATACCGAAAACATTATGTACGTCAATATTTTTTGTATCTACATATTTACATATGAATGTACGTCAAGAGTACAAGATGTACCGCAAAAAATTAAACAGTCATCCATTTTACAAAAAATATATGTAGGTAGGTACATATTTTTAGTTTTGTCACTACTTAATATACAAAATAAAAAACATGTGAGATATTTACACAAATTTATAACTAACTAAAAACCGTAGAGCTTGTATGAAAAGAATCTTGAATGTTGAAGAGGCGAGTGAGGTGTGTAAGGGTCGTGCCATATGGCGTTCGGTTCTCTCTGAGTGCTCCGCTAGGGAAGTGGAAGTTAGTTATAATAACTAACTAACTACTTTGACTGGCTTGATGGCGCATTCGGTAGAGACCCTGCCCCATGCGCCAAGAGTTGTGGGTTCAATTCCCACCCAGGACAAACATTCGTATGATGAATACGAATATTTATTTTAAGTAGTTATATTTAAGTATATATTTGTAATACCACTGTTGATTCTGATATCCGTAACACAAGTGCTTAAGCTACTTACCTCGGAGTCAGATCAATGTATGTGATGTAGTTGGATTTTTTTTTTTTTTATAACTAATCTTCTAGTATATTTTCTTAGCATTAAACGGATAATACTGTTAAATATAGAACATAAACAAATGCAAGTTTATGTTAAAAAATATTTATCTTTGTCCAAACATGTCATTGGCGATGGTTGGTCCAAAGATGTGATCGTGTAGGTGACGGGTCACGTTTTCCAATTTTCTATCGGTTTTTGTTTTGGCTGAAAGTTAAAGAAGCTTGATACCTCTTTCAGTCAACCTATATAATATCTCTTTAATTTGATATTTAATAACTTTAATTTCGGACGTGACGGCTTGTGTAAGTTGTCCAAATATAACAAACAATACGTAATAACTAAATTGTAATCTATCTGAATAATAGGAATGAATGAAATGAAATTATCTTTATTTACGTAGGCTTAAATAAGCACTTATAAATCGTCAGTACAATACAAATGAAAATTTACCACCGGATTCAGAAAGTAGCTTCTACTACTTTCTGTAAAGTAGCTTCTACTACTTTCTGAATCCGGTGGGTGGGAGCGGTGGTAGCTCAATGGTAAGGACTCACGCCTCTTAACCGAGGAGTGCGGGTTCAAACCCGGGCATGTACCTCTAGATTTTTCAAATCTATGTACATATTTATACCACTAACTCGACGGTGAGGGAAAACATCGTGATGAAACCTGCAAATTCAAACAACTTTGAATTTGTAACCATGATCCAAAAATTGTCTGGTTCCCCTATCTTAAGGTTACGAAGGTCAGATCGGCAGTCGCTTCAATGTAATTACCAGACTTACTAAATCCTGGATCATGGTCTAAGCGGACCCCGTCTAAGCACGGGACATAACGCTTGGAAGATGATTCAGAAAGTAGCTTCTACCGAGAAGAACTGAAACTACTTCTTCTTTTTCATACCTAGTCTGGGACTCAAATCGGTTAGTTGGTTGGTCAACGTATTTCTATGATTGCCACTTTATCGTTTGTATCATCTGAAGGTCGCATGCGCCTTCTGAAAGCCGATGACTTAGCGATGTCACACAAACACGGTGGCAAGCAAACATCTCGGCGGCAGAGCTAATCAAACATTAAGCTGTTGGTCACGTACGCTCATTCAATAGCCGTGACTTGTCGCATGCTACGTATCAGTCAGTACACTAACTTTGTTATATTAGGTGTTTACTGCAAACAATGTGGGAGCCTCTGTCTATTTCGATGTGTTGTCTGTTTGTACCGGTTAATTTCTGAATCGGCTGGACCGATTTCGATGGAACTTTTTCTAGCAAACTGTTTTGAGGCTTACCTTTTTTTATATAAATGAAGGTGGGTTTCGTGAACATTTTTTTCTTAACAAATTCTAATTTTAATTTCTTTGGCTTATTGCCATGGGCTCCGCCTACCCTTAAAGGGTGATGGTCTGATTGATGATAAATTCCATGCAAATGAAATCACGACCAACAGCTAGTAGAGAGAGGTACAAGTACAAAATAGTACTATTTCCCACTGTTGAAATAACGGAGTAAGTTAAACCCTTTCCGTGGCCATACGATTTTTTTCCAGCAATAATTTTATTCTTTTTTACATAAGACCGTTCTATTTTTGTCCGCGAACAAATGTCCGCCGCGTGCGGACTTAACAAGCACGTGTTAAAACTCTTTAGAACGGGAACATTTCGCATCAGTATTCCCGTATGCCGGGTCCATAATAAGCCTGGTTATTATCTTTGAAGAATAGGCAGGAGGGGGCTAAGTGGGGATGTTCAAAATATAATGGCTGCCCCGGGAAGCGACAATGCGCGAGTGTAATGGGGACCATCTTTATGTTGTTACGGAAAATTGATCGGCGTACGATTTTTTTTTTATTACAGATATTGGAGGGCTGTTTAAGACATGTCTTAACATATTGGTATGGGACTAACAGAATGTACCAACTGTATACCTTAAATAGTATGTTGTAAAAGGTGACTACTAAATTAATATTAGGTTTGTGATTATGTAGGCGACAAGCTAGCCACTTATCACTACGTTTTCTCAATTTTCTATCAAACCCATTAGTGTTTGACAAAGTATTAAGACAAAAAAAGTTCTGGATTAGATAAAAAGTAGTGTCAAGTGTGTAGCTCGTTGTCCACACAATACAATCCCATTACTCAGTTCACCATTAGTCGACTATTACGGCATGCTAGGTAGAGAAACTGTCTGTTGCACATTCTTTCAAGTCCCAGACCAATAAGGCAATAGATATAGAGTAACCATTTTGTCAACTTAAGCAAGATTATCTTCCTAGCGTTATGTCCCGTGTTTAGACGGGGTCCGCTTAGACCATGATCCAGGATTTAGCGAGTCTGGTAATTACATTGAAGCGACTGCCGGTCTGACCTTCGTAATCCTAAGATAGGCGAACCAGAAAATTTTTGGATCATGGTTACAAATTCAAAGTTGTTTGAATTTGCAGGTTTCATCACGATGTTTTCCTTCACCGTCGAGCTAGTGGTATAAATAGGTACATAGACTTGAAAAATCCAGAGGTACGTGCCCGGGTTTGAACCTGCACTCCTCGGTTAAGAGGCGCGTGTCCTTACCATTGAGCTACCACCGCTCTTTTACCTTAACTTAGGCAAGATATTTAAGTATATACGTGTTGGTGGCCGAAGCGACAAGGATACCGTCTTCATTTAAACGTTTAAATAGATCGCCGGCGCCGTATCAAAGGCACGAGGCAATAAATTGATTGAGGTCAATTGGTGATAAGGTTATAGAGGAGCCACTGTGCTCTCCGGCCACACTACTCTATATGTGCTTTGGATTTAATGTGAAATGTAAATGCGTTGAGATGAGACTGAAGTGGCGAGCTGGCTGTGTTTTGATTTTGGGAACCAGAAGAGATCCTACGTCAGGTTAATGAAATAAATGTTTAGTACAGAATGTTTAAGGTAGCAGATTTATATTCTTTCGCTAAGGAGGCATCAGATGACGATAATGATCCTCATTTAGATTTGAAAAAAAAAATAGTAGAGAGAATTAGAAGTTGGTCTGGTCAGGTCTTATTGTCGAAATAACAATATTGAAATATATACCAAATTTGTAATAATCCAAGACTTTGATTATGCAAACTTTTGTAATTTTTCTATATATTATAACAAGATACGCATTTATTTATTGTTTTAAAAAAATATGCTTAATTTTGCCAAATATATTAAATAAAACACTAGATAATAACTTAAGTATAAAGAATAGAAAATTCATCTCTCAACCAATATTATAAGTCGGTAAGTACCCGGACGGCCCTTGAGCGCTCGAGCGAGCGCTCTGCGGCACCGAAATGGCTCCAAGTGGTGATAGTCTTAAATCGAGTTTCGCTCCAATGCGCGTGATGCCATCGAACATTTTTGTGTCCAACGCGACTCGTTCAGACGCGTCAGGGATGGAGTATTATAGGGTCAATACTAGAAATAATAACACCACGCCCGTTGTTAACGAAGGGGTAGGCAGAGTCAAAAGGGCAGCAGTCCCCTTTAACCACATTCAGCCAAAAATAGAACTGGGCTGGGTTAGATGAAAGAAAAAGTAGTGACAAGTGGCTAGCTCGTCGCCTACACAATCACATACCCAAAACCCCATATACCATTAGTCGCCTTTGACGACATGCTAGGCAAGAAACACAGTTGGCAAATGATTTTATAGTCCCAGACCAACACGGGACAAACAAACACTAGAAATAATAATGAATAACTCCTCAATAACATCATTGGTAGTTGACATCACTAACCAAGTGACATCTGGGGGCAGGGCAGTGCCTCGGCCAAGACGAGCCGAGCGAAGCGTAAGGAACACTGCCAATATTTTCTCGAAACGCTTCGACCTGTTTTTGAACCCTTATAACTTGGGTTTGAATTATACTAAATAACCAAAATTCTCAGATCTGATAACTCTTTGACTGCGCGAGCCATATGATCTCGTCTTGGCAACATTTTACATGAAAATGTTTTTATTGGGATATTTTTTACTTTGTGCTACGACGATTGGCTCGATGGCGCATTCGGTAATGACTCTGTCCGATGCGCTAAGAGTTGTGGGTTTGATTCCCATCTAGAACAAATGTTCGTCTGATGAATCCATAACGCAAGTGCTTAAACTACTTACCTAGGAGTCAGATCAATTCATGTTAATTACTTAAACAGTATTTTAACAGAGTTCAAACGTGTTAGATTTCAACTCAATCGACTAAGTTTCTTTAATTTTCATATTTATAATATAGTTATTTCTATTTAATAAGCTAAATAATGAAAATCATTAATTCACAAATGTTTCAATAAAATGTTATATATTTGAAATGGATTATAACTTGCAATTGTTTATATACAGAATC
Organism: Glyphodes perspectalis; assembly: GCA_951394215.1. Taxonomy (NCBI): domain Eukaryota; kingdom Metazoa; phylum Arthropoda; class Insecta; order Lepidoptera; family Crambidae; genus Glyphodes; species Glyphodes perspectalis. Next base: position 11,627,543 of record OX596223.1, on the reverse strand, counting down.
ACCGTTCATATTAGGGAAATATATTGAAGTAACACTTATGTAGGATACACATGTAACCAAAATAAATATATAATCATTTAAATAAATAAAAGTTTACCTTATAGGAAAACGCTGTCCTAAAGCGACCTACACGGAGGTATCAGGTAGATATGCGTATACCTACACTTTGATTTAATTAACTTTTTCCCATTATTAACTTAGCTTACATACCTACTTAAAACCATGATCCAAAAATTGTCTGGTTCCCCTATCTTAGGGTTACGAAGGTCAGATCGGCAGTCGCTTCAATGTAATTACCAGACTCACTAAATTCTGGATCATGGTCTAAGCGGACCCCGTCTAAACACGGGACATAACGCTAGGAAGATGATGATGATACCTACTTAAATCTTTAAAGTAAGTTTTAATCTGCTTATTTATTTTTAAGTAACTTGAAAACTAACTAACTAAAACTTCACGCCACTTCCTAGCGGTAGGCAGAGAGTACCGTAAGTAACTTTTGCTAGATTTTTATTTCGGTCCGTTACAAAGACACTATATTTTACATTCATTATTATTAGTTTGGCATCAATGTCACAAATAACGGGCATAAAAATAAGCCATCGTAATTCAAAAGAGTTGTTTCCATTTTTAAATGCTGATTTTGGAATTTAATCGACCATTTGACTACTACAGGTTATTTTCTCAATACCATTTACCATCGAGCGAACATTATTAATCGTTGTTCGTGCCTTCACTCCAAGAGCGTACTTGTAATATTTTTCAACCGAGCGAGTAGCCATAATGCTCTCGCGTTGCCGGGCAAATCTACAAGTCATATCTAACTTATTGAATTTTAAATGCTCGCCCAGCTCTTTGTATGAAGTGAATTTTATTTCGCTCTTCTGAATGTTTCCTCGGAGTGGAATAAATAAAGTGTATTCAATGATATTTAGTTTTGTATTCACTTTGTATATATAACTTTGTGTAGATATAGTGAAATCTGAATAATGGTAGATACCATTTTTTGAGGTTACTTAATCAACAATTAACTTTTGTAGTTTCTTCATGTCTGCTTCTCCGTCTGTCTGTTTTTGCCTAGCCCAGAGACAACTGGACAATTAATTTAGCATAATATTAATCTGCGTTGACTTTAAGGGAGCTCACACTTAATACCTATTAGGAAAAAAAATCATGACAACTGTGTAGAATATAAAAAACTATAGAGTTCAATAATTATGTTTGTCCAGTCAAGAATTGCAAAAAAATAATTTTATGCTGTACCTACCACAGATAATCCGAATGTCATTAAATAATTCATTTCATAAAATTTGGACCCAAAATTTTTAAGGACTTATTTTTTATATTACTTTACAGTAATTAACACATGATGAGAATAGATTCCAATAATTTGTATAAAAAGTAAATTACATCCGTGTTTTTTTTTATATTAACCGTATACATCAAAAACGCAAATTCACCAAAACATTCTGATTTTAACGCACTTTATGCCACAGACACAAAAAGTTCCCAATCTAATCACGAAACTAAACCACACTGAAAAAACCGCACCAAAAAGTATTTATTTACCCTAAAACTATCTGCGAAAAAAGAAAACAAATCGTCGTTCTAAATTTGAATTCACATCAGCGTAACTTTGGCGCGAAATGGCGGGACGCCGCGCGTCCATCCGTAAGCATTTCCATCGCGGCACTGAAATGAAAATTCGAGCACGTGGGGACAAAATATTCCACAATCAGCAAGAAGAACGTCCGATAATGTTTATCTCATGTAAAAGAAAATGCAATCTTATTCCCCATAGATTAAGATTCAAAATCTTAAAGAGTATCTGCAAAAGCATAACAATGAATATCATTACAAGAAACAAAGGAAAATCGACCATAAATTGTAAGGATAAGGAAGGCAATCGCCTGTGTCAAATGGACGCGTATTTTTTTTTAAATATGGAATTGTCTGGATCGGGAAAATTCGCACACGCTCGGCTGTCTTCGCCCTCATTATGTTCTGAATTCAAAACAAATGTTTTCCATTTTGCAATCTGTTTTTAAAAAGCTTACAATAGAAATGCAAATCCATCCCGTAGTAATTAGGGTGAAATTGCACCGACACGATAAAGTAGATTTATTTTTCTAAAATCCAGATAAGTTGGTAAAGAATTAGTAATGGATGGCGGTTGGAAATATTCGCGCGTGAAAAATAAGCAGTTTTCTTTTGTCCAGATTGTGTGAACAAGAGAATGCGAAGCTTTATTTAAATGGCGACCCTTTAGCGGACATTTTTATGGGATTGCGAGATTTTTGAATGGAAGACAATTCATTTTGCGGGATTAAGCACGTCTGCGAAATGGGGTAACTTTAATTTGAATTACGGAATAATTTCCACCCAGTCAGCACACATAAATTTCATTTTATAACGAAAGCATACTTTTTACAAATGTCTCTTTGTTTCACCCTCCTCATAATGTTCCTTCAAATTAAAATCTAGGTTTATTCTTTTTGTACACACAAATAAAAAATAACGAATTTTTATAATATTTTTATTGTATTTATGTATTTAAGGGTAAGTATTCATCTATACTTATAATAAATCTGTAGAGAGGTCAATTCTGTACATGAATTATATTTTCAAAATAACTATCAGGGGGTGATTAGTGATCGATACTGATGCCAAAAATGCAATCAGTAAAATTTTTGTCTGTCTGTCTGTCTGTATGTTCCATATAGAAACAAAAACTACTCGACGGATTTTAACGAAACTTGGTACAATTAATCTTCATACTCCTGGGCAGGTTATAGTATACTTTTCATCACGCTACAATCAATAGGAGCAGAGTAGTGAAGGGAAATGTTGGGAAAACGGGAAAAATTACTCCATTTTTAAGCTTCGGTCGCGTGTGCAGCCTTAATGGTTAAAGTTACATAGAAATCATGTATGACGGAAATAGTCTATATAATATTAACCATAAACGCGGGTGACACCGCTGGCACAGCTAGTTTTAAATATATTTTTTTCCTCGATAAAAGTAGCGTAATTCCTTGAAGTCAAAACTTGCCATATTCCTTCGCAATCAGTTAACTAGTTTAAGCGTGAAGACGAAACAGACAGACAGAGTCACTCTCGCATATATGTATAGTTAAACTAAGGATTGTATTTTAAATTCAATATCAATATTGCCAGGGTTCTGGGCAGAGGTCAGGTATATTTATTGAGCGCACTGTATGACAGATGACGTAAGCGCTGCTCTGTGGCCGGACCAGGCGACTGGTATTGAGACATGGTCTTATCTGCTCTTGATTGTGCGGACATACAGACGGACAGAATGACACGCTAATAAATTAAATAAATAATATAATCAGACTACACATACATTGATCTGACTCCGAGGTAAGCAACTTAAGCACTTGTGTTACGGATATCAGAAACAACAGTGGTATACTTAAATATTGGATATTAACACCCAGACACAGAACAAACACAAGTATTCATCATACGAATATTTATCCTGAGTGGGGATCGAACCCACAACTCTAGCGCATGGGGCAGGGGCGAATGCACCATCGAGCTTGTCAAATAATATAATAATAGTTTAATAAGTTTAAGAAACTAGACTAGATTTTAAAATAACGGTGAATGTGAACGAATTGCGGTTAAAATGGGTGTTAAGCCTATACTGCTTCATACATAAGGTCGGGAAGCAAAGTACCACTATAGGAATTTATGTTCCATAGTCTATAGGATTGTAGATTAAAAAAAAATCAACTCTAATTCCACCAAAGACCACTTAGTATCGCAATGGCGGAATGAAGGAAATGTTAAATATTACAGTACGGGATTCTTTCAAAAGAGTTTACGAATACATCAACTTGTTCGCTTCACATCAGTGACCACTCTGATGTTGCCAACGTCCACAAGCTACGTTGATTGTATGCTTACTAGCCACCTAATAAACATTTCTCTTTCTTTCTTTCTTTAGTAATACAAAAGTGTACAATATCGTGTGCGCGTCAGGCCTGTGTTTCAATCGTAAAACGCCGCTTCCTCGTGTTTACATATCTCCGCTTTTACGATATAATAAAATATAAAATATCTTGCGCTTAGTGCCAACAGAGAACGGGGTTCCGTCAGCGCCGGAACCGAGACGAACGACGATGGGTGGATTTCATTCTCAAATGAGGATTCTCTTGAAGAAAGAGGGAACGGAATCCAAGCCATCGGACTCTGCGATTGAATCTGTCTGGTTGTCCTGTTTATGAGTTGCGATAATTAAATAGCATAAGTAGTTAGTTTAAATTAGTGCGGGCTTTTTTAATTATTTATAAATAATAGGTTGCCATGTTGGTCTGGGACTTGGCCCATGTTGATCTGGGACAAAAAAAAGAATGTGCCAACTGTGGTTCTTGCCTAGCAGGTCGTTAAAGGCGACTAATCGTATATCGGGTTTTGGGTGTGTGATTGTGTAGGCGACAGGTTAGCCGCTTGTCAATGATTTTTCACAATTTTCCATCTAACCCAGCCCGGCTTTATTTTTGGCTGAGTGTGGTTGAAGGGGCATGGTGCCCCTTCAACTTTACGTATAAGTATATCGTGAAGACCTTTAGGGCCTCTGAGATAAATCTCCGAATATGGAAGCAGTAAAAAGATATTAACGACATCAATAAATTGGCGAATCGTTAATTGCGAGGATACTTGTACGTCTTTTGAAACCGTTGAACCTCGCAACAATAACAGTTGTAACATCTCTTACGAACATTTATGATATTAACAGTCAAACAAAATATTACTATATAGCACGGTTTTATTTATGTCCCATATTGGTCTGGGACTCGGCCCATGTTGATCTGGGACAAAAAAAAAAGAATGTGCCAACTGTGGTTCTCATCTAGCATGTCGTAAAAGACGACTAATGGTATATCGGGTTTTGGATGTGTGATTGTGTAGGCGACAGGTTAGCCGCTTGTCACTGCTTTTTCACAATTTTCCATCTAACCCAGCCCGGCTTTATTTTTGGCTGAATGTGGTTGAAGGGGCTTGCTGCCCCATCGACTCTGCCTACCCCTTCGAGGATTATGGGCGTGATGTTATGTATGTATGTACGATTTTTTTTCCTTCAATTGTTACTTTAAGTACATAATATACTTACCGTTCAATTTGAATCTATATACATTTTTAGTGCGTACAGGACGCACGAAAAATGTATATATATATCTAATTTTTAGATAGAATTCGCTGGTGCCATAACCATTGGCTTGGTAAGTCTGATTATTGCATAGAAACTCATTAGATTGCACATCCATAGTTTTACATAGATTCTCATACCGATGGTGTTCATTTGAGCCAATGCCTGCATTGTGAAGCGCATGTCCTAACTCATCTAGGTACCACCGTCACCATTTAAATGTATACCTACGGAACTTCGCTACTAATATAACAGTACCACCTGCCTCTGGCGTGCTCGCTCTCATACATCCGGAGCGTATTGAAATGTTCGGCGCAAGCGCATTCGCCTGACGCTTTTACGAAGACTCCGACTGTTTTTATTTTGACAAGCAGTGTGATAGAGCCCGTTTTATCACCTTTCTTCGGGCGCTCTCGGCCTCGCAAATTAAAATAATACGGCTTTAACTTGAAAGGGATGCTTTTATGAATGTAGTTCGGCGGTGTTGATCCTATACATACATACTACCATGCCCTCAAACCCCGAAGGGGTAGGCAGAATCAAAAAAACAGCAAGCTCCTTAAACCACTTTAACCAAAAAATATATTGAATTGAGTTAGAGAAAAGAAGTAGTGATAAGTGACTAGCTCGTCGCCTACACAATCACGAACTCAATATCCCACCATTAGTCGCCTTTTATGATAGCTAGGCAAAAAACACAGTTGGTACATTATATTTAAGGCCCAGATCATTGGCCCAGATAAACTGAAAAATTTACAAGGGAAAAAAACATTTTTATCATATTACTCATGCTGGCAATAATCTTGCTTAGTTTTACATACCGACTTCCTCAACCTATCCATACATTTCAAAATTAACATTCCTATTACTTTATTTAATTACAAATACAACCTTTCAAATTGTTCGGCTATTTTAAGACCAAAAACATATTTTTTTGTAATAAAGCTGTAACTTTCTATTTTCTTCCATCATCAGACTTATACCACGCATTGTTGCATTGTCAATCGATTAAAATATGCCTACCTTAATTGTACTCTAGGAAATGAGTAGGTCAATATTTACCTACAAGATTTTGACCTTGTAATCTCTGAACATAGCCTACTCCCTGGAGATTGCAGGCATTGTAATACTCATACATGTGAGAAGTTACATCAGAACCTGGGCTATGAGAGATGACGTCGTTTGGATATTTACATATTCTGAAAAATAAAATGAAAAAAAAAAAAAAAAATGCTAAACTCAAGCAGATTACACTAATTTCCACACCCAGAAAACTTTACGCAATCCGCTTTAATAAAGATTCGGTCAAAGCCGACCTTTACCATAAAAATAACAATAGGAAGAAGTTGTAAACTAAATACGCATTTTACGAGAAGCAGCGAGACCTCTACTATAAAAGAATACTACTGTGCCCATAATCCCTGAAGGGGTAGGCAGAGTTTAAGTAGCTATAAGCTTAAACCACGATGAGCGATAGTAGTCCAAAGGTAAAGACGCCTCACATCCGAGGGGCACGGTGTCAAACCCGGTGTACCTCTAGATTTTTTAAATTTAAGTACGCTATATCACTAGTTTGACGGTGAGGGAAAATATAGTGATGAAACGTGCAAATTCAAACAAGTGTGAATGTGTAACCATGATTGTCTGGTTCCCCAATCTAGGAGTTACTAATATCTGATCGGCAGTCGCATCAATGTAATTATCAGACTCGCCAATCTTTGATCACGGTCTAAGCGGACCCCGACTAAGCACGGGACATAACGCTTGGGCGACTGTGAAGGTCCTTAAAACCACATTCAGCCAAAGATAAAAATGAGTCGGGTTGGTTGTGCCAACTGTGGTTCTGGCCTAGCATGTCGTAAAAGGCGACTAATGGTTTACGGGCTTTTGGGTATGTGACTGAGTAGGCGACGAGCTAGCCACTTGTGACTACTTTTTCACAGCTTTCCATCCAACTCAGCCCACTGCCCCATGTTGGTCTGGGACTTAAAAAGAATATGCCAACTGTGGTTCTTGCCTAGCATGTCGTAAAAGGCGACTAATGGTATATCAGGTTTTGGGTGTGTGATTGTGTAGGCGACTGGTTAGCCGCTTGTCACTGCTTATTCACAATTTTCCATCTAATCCAGCCCGGCTTTATTTTTGGCTGAATGTGGTTGAAGGGGCATGCTGCCCCTTTGACTCTGCCTACCCCTTCGGGGATTATGAGCGTGATGTTATGTATATAAGAAAGTTAAGAAGAAGATGCAAGTACTAATTCTACGGGGAGCAACTAAGATCTTTACCATTGAACAACAATAGTAAGAACACCCAAGTATCCCAAATTTAACAAAGAGCAGCCAACAGCAGACTCGTCCGGTTCAGCGGTCGCCGTAACAGTTTATCGGAATCGATCCCAATCTATTTCTGATGTGCGAAGGCCGCATTCAATAAACAATACGCCAGCAGGTGCGAGCCATAGATCAGTCGATCGCAGAAGCGACACGTAATCAAGAATTGCAATGCTGGATCCAACAATCCAGCTGTCAATCAATCAATCGGTTTAATGCCGTTGTATTTGTATGACAGACCCGTTGGTCGAGTGGTCAGAGACCCTGGCCACGAAACCAAGGGTCGCGAGTTCGACTCCCGCTAGGGGCAAATGTTTCGTGTCATGAATATGGACATTTGTACCCGAGCCAATCTATGGCTCGGGTACAAATGTCTGTTTACTGTTGTAAACATCTGTTTATAAACGTATTTATGTATGTCTATCCGTTCGCCTAGTATGCATAGTACATGCATAAGCTTAGTTTCGAACTAGGGAATTGGTGTGTCAGTCTGGAGAATTTATTTATTTATTATTTATTTCAATCCCTACTTTAGATTAGGATGCTAGATCAAGCAATCTAGCTGCGTCCAGAATAATTTTAGCTCAGCTGAATCCAACGTCATATGCTGGAATCGGCAAAAATGCCGTCGTCGTTGTAATAATATGGTCGTTAAAAAATGAGTTGTCCGTCGTGAATCAACGTTATGGGTATGCCTTGTAGTCGTAACTGCGTGTGACTGGTTTAGATGGAGATATATCAATTTGATTTGCAATCTTTTGTGCTTTGTACACTGTGCCTAGTTATTTATACGCAAAAAAGTTTAAAAAGAAAAAGTTTAAATTACCTTCATGCGTGAATATACGTATGTATGCTTTGTGTTTCCTGCCGAGAACAGTGTATTTATATTTCTTTTTGAAATGAAATGAAATGAAATTATTTATTTCTGCAAGTAGATTTGTAACAAATTCTTTTGCACGTCACACTTTTTTACCCTACCAGCACCTCGACGTGAATGGCCTGGTGAGAAGAGGTGCCGCAAGAAACTCAACAGATAGCCTTTTTTTTTAAAAACATGTTTTACATATCTCTAATATGTGGTACATTAAAATAACATGACTAAAAATTTCACTGTGCATGCGAGCAGATCATCCTGTCCAAACATTTTTATCATTTAAATAATCATCTATTTTGTAGTAACCTTTTCTTATTAAACATGATTTAATATAAGACTTAAATTTATGCGTGGGTAATTCAATAACATTTTGAGGCAGTTTATTAAATATTTTTATGCTTAGACCTACAAATGAACCACTAATCTTATTAAGCCTGAGTTTTGGAACGGCGAGTTTGTGTTTATTTCTCGTATTAAACTGATGACAATCAGATTTCTTATAGAATTCATCTAAGTTTTTATGAACATAGATAATACAATCAAATATAAACTGGGAAACTACGGTCAATATATTTATCTCTTTGAATATTTCCTTAAGTGAGTCACGAGGTCTAAGGCCATATATGGATCGAATGGCTCTCTTCTGCAACACAAATATGGTTTGTATATCAGAAGCGGTGCCCCATAGCAATAGACCGTATGACATAACGCTGTGGAAGTAGCTGAAATAAACCAGCCTCGCCGTTTCAATATCGGTCAGTTGCCTAATTTTCCTAACTGCGTATGCAGCTGAACTAAGCCTCCCTGCCAGGGCACATATATGAGGACCCCATTGTAGCTTAGAATCTATGGTCATGCCTAAAAAAGTTGTGGAGTCAACAAGTTCAATATGTTCATTATTAATTATTATATTAGTACTAACTTGTCTAACATTCGGCATTGTAAACTTAATACATTTGGTTTTTTTTGCATTAAGTTGCAGATTATTAACAGTAAACCAATGCATAACTTGTGAGAGAGTATTATTTACATCGTCATATGAATTTTTCTGCCTGTCAACTTTAAAGATTAAGGAGGTGTCATCTGCAAATAAAACTGTCTCACATAGGCCTTCGGTGTAATACGGAAGGTCATTTATATAAATTAAAAACAGTAATGGTCCTAATATAGAGCCCTGGGGCACCCCCATTAGTAAAGGGGCGCCAGGAGAGTTAATTCCATTAATACAAACTTTTTGTGTTCTATTACTAAGATATGAGTCTAATAAACTTAATGCAACATTTGAGATACCATAATGCTGTAATTTCAAAATTAAGGTTTCATGATTAACACAATCAAAAGCTTTAGACAAATCACAAAAAATACCTATAGCATCCTGTTTATTTTCCCAAGCCTCAAAAATATGTTTAGCAAGTGTCACTCCCGCATCAGTAGTAGATCTGCCTTTGGTGAAGCCAAATTGCTTAGTATGTAAAAAATTGTTTTGTTTAAAATAAGATGTTAATTGACTAAATATAATTTTTTCAAAAATTTTGCTAAGTGCTGGCAAAATAGAAATTGGTCGAAAATTAGATGGGTCACTTTTTTCCCCTGCCTTGAATAAGGGTACAATCTTACTAAATTTCATTAAATTTGGAAAACAGCCTGTATCTACGCACTTGTTAAATATAAACGCTCAGTGAGGGGAAATAGTAGATATAATAGTTTTTAATGCATCTACCGAGAATCCCCACAAATCCTCTGTTTTCTTAAGGTTCAAATCATTAAAGTATTTCAAAATTGTCATGTGATTGATGTGGGTGAAGCTTTAATTTTCTAATACGGACTTGGTTAATAACTGCTATTATGATATTTGATTGAAATCTTTCTATGAATAGCAAATCATTCCAATCTACACTTAATACAGACAACCATGAATGAATGGAAGCTCAGGCTTCACAAAAAGAAAACATTGATAAAATATTATTTTAATCATAGTATTTACGTTACACAAAACTAATACTGCATTGATGTTATTCACAAAAAAAAAAACAAAAAAAAAACATAAAATAGACATTTACACCAGATAAGTGAAAAGATACATTATAAAAACAATATATAAGAGTGAAAAATGAAAACCGAGATTTAAAGATATCATCAAACGTGGTAAGTATAAAATATTACAAAAATATGAATCACGGCTAAAAGGGTTTGTATGCACCAAGTTTAAAACTGTCATAATAAAAAAATTTTCTAATATTTTGAACATCAGTCTTTTAAAAGAATCAGCTATTCTACAGAAAATCAAAGTTAAGTTTAATAATCCTTCTTGGCTTTATATCAACTTTCTGACTAACTCTGTCAATATTTTTTTTCTTTCGGTCTTCAATTCTTATCGTCTAATTGTTAGTTTTAGATATCAAAGCATCCTTCGACAAATATTGTGGTATCGTTATGTAATCATGTACAATAAATATAAATGTAAGAAAATATATTTCCTATATGGACTCAATGTGTGCTTTCATGATTTTATTTACTATGCATTGAATTTATAACGATTAGGTATCTATATAAAATAGAAGATATGTGCTACCAACGACCATAACAGTAAATAAACTGTCATGCATTGCAAGGTAATATGGATTAAATTTAGATACGTCTTTAGAATAGAGATTTGGTAGCAATAATAGTGTGGCGAACTCGCCACAAGATAGTCAAGATTATAGCTTATAGCTATAAGATTATAGTTTTATAATAATTTGTTGCCTGAAATAAATGAATATATTTATTACCATTTATTTATTTATAGCTCTAATAATATGTAAACAGATGACGTCGATCGAACACGCATAAACGCCATACAATCCTGCATCGCGCTGACGGAGTTATCCTCGCCACTAAGTATTTAAACAATACACAAAGACGGTTACTAGTCGGACCTAGGTCCCCGAGCAAGCAACACCTAGCTCGGTGGAAGTACTTCCACTTTTAGTGCGAGCGCGTATGTTCGCGCAATAGTATTAGATTACTTTAATTTACGTTTCTACTGAGGAAGATTTGAGTGAGAAGTTCTTCGCGAACCACGAAGAAAATCATGCTTCAATTCATCATGTTTAAAAAAAAACACTTGCAATTATGATTTCTTTTTTGCTCTTAAAAACTGCCTTCCCCTTCAGGAATTGCGGGCGTCATTAGACGTATGTGAGATCATGCGGCTAGGCAAAAAATCCAGTCCAAGAAACATCTGTCAGTTACTCTTTGACATTTTTCTTACAAAAAACATAAGGTAGGTGTAATCCGATGGTCTTGAAATATCAGCATTAATAATAGATAACACACAGCGTATTTGCGTGTACAACGAGCATTTATTTGAGTCAAATAAAAAGAAATGTAAACTTGTATGCGAATTTTCTTAACGGTATCATATATCTCTATAAAGCATTGATGGAACAAACTTTGTCCCGTCGTTCCCGGCGACTAAACAACAAAAAGAGAAACAATATTTCGTTTTAAACATTTAGCCGCACCTCATTCGGAGGGGCTTAGAGGGCAATAAGCAAAGTTTTTCGCCGGCGAATTTTGTCGCGAACTAGAGTCGGCGGAAGTGTCCCAAAATTTTAAACTCATGTCCCATTTTTAGGACACAATATTATTTATTTTCTTAAACGTTATCGTTTAAAAAAAATGTTGTAATTCGCGAAAAAGATTACATTTTGTATAATGCTTAAACTTCAAAATAATAATGTGTGCTGTTGTTTAATAAATCTTCTTCAAATATGTGACAGGAAATATAATAACCTAATACGGTCATACTACCAAATAAACTTTAAACGAGTGCCAAGTGAAATGTGAGCCATCAATTTGGACTAACTATAAGTACCTACTGTATTCAGCAGAAATAAACAACATCGAAAGAAAAGCCATTCATTAACATTATTTACAAAAAAATATGTATTTATAAAAATGAAGAATTTTGTATATCAACATTACGATGAGATTTTTATAGCTATAAACATGTTGATAAATTTATATGTTAGACAAACGCTATCCTCCTACAACTAAAAACAAAACGTTTCTATTACCTAAACTTTTCTTGTAATATTTTGAATGTGGCTACAATCGTTTGTTAACAAGCCTGTTAGTCCCGAATTGTTGACACTTAGCAACACTATCGCGAAGGTCACCGCCGAGTCACCAAACCCAGCAAGACTTAGTGTTATGACTCGTAGGGCGGTCAAGTTTATCACAGTTTAAAGTTGCGGGCCATTCTGCCTATAATAATAAGGCGTATGGTGGACGGTTCCATAAGTTATGATAAATCAAGGTTAACGAAACATAACAATCGGTTTTTATTTATGTCCTATGCGAGGAATCAGTACTGACCACGAACAGATTAATGTCTCAAAGAATGCTTATCAGCAATTTATTTATTAGTAATAATTTGTTCAAACACACAAATTATCACTAATAACAGAAATGTAAAAAACCCTGATTGCTAAGGTTTTACGTTTAACCACTCCACCGACTTTCAAGAAATTCGGTACGCGAATGTTTAAATCTTGATGTACAACATGAGTAGGCTACCTTTTATCCCGAAAAAAATATCGAACCACGCATATTAGAGTCACTATCGCAGATCGCATTCCAATTTACCGCATGCAATAATTAATTAAAATTAATCATTCTGGCCAGTTCATCAGTGACTGGCCCGTTGGTTGAGTGGTCAGAGAGCCTGGCCACGAAACCAAGGGTCGCGGGTTCGAATCCCGCTAGGGGCAAATGTTTCGTGTGATAAACATGGACATTTTTACTCGAGTCATGGATGTTTATAAAGGTATTTAAGTATGACTATCCGTTCGCCTAGTATCCATAGTACAAGCATAAGCTTAGTTTTGAACTAGGGAATTGGTGTGTCAGTCTGGAGAATTTATTTATTATTTATTTATTTATTATTCAAAATAAGTCAAATTCATTAAATTCTTATTTCCTGCTGCAAAAGTTGGATGTCGTGTTCAATGTACGTTGTTGCTCTAAGTCACTACGTCACCGTAATCTTAAGTTACAATGATAGTATCTCGTCCATGGGAGGACGCACTCAAAAACTTTATTATTAGTTCGACTTTGGAAGGGCCTGCAAAGGGTACTTATCAGCAAACGAACGAGAGGCTTAGCGACCCAGTCGTGTGTTGACATTTAACTGGGATTTGTAGGTATTTTGTGTGTAAAATAGAAATTGTTTTGTGCTACAGCTGAATATGTATCTGGTGTAGCGAAGGAAGGAAGGTGGATGTTCGCCAGAATGGATTGTTGGAAGAATCAATAAAATGTAAAGTGCATGATCGGTTAATAATTTAAAACAGGTTCATTGTACGGCAGTCGTCGCAGACTGTACATAAGTTTAAATTATATATTAAAAGTTGTTTGATTAAAAAGGGCTACTACAAAATAGGAGACTATTTAAATGATAAGAATATATGGTTAGACCCAGAATAGGTTATTCGCCTGCACTGCTAATTTACTTTCACTAAGAAATTGCAACTAATAGTTACTCTTTTTAAAATGTCAAATCTTAAGACTTTTAAGACTTGACATTTTAAAAAGAGTACCTATCGAGTTTCTTGCCGGTTTCTTCTCGGTAGAATCTACTTTTTGAACCAATAGATATTGATCTCATTCTGACGATTTATAAGTGCTTTTTTGAAGCCTACGTATACAAAGACAATTTCATTTTACTATGGACATTTGTCACCCCTGAGTAATCACAATTGCGTTTTCGATTTTATTTTTTTGCCAAATTGTGCCTCTTAAAAACAATAAATATACTCAATAGCGTTTAATAAAAAATGGTGTCTTTACTCAACCTACATATCTACACAGACGAATGAAATCAGGGTCCCTATGTAATGAAAATAACAATGTCTTAGTGTGGTAACATTTTGAGGGGGCATATCAATAAGCAGCAGTGGACTGCAACAGGCTGATGATGATGATGATGATGATATCAATAAGATCCAATCCTAATATGAAGCCTATATTCAGTAATGGTCGAGTAGTAAAGGCAGACGATGATAATGATGACAATATCTCACGTCTGAATGAGCACTATCCCTGTCAATCATGTCGCTACTGAACACGAGAACATAGTCTGTGGAATCGGAACTTATTATTATACAAACTATTTACGACTTCCTCGGCGAGATAGCGCGGTATGTTTTGTTAGACTACAGGAATTGGGGCGGCCTTCGGACGCGCCAACTGTAGGTGTGAGCATTCTAAGGGTCAGGATTGTGACTAACTTGAACCCGTGGTTTCGCTTGTATAGTGTTCAGTCATCACGATATAGTAATAACATAAATTTGACCCTAAATTTCACTAACGATATTAAACAAATTTGAATGAATGGACCTTTCCCCTTTAAATATAATCCAATTTACTTATTACGTGTTTTCATAGAAGGATTAATACGACATACCCAAATATTTTGATAATAGTCTCTTTATAAGGTTATTCGCGCAAATACGAATACACTTTAGAGTAGGGTCGAACGTGACCTACATTTCAATATTAGACAAATAATAGTATATATTCATTAAGTAATAGGTAATATTTAAATGAATATTTATGGCTTACTTCTGAGCGTTCGAGAAAATCTTATATTAATTAAAAAATACTCTGAAAACGGCATACAAAATTGGAATGCACCAAATCACAAGACGCAATAAAGAACAAATGAAAAAAAAATCTATTCGTCGTATAAAATTTATGCTTTTTTGTATAATTTGTAAAAAGGGAATCGTGCTTATCCAATACAAGATCCCAATGAAAATCTTGCATAAATTATTTAAATCCAAAAATAATTCCAATTGTTCCAATATATTTAAATACTATTCAAAGATACGAGCTTGTAATTGTATGTTCAAAGTTCTAAGTTTTCGTATAAAATGGTCCCACCAATCTTTATTAAAAAAAAAAATACCGTAAAATTCCGTTGAGTCCTTTCCGTTCCTGATGAAGCGAGCGAAAAGTTTAATCTTTATCGATTATGTTCAATCAGACAAGCGTAGAAGTAAACGTGGACGAGGTAAAAGGAGAAGTTGATCAACGTGAACAATGTATCTTTCCACTCACTGGTCGTGTAGCCGAAGTCGTCCTCTTCCTCGGGGTCCGCCTCTTTCTCCTCTTTGCTCCTCTTTATGGCTCCTGCTGAGGCGCGATCGATCTGCAGGAAATACATATTTTAAATACAACTTAAGCTGGCAAACAAGCAGGCGCCCCCCTATCAACAGACACCGTAAGAATATTTGCAACATCAGAGGTACCATTCGTTATGTCGGAGACCTTAAAGTACCTTCGTAAATGCTTTTCGAGTAATTTATATTAATGTGATGTGTTGAGGTAATTGATAAACTACATACTTTTTTTAAAGGGTTTTTTAGGTTTTAAAAATACTTCTCGAATATTTTCTAAACAACTAAGTGGACATTCAAGACATCCTCAATACATAAAAATCGTCCTAACCCATTTATACAGATTATTTCCAAAATTTAGTTGACCGAAAATATTAAGCAATGTTAACATCCTCACCTCAACTCCCTTTTCAGAGCAAGTTCTCCCGCCTAGTTCCCTCTCGTCCTCTTCGTCGCTATCACTCTCCGAGTCGGAGTACACCGGCTTCGGTGCCTGTTCCTCCGCTGAGCTCTCTCTTGCTTCTTTCTCTGTCACTGCATCTATCTCTTTCTCATTCTCTATGTCGGGTTCTGACACTGTTATCTATAAAAAGGATAGCGGAGTATAGAATAATACCTTGAGGAACACCGTGTAAACATATTCAATACAATTATTCTACTTTGACCACACATTACATCTGATGGTGACGAAATTTATAATTATTTTCAAGCATCCAAATCTGACAATCTAAATGTGCATGTTTCTTCGTGATATTTTTAATCACCGTTGAAAAAATTCCGTTGTTAGGTTTACGGATGCGTATGCTCATTTTAAATACTTCTACTTCTCGAATATAATATCCATGTCTTCATCCACTGGATATCACCGTAGTTACTAAAAGTTGTTGGTCTGGGACTTAAAAATGAATGTGCCAACTATGTTTTTTTCCTAGCATGTCGTAAAAGGCGACTAATAGTATATGGGGTTGTGGGTATGTGATTGTGTAGGCGACAAGCTAGCCACTTTTCACTACTTTTTCACAATGATCCATCTAACCCAGCCCAGTTTTGTTTTTTGGTGAATGTGGTTAAAGGGGCCTGCTGTCCCTTTGACTCTGCCTACCCCTTCGGGGATTACGGGCGTGATGCAATATATGTACCAGTATTAAAAAGTTATTTGACTCAAGCGTTAAAAGCATTTCGGTCGTTGTTACCTTGATCTCGTGCTTGGGCGTCTTATCAGGCACCGGCGATGGCACCGGCGTCTTCTTGACCGACCGCGCGGGCGACACCGGGGGCGACGTCGCGTCCACGTCTGACGAGTCTGTGTTCTGAGGAGCAACAATAACTTTGTATTTTTTGTATCATATGTTGGTTTAGTTTAGTTTGAAAAATCTATGTAACAAATTTTAAAAAATGTCATTCTCTGTTGATCTGAGACTTATACAGAATGAATGAACCAAGTGTGTTCGTTGACTAGCCTGTCGTTAGAAGCGACTAATGGTATAAAAAGGCATGTTCGATTTTAGAAGTAGGTATTTCCAAAATCTTTGTTACATGGTTAAATTTTATCAATCTTGAATGGTATGTCGTATAATTTGAATGCACATATTTTTACAATAAAACATTTGAAACTTTAAGTGCTATCAGCGCTACACACAGGAGATACATACATTTCTACTACAATCGGGAGCAAGGAACTTTAGAGACAGTTATTTGCAGCTATTTTACTCATATTTACTTGAGTTATGTATATGGGAACGGGTCGCGCAAAAAAGTCAACGAACTCTCAGTCTGTATGAAGGGAGATGTAATTTCCAATCAGATTGTAAAACTTTAGATATTACTGTAATAGTAGTAAAACGTTCAATGTCGAACGAGTTGAAGTTTATTCATCTATCAAGCGAAACCGCAAAATTGCATATATTTTATTACAGTCGCTTAGCATGCGAAATTTTATTTAAGAGCCCTGAGGTTGTCTATGACAAAGACTTTAGTCAGACCTCCAAAAATAGAATTGAAGTAGAGACTTGTGTTTTATTGACAGACCCGTTGGTTGAGTGTTTAGAGACCCTGGCCACGAAACCAAGGGTCGCGGGTTCAAATCCCGTTGGCTCTGCCTACCTTCGAGAATTACGGGCGTGATTATTTGTATGTATTATTTACCCATGCGACAAGGCTCTGCACGGTGAGCGTGACGGTCTCCCCGGCCGCCTTGATCAGCTGCACGGCGCGCTCGTGCTGCGCTGCGCGCACGCACACCCCGTCCACCTCCAGGATGCGGTCTCCCGTCTGCGTCATACAGGATTGAGGATAAGGAAAATTCAATGGTTCACCGTATTTCGCCTGATGCTATCCGTTCACCTAGTATCCATAAGACAAGCTTTAAGCTTAGTTTGGAACTAGGGAATTGGTGTGCTAGTCTGGAGAATAAAAAAAAAGTTCAGCAAATGAAAGAACGATTTGCTGGACTATAGAACTCTGTAGGATTCAGCGAACCCCAACAGTAGCATCGGTTAAACGAAATTCGGTAAAACGTTGAACGTCCGAATATAAGTGAGGGTGTGTAGGTACTATTGTGAAGAGATTCTTTTATAATTTGGCCAAATGGATTTACGATGTCGTAGAATTTTCCAGTGCTATGGAAATTAGTAGCTTTGTATATTTTTATCTATGAGCCATTTTCTGTATGACCTCATGCTATACCGCGGGATTACCTGCAGCTCGCCGCTGTTGCCGGCCGGGCTGTCGGGCACCACGTTCTTAATGAAGATGCCGAAGATAGCTTTCTCCTCGCCATCTTCGCTTTCCCGATTCGATATAATGTCAACCTGGGTGAACACATATATATTAATTTACAAGATTGATACATATAAATAAAAGCTACCAAACTGTGGCTTTATATTTTTTCTTTAAAATCACGATTGGAAATTTTATCGGATTTTTACATATATTTTAACCAAAGTGCACTTTTTTAATTCTAACTTTATGTAGACAAATCGATCTTACTTGTGTGCAAGTTTGCGCTGATGAACACTCAGCTTTTATACAGTTCAATTCCTTATACGTCTATTAAATTCCAGACAATAGGGCAATGGCCTGTAGGTGACAGTTGCTGGTTGCAATTTTGCCAGTAGTACGCTTGGTACAGCAAGATGATGAACATCTTCGTAATAAGATTTATAGAGCCGACAAAATATATTTTGCGATAGTTTAGCGGATTGTCAAAAAGACTAAGTATACGTTAAGAGTTCGTATAATGTTAGTATAGTATAAGTCACCTTTCCGCCGACGATGCTGACGCCGAGCGGCGCCCCGGGGCCCCGCGAGAGCGCGACGCGGCGCGGCGGGCCCCAGCGCTGCGCGGCGAGCGAGTCGCGCCGCTCCGACGACACCGTCACCGTCATCGCTGGCGCGTGGCTGCAGGGGAGACATTGGTCAATGACGCAACGGAACATGTACATCAGTGGTCCCGACTATTTTTATATCAATACGAATATTTTTAGCAGGGACCACATAGTTAAAAATTAATGAAACTGTGTCAATTTAAAAATAAAGTATAATTTAAGACTATATTAGTATTTGCGGAACTTCAATGCTCCACAGACCACTGGTTGTAAACCACTGGTATAAATGATATGATAGTAACGGGGTTACGGATGACATCTATTATTTAATTAAAAATCAATTACTAAAAATGTTGTACGCGCGCCACTTCAAAGCGGTTGCATCTATTTAGAACGACTATTTTGTTGTACTTGTAATTAACAGGACTAAACTAAAGGTTTGTATAAAATCGGACGCCTGTTAATTACGGTAAGGGTCCAAAATTGGGATCTTAGATTACTCGGGGTAGTCTTTTTATACAAATAATTGGTTTATTAGGAAATTTGCTCATATTTTCTGTTCGAGACGTGATCCTGGGTAATGTATCCCAATTCGGGTAACATTCGTGTTATATATAAACAAATGTATCAGCTATCTGGGGCTAATAAATGAGTATTAAAGACGACCAAAGTTCACGTACTCATTTATTCTTCCCCAGATAGCTGATACATTTGTTTATATATAACACGAATGTTACCCAAATAAGGATACACTACACCTGTATTGTTCGTTGAGTAGTTAACAAGACAAAGAGGAACACCGAATACACTATCAAACGTAGATATAATACTAATAATCAGGAACCCAATCTCAAACAGGCTACTTAAAGGAACATTTTCGCGCTCTCCTATAACCTATCTTCGCGTTCCCAGATCCATATATTCTACATCCTGCAGGATTAACTAACAAATGTGCTGAAAGTTACAAATCTGAGTGGAGACGACGTGTCTCCGTAAACCAGCTCGTCGCGTCTCAGTGGGTAGCATCCGTCACGAGAGACAGAGACGAGCAGAGCTTAAGGACATTTAAGTAAAACTTGTGTCGTGGTATACTTACTCAGTATTTTAAATAACTTATGTTCAATCAATTCGGGTTACGGCGGAAGGTGCTTTTAATAACTTAATAACTCTTGAATCTAAAAATTAACGGATAGAAGATAACACTTCTTCAAGATGGATGTGCTGGTTGTAATATAAGTCTGGGACCAAACATAATGTGCCAACAGTTTCTGGTGCTGCTGCATATATGTCTTTACTATGGATACTAGGTAACGGATAGATATATGTACTTAGTCAAAGTCAAAGTCAAAATACTCTTTATTTATATAGGTTTGAAACAAACACTTATAAATCGTCAATCCAACAGGAAAAACAACTAATAATATGAATCTACTACCGGTTCGGAATGTTGCTTCTACCGAGTAGAAACCGGCAATAAACTCGGTAGTTACTCGTAAATACGTTTATACAAATATCTATTTCTTCATCATCGCGGATTCAAAAATGCGATCTTTGGTTTCGTGGCCTGGATCTAGGGCCTCTACCAATCGATCTATCTATCATTGCTCCCAATATAGGTACTACTAGTCATCTTTTACGACATGCTAGGCAAGGAATGCAGTTGGTAGATTCTTATGGAGTCCCAGATCAACACGGGACAAAGAAATTAAATAAGAATAAGTGGGGTCAAGCATTGAATTGAGGATAGAGTCAAGGATTTTGGACTCAGTGCCCGTTCTGCAACTAAGCGAAGCATGGCGCGTAGTGAAATGTATTGTAATGTACATTATAAGTAGTATTCTTATTTAATTTCTTTGTCCCGTGTTGATCTGGGACTCCATAAGAATCTACTAACTGCATTCCTTGCCTAGCATGTCGTAAAAGGTGGTAGTGGTATATTTCCTAATAGATCGATTGTTCATACTCCCTATACCCGTGTATCTATTTGCGTGTATAGTTAATACACTCTGAAATCAAAAGTTTCGTTGTCTTTGACCGAGAACGGGATCGTCAAGATGGCTCTGAGAGGCAGTTAGGTTTTACGTGATTCCGCATTAGTTCTTATAAGTATCGGCGACATGTAATCGCAAGGCCCAGCGCATAGTGCTGACGCGATCACACGCTCGGCGGAGCGTGATAACTGCCGCGTCTGGATCAAAGCGCCGCTAATACTTCGACGCGCCTTTGATTTCCTGGCGCCTGGGGAAGGATTTTAAGAAATATCGTCTATATATATGACACAGCTGTGATAAAAATTTATCAACATTATCGCTATCGCATTATGCATTGGTAAGCCTGTTGTATAACGACCATTATTCTTTAGGCAGATAAGAGAGGTATATCCAACTAAAATCTACTTCACTGTTTATATTTACTAACTGTTGCCTGCGACTTCGGTCGGGTTGAATTTACCAACAAGGAAACATATTTCGGGCGGTCAACTAATTTTATACACACACATACACACATAATATCACGCCCATAATCCCCGAAGGGGTAGGCTGAGTCAAAGGGACAGCAGATCCCTTTAACCACATTCAGCCAAAAATAAAACTGGGCTGGATTAGATGGAAAAATGTGAAAAAGTAGTGACAAGTGGCTAGTTTGTCGCCTACACAATCACATAATTCGTTTTATTTTTTCTAAAATATAAATAGCCCAAGTTAATCCTTGCTAAACGTGCTATCGGTCAATGAAAGATGAATAATGAAGTTCAGCAAAATCGTTTCACCTGTCAGATATAAACCTGACTGGCTCGTTGGTCGAGTGGTTAGAGACCCTGGCCACGAAACCAAGGGTCGCGGGTTCGAATCCCGCTAGGGGCAAATGTTTCGTGTGATGAACATGGACATTTGTACTCGAGTCATGGATGTTTATAAACGTATTTAAGTATGTCTATCCGTTCACCTAGTATCCATAGCACAAGCCTATGCTTAGTTTGGAACTAGGGAATTGGTGTGTCAGTCTGGAGAATTTATTTATTTATTATTATTATTATTATTTATTTATAAACCTCGAAACTTATATTAAAATTTCTGCTATTTACAAACCTTTACGTAGCTATGTGCTTAGTTCTATAATATTAAATAATACCAGGCTGGCATTGACCTGTGAAGACCATTCGACATCGCATCGCTAACTGGCTTCTGTCAGCTGGATGGTAAAACTTGTTAGTCAACTCGTTAATCCTGGCTTGTCAATTGAAGTAGAACTCTATAGCGTGTTTAGTAAATTCTATGAAACAAGATTTTTACAAGTCGTTAAATCTATAGAATAGAATTTAGAATAGAATAGAATTTATTCACTAAAAAGACGATCACGACCCAACCGGACCCTAGTTAGAAACAAAATAAAACTCTAAGATCACGATGACTTTAAATAAAATGGCTTGGTGAGATTTCAGAATAATAAAATGCATGGCGACAAAAAAGCGCTTGGTATTTAATGATTATTATCGTAACAGTAATTTAAGAGACTTTTAAAAAACGGAGTCCCGTTGACGATTAATATCTTGTGTTTAATCATGTCCGCTTCAGTTACCCTTTTGAAAAGAGTGATATTTTCCTTCTTTATGTAGGCCATAAGACAGTCTCATCACAAACATTGTCATGCCAACTCCACACGCTCTAACCTATTAACAATTCTCTAATTCTCATCATAGCGTCTTAAATTATCTAGGAACCTCCTCATTCAAAATGTGTGGCCAAGGGATTCGAGTTACTACCATGTATTCCGTACTAGTCCTTATACACTACAATCTTAAAATGTTAATGTGTTCATTATGTACACAAGCTTTTATTTTAAAGCCTGACATTTAATCATACTTATTTATTTTTAAAGTTAAGGAATGACATAATGCGCAGTGCCCAGAAGTGCTCAGAAGCCTTTTTAGCACATTTTACATTTATTGTTATTTCATTTTATTTTATTTCTGGGTCTGTAATCTCTTTTAGTGTGCTAATTAAATATATATTATTTCTTTTTTCTTAATACTATAATTGATAACAGCCTATTTACTGCAAATAGGTTCATTATAACAGTAAACCAGTACCATACAGATATACTGTGATATTGTAAAGATGCAGTTGGAATTTTTTGGCAAGATATTTTATGAATTAGACCACGGAACTCTCAAAAGGTGGTCCAACTATTTTAAAGTTGGACAACTGCCCCAAATTAAGACCCATGTTCGAACTAGTTGGACAAAGCAGTTGGACCACTACCCCGAACTAATTTATTTAACTCCTCCCTCACTTCGATCTGTCTGTCTGTCGCTAGCCTTTATGTAGCAACAGCTCGGAGCGCGGTCACCGGCGCGGGACGCGGCCAATTGATGCTGCTGACACTGAGAGTAAAGTCGGCTGCACACGTTTTGTTTGTTTTTGTGAGTATTTATCTTTTGTCATTGAGATAATGTATAGGATTGTGTTGTTACTAGTGCCACTTTACAATTTATAAAACAAAACATGGTTTGCATTATACGTGAAAACAACAATACGTCACGCAATGGTCCATACCATTGCGTGACGTTTTGTCAAACTCAAAAATACATCACTTTGTTTCTTTAAGGCCACTAATGGTGAACCTATTGGGTTTATGATTATGAGCCAAGCTAGCCACTTGTTACTTCTTCCGTCGGTTTTGGTTTAATCTGACACCATCTAGTTTCATCAAACAGTTTACACTACTTCATAAAGCGCTCATCGCAAAAAGGTTGGAATTCCCTTTTCTAATCAAAATCGGCCAAAATGGGTCATAAATGTTGCGTAATCTTACTACTTAGACAGATAGTGATGAAGAAGCATAACTCGCTTGGATCGACTGGCCCGTTAATTAAGTGGTCAGAGATCCTGGCCACGAAACCAAGGGTCGCGGGTTCTAATCCCGCTAAGGGCGAATGTTTCGTGTGATGAACATGAACATTTGTACTCGAGTCATGGATGTTTATAAACGTATTTAAGTATGTCTATCCGTTCGCCTAGTATCCATAGTACAAGCATAAGTTTAGTTTGGAACGAGGGAATTGGTGTGTCAGTCTGGACAATTTATTATTTATTACTATTATTAAGCACAAACACATTTTAAAATCACTAATTCGTGATTTTATTGCAGGAAATTTCTAATTTGATTTGATTTGCAATAATTACTTGCCTATTAGCCTTTTTGCGTGTTGAACAAACAATTTGTCTTTTAAAGTGCTGTTTCCCTTTAAACTCGAATGTAAGTTAATTTCGCCGGCGAGTGTACCCGGGGCTCACACAATAACTCCTCTTCCTATTCGGCCGATCAAATGCAATTCCCGCGCGCGCCGGATCACCGACGAGCAACAATGACCTTTATTAGCGCCTTTGGCTTTTAGCTTATTATTTGTTGGCAAACAGACCTGGTTATAAATGCGAACTTAACTCTGTTATGTTTTACAAATGAGATAGTGTCTGTCTGTCTGACTTTCTGTTACGTATTCATGCCTAAACCGATTACAATATAAGTTATTCGCAATTTCACTTTATCCCATTTTAATTCAACTTAATCACAATCTAAGTATGTATATAAAAAATTGGGACTTAAAAATAATGTGCCAACTGTGTTTCTTGCCTAGCATGTCGTAAAAGGCGACTAATGGTATATGGGGGTGTGGGTATGTAATTGTGTAGGCAATGAGCTAGCCACTTGTCATTACTTTTTCACAATTTCCCATCTAACCCAGCCTAGTTTTGTTTTTGGCTGAATGTGGTTAAAGGGGTCTGCTGCCTCTTTGACTCTTCCTACTCCTCCGGGGATTATGGGCGTGATGTTATGTTAAAAATCAGAGGCGTTATCAGCATTATTAAATGCAGTCCAAATAATTATATTAATTAAAAATGGGTAACAGTAGTCCGTGTGTGTGTGTAAAGATCGCCCCGACGTCTCTTTTTCCATGGATTAAGGATTCAACCTGGCCTATGAAATAATTTTTAATTGTATTTACAGTGGTCACTGCCCCTAAATTGTTTGAATATTCTTTGGACAATTTGTATCTACGCTTGACTTCTACTCTTTCTAAAGCGAGAAATGCAGTCCTCATAACTTTATAACTAACTAACTAAACTTCATATGCACTAAATTGTTCACATTTAATGCAAGATCTTGCTACCAGTCACCTGTCTGTATGTAGCTCATCTCTGTTTGTCAAGTTTGCCAATAAATATTGCTATAACGCGCTCGGCGGAGCGGAACACTTTGACTATTCACAGGTCAGTGGTTCGAACCTCCGGCCAGCTCATTCTGACCCTATATCAAAGGGATTATTAGATTACATTATTCCTGAAAATATGGCTTGTATCCCTTAAACTTAACTTTTATTTTGTGGTTGTTATTGCAAATAAAACTGAAACATGACAATCAGAATCAACGAAGGGAACCAGTGTACTGGTCTGCAAAAAATAAACATTTTTCATCAATGAGGGTTTTTTGAACTAAAACATCAGATAGATGGCGTGACTGCGACGTACGGTCTTGTCACCCTCCTCATTGGTAAGTTTTCAGAACAAACTGATATGCTCTCAATAAGGAGCCAATAGTGACAGTGATAAGACCACGAGACTCCCTCGTGCTATCTGGCGGTTTTTGTATTTTTGAAAACCCTCATTACTTGACCTGACGTGGAAATCGACCTTTGTGTTGGACGCGAACAGTCTTTTGCATTAATAGAGCTACAAAAAAAGGTTTCAGACGAATTGTGAATCCTTTTTTGTTATTGTTTAAAACAGTTTTAACAGACGGCCTTTTAGTATATCATAAAAATCATTTTGCACAAACAATTGACAGCGTATCGTAACGACTCGCGTGCGTGACAATACATCATATATATTTAGCGTTCACCCACTTCGCTCGAGCAGAGCGAGCTACGATTGCTCGAGAAGTCAAGTGGACAATTGGATAACACGCAAAATGCCGTAATTTATCGATGTTTCTATTTGTATTTATACACAAACGTTGGCAAATATACATACGACCTCATGGTAAGTGGCTTTGCGACATTTGCAACATTTGAGGTATCACAAGGCCGGTTGGTCCAGTGATCAAAGACACTGGCCACGGAACCGGGCGTAGGTTCGAATCATGCTAAGAGAAAATATACATACATACAAACATATATAACATCACGCCAATAATCCCCGAAGGGGTAGGCAGAGTCAAAGGGGCAGCATGCCACTTCAACCACATTCAGCCAAAAATGCCGGGCTGGGTTAGATGGAAAATTGTGAAAAAGCAGGGACAAGCGGCTAACCTGTCGCCTACACAATCACACACCCAAAACCCGATTTAGGGAAAATATATGTAAATTTAAGTTTAGCAGACGTTTTAATTGGTATACAAGAGCTCTAGATTCTTTCAAGCTGAAAAAAGGTGTTTGATGCAGATTTTTTTTTAATCCAAAGGTCAGATTCAAACCAGTACTCGTAGAATACGAGGCGCTCATCTACGGAGCTACCACCGTTAACAGTTCCCCAGACCTTGCGTTTAATGTAAAACACCACAATAACAGATAGCCACTTTTACTGCCTTCACGACCTACAAAGGAACCCATTTCTCTAATTGAATTACCTAATTGAAACTAATTAAGTTAAAACAACGAGGCTGACCCATTCGAGATAGAATAAATGTAGATATTATTGTTGCTAAAGTCACTTACAATAAAGAAACAAAGTATGGTTTGAACAATTCATAAAACATTTAAAAAAATCATATAAATAATATAAAGAAATATCACACTACATGACATACATTGATCTGATTCCAAGGTAAGTAGCTTTAGCACTTGTGTTACGGATATCAGAATCAATAGTAGTATGTATTACAAATATTATACTTAAATATTGGATATTAACACCCAGACACAGAACAAACACAAGTATTCATTACACGAATGTTTGTCCTGGGTGGGGATCGAACCCACTCTCACACACAAATCTTGGCGCATGTGGCACTACCGAATGAGCCATCGAGCTAGTCATTTAGACATAATATGAGTATGGTTCGTTGTATGACTAGCAGAGCAGTACTTTTTTGAGATGTCGCGAGACTAAACTTTCTAGGCCACTCTGTACTTAGTCTCTATATTTAGGTTATATCCTATTTCGTTTCGTCTGTCTATGTTGAGCTTTTAAACCGTAACTGTTTAGTTGACGGTGATGACGCTGATGACATCAAAGTATTTGTGTATATCATGGTACAAGCGGACCGAAACTGAAAATGGGACATAACACTAAAAAGAAGAGATATTGTGACAAATATGATAAAACTCGCAATCAATTGTCAAACAAACGCACTATTAAAATAAGCCTAAGAGAGACTTAAATAAAAACAAATCATGCTGCAGTTTGTGACGAAACGGGCTTAAGGACGAAAACTATGGTTCGATAGATGGAGTGAGCTCCCAGGGCCGCCAGAAATTACTTATTTTCTCAGAAATGAAATGTGTGGTACAGAGTAGTATTTATACCTACTTTAAATGTACGGGTACTAGCTAGTTTGGGTAGTAGGCCAATTTTCAGGTATCAGATGTGAAAGTTAGATAAAAATAATACTCATTTAACTTAAATTCTGATTGCTGATTGTTATGTATATTGTGTAGAATACTATTATATATAAATATTCAACATAGCCAAATACTCTCCATTAACAGTTAATTCTACCAGATACTTCAAAGAGCTTTAGTACCCCTATGTTTATTGTAAGTTGTGATATTACTTTATACGACACATTTCATTTCTGAGAAAATAAGTAACGTCTGGCGGCCATGGGATCTTGGACTATAATGTCATGTTGATTATGACGTGTAATATGTTACAAAATGCCAAGGACGTAAATAAAAACCAAACAAACAGCACTGCACAAGCACTGCGCTTAACAATAACGTAAGGGCAAAATAAACTATTGTAATAATAACAGAATACAGCACTCAGTAATCAACCTTCTTTTTTCTCAATTCGACCGTATATATTTTTCGTGTCGGTTCCCATGTCTGCGCCACCCGGACTATAATGACAAAACGATTGACACTCATTTATCTAAATAGGATAATTTGTTTTGGCGGTGGGTCGGAGTATGTTCATACGTGAATACAAACATATGAGACATATATTTACAAAGACTGCTGAAACCAGAACCCAAGTCAACTAAAAAGGCGACAGAAGACCAGCCAGTTTTGGAGTTTAATTACGACCAGATATGGAAAATATAATAAAAGCGAAAGTCCAAAAATACACATCAATAATATAAGTTTATGCAGTTACCACTTGCGTAAATACAAGTCTTCAAAATGGAATGCAAACTCCCCATCGAATTATGAATCAAAACTAAATAATTCTGCTGTAAACTAACAATGGAAGAGAGAACGCGCCATAAAGTGACAACGTTGTCGATGGACGCTATCTATGGTGCGTTTTTTCTCTTTCGGTTAGAAAGACATTATTATATTATATATTAAAAAATAATAATAGTATCCTCCTTACCGATATCGGTCACGGCGGCCAATCGCAACGAGTATTAGCGATTTGCGCAGGAGATATTATACTGCACAAGTGTGTGCGCCAACGCATTTGTACTTTCTGCTTCTTCACTATCATATTCCGGTGAGACGGCAATTCGACATGACCGGAGCGAGGTCAGGCGCAGGACCAACGGCTTAACGTGCTTTCCGAAGCAATTAAACCGCCAACTTTCTGACTCTGGGCTGTTACTGAGTAACTTCAATACAGGAGAGCAGCAGGAGGAGACCAGCAAATTTAAATATCTATGTGTAACAATGACCGAATTTGTTTGGTTTCTCCAACTAAGGAATATGAATGGCAGATAGTCGCATCAATGTTAAACATAGAACCATGGTGTAAGCGTCCAAATTGGCTAAGGACATAACCCAAAGAAGAATACCGGACAAAGCGACGTCGCTGAAAAGATGTAAAGCACAAAGAATATATCACATTATGGTAGTAAATACCTATAGGTATAGCAATTATCTGAATGGAAAACATGTACTTCATGTTTTTTTATTTACCCTGTCTTACTAATAAGTAAAAGCCTTCCCTCAATACTTACAGCAGTAGATCTGTTGCCAGCCTAATTAGACAGACAATAGTTTAAAATCTATGACTGGCTCGATAGCGCATTCGATCTATGGGTTCGATCCCCACCCAGGACAAACATTCGTATGATGAATACTTGTGTTTGTTCTGTGTCTGGGTGTTAATATCCAATATTTAAGCATATTTGTAATACCACTGTTGATTCTGATATCCGTAACACAAGTGCTTGCCTCGGAGTCAGATGAATGTATGAGTTGTAGTCGGATATTTATTTATTTATTTATGAATGTATAACCATGATTCAATTTGGCCGGTTCCCGTTAGATTACAAAAGGCAGATCGGCAGTCACTTTAATGTAATTACTAGACTATAATGGAGTATAATGGACCCTGACTAGGCACGGGACATCGTGCTAGGACGATATAGATAGACAGACAATAGTTTGATATTAAAGGCGACTCACCAACGTCTCCGGCCACCGAGAGCCTAGCTACATTCCCAGGAGCTGATTCCGGGAGCGGTCCGCAGCGAGCGCGCCTCGCGGCTGTCAATCCGCAGTGACTGCGAGCGGGCCGCGTAACTCAATTATGGGTATTAGCAATTTTCTTCTAGAGATGTCTCACAGCAGTGTTTTGTATGTCGATGTTTTTTTGTATGCCGTAAGGTTGACATTGGTGTAGCATCAACAAACTTGTCAGAGACACGAAGGTAATAATTTTATGTGTGAAAGTTGGTACGAAGATAGTTTACCGTTGAAAGTCATAAATGAGTATGTGTACCTAATGAAGTCGCTGGGGAACAAATTACAGTGATATTTGAACAAGAAATATTGGAAAACTTATATCGTATCAACTAGTCACAGTATCAGGTTTTTGGAATTATAGCTTTTTTTCTCTTTTGATCTCCCCGCAATACGCCTAAATACTTACTAAAAGCTAAGACTAAGACAATTTCCAGCCAGATTTAAATGTATAAAAATTATAGATTCTAAAATAAAATCAAGGCTACGTACGCGATGGAGATGAAGACGAGAAGACGAAGTCACTACTGCTAGAGTGAAAAAAAAAGGAATTATCGATAAAAATACAACCTAACTACCCCGTCGCGTCCCTAGCAGACTGTTTTCTATAATCCCTCTTATGTCGAGTACGGGGCGGGTCTGGATTGTTTTTTTATTAATTTTCTTTGTTCTTCGCTCATTGTTTTTGTTTATTTTTAACTACAATGGCCTCGTTTTGTTCGAAAACAAACAATTGTATGATTTGTTAGCAACAATGTGTTGAGAAAAACATTGGCCACTAGTTTTCACCCGCGGCTATGCGTTCTCTTTTTTTTCTAACCTTTACTGTCCCACTGCTGGGCAAAGGTCTCCCCCAAAGTCATGCGTTCTCTAAAGTTACAAAAAATTAATCACAATAACTTTGGTTAAGAGGGGTGAGTTAAGCAATCTATATATTAATATCTGTATTTCCGTATGTTTCACCGTAGTGCCTTAAGTACTTATTCGTCTTGGACGAATAGGATTAATTAATTCATTATTACGGCTGGCTATTACATATTATTATAATACCTGGCTAATATATGCTATATTTTAACCGGCAGCAAGAAAATAAGAAATCACTTTTCAGAACGTCAATTTCCGTAGTCGGGTACGTTTTCGGCTACGTTCGGCTACGCTCACAGACAAAATGTATTTAGTTATCTTACGGTTCTCAGATAATAGTAAGATAAAGTTGACCTTTTTAAAATACTGAACAAATTAATGTACACAAAGACAGACGTATGCAATTTGCATTCCAACAAATATTGACACTGCGGAAGTGCATATAAGATAGTGTTTCCAAAAATACATCTTATTCATTTCTTCAACAAGTATACTGCACATTTCAAAAACTTCTTCAAGGACAGGACATACCTACCACTAGTAATAACACTAATGGGACTAAATGCAACATGCATTATGGTACACGACTACATAAGTACTTGCAGCTGGACGTTAGCATTATTTCTAGTGACAGTGCAACGCGAAAGTTACAAATCATGTTTACCTACTACTACTTAGGCTATGAAGAATGAAGCCTAGTATTACGAGCCTAACATACACCTAACTATGTAGTTGCATTACAATATCCAACCTTATTCATGTTTCTGGCGACCTGAATGCTGGAAGCTTCCTCGGCCAACGCCTCAGCCTGGCAATTCAAAGGAGCAACGCTGCCAGTATTCTGGGTACCTTGATCGGCGAGGCGGACAACTACCCTTTTTCGTAAATATCTATTTTTAATATTTTACATTTTCAATGTAAATTTGAGTGGTGTTTAGTAAATATGTTTAATATCCAACAGACAATTGCATAGAAGGATACATTTTCCTACCTTAAGCGGAAGCAACTAGTAAATCAATCAATCTGTTTAAAATTCAGGCTTTTTTAACTAACTAACTAGACTTCACGCCACTTCCCTAGCGGGGCAGAGAGTACCGAACGCCATATGGCACGGTTCTTACACACCTCACTTGCTTCTTCAACACAGAATCTTTTTAATACAAGCTCTACGGTGTTGAGCTAGTAAAAATATACATACTATTAAGTGCTGACAACTTTCAATAAAAAATGCATATCAATGCTACCTGTACCAGGAGCACGGCTCACACTTGACCGGTTTTAAGTGATCCATTAGCTAAGTTGTCCATAATTTCCCCAAACCCCACTTGTCCCGCAATACCACTAAGTGGCCGCGCGCCGGTATCGCTCGCTCCCGGGGGCACTGCGCTTAATGAGGTTACCGCTTACGTGACGGGAAGAGGCGCCCTCGGGTACTAGTTTCAGTTGCAGTAGTTGTAGCAACTGTTAATCTAACTAAGCCGTGTTAATTGTTTATTCGGTGTCTAAAGAGTAGGACATGCGAGTACAATAGCCGTAAGAATTATTTTTTCTGACGTTGTTGGATACAAGGAAAGATATGGATCCCCGTCTCTGTCTCATATTCTGCTTGGTTCTACAAGCAGAATAGGCTAGAAAAAATTTATTGGAATTTTTAAATCTAATACATCCAGGTGGCTGCTGTTACTATAATAAATAGGTCATATTTGAAAATGTTGTTACAATTTAAATAAAACAAATGTATTTTACTAAGAACCCTATAAACAATACTTATTCGCACTTGACCAGTCTTCAATTATCCATTAGCTAAGTTGTCCATAATTTCCCCAAACCCCACTTGTCCCGCAATACCACTAAGTGGCCGCTCGCCGGTATCGCTCGCTCCCGGGGGCACTGCGCGTAATAAGGTTACCGCTTACGTGACGGCAACGGGCACAGCACTAGTT
Source organism: Glyphodes perspectalis (assembly GCA_951394215.1). NCBI lineage: Eukaryota > Metazoa > Arthropoda > Insecta > Lepidoptera > Crambidae > Glyphodes > Glyphodes perspectalis. The sequence goes on along the minus strand of OX596223.1, from coordinate 11,595,237 downwards.
TCGGTTAGAGTCTTAAGCGTTATTCGTTCACTTAATACATGATTAGATTAAAAATAATTCTAATGGGTCCAAACGCAAAATAGATAATAATTATCCTTTTAACCGATGTTGGTCACGACGGCCAACGAGAATTAACCGGCTGCGCATAAGATAATACTTAGTGCACTAGTGTGTGCGCCAACATAGTCTGATGACACGGCACCGACAGGACTGGAGAGAGATCAGGACAAACAGCTTAACATGCTTTCCGTGGTGATGATAATAAACCTGGCGACCTAAGACACAAGGTTTACCTAGCTAAGACAAACATAATATAGGTAATCATTGTACTAAAAGCGTTGAATTTAATTTAAAAAAAATTATATGTAAGTATGTGTGAATTATATTTATTATTTAAGTACTAGCAGCGCCCATCGGTTTCACCTGCATAGTTCCTGTTTCTGTAGGAATATGGGGATAAAATATAGCCTATGTTATTTCCGGATAATGTAGCTTTCCAATGGTGAAAGAATTTTTAAATTGGGCACAGTAGTTTTTGAGTTTATTCATTACAAACATACACACACACAAAAATACAAATCATTCATCTTTATAATATTAGTATAGATTATTATAAACCTCACCCTCCTGGCTTTGACCGTGCTTATTTCGTTTATTGTTTGGTATTTAAACCAGGACATATGCAAAGGGCATATGATATGAGTTACCACTGCTCTCAAAATTATTACAAACATACTTGCGTTAGTAGAATCATATCCCTTCCTTTTAGCTTTACCATAGCCGGGTAAAAAACATGTTTTTAGACGCTAACGACTTTAGGATTGACATTGATCCAATTCTTTTCAACTTGCACTTGAGATTCGTATTAAAACACCAATGTTATTCGCAAGAACATCCCCATCGCACGCCATTCTAAAATAAATTCTCTTCCGATGTAAATAGATACAATTTCGTCTTGGTAAGGCATGACCGTGTATAAGATGATAAGTGTCAGGGGGAATTGGGTTTAATGTTGGTAAGGTTAGGGTGTATTTTTGTTTGCGACTGTTAAAGAGATCAGGCCAGCCCTGTCCTTATTGTAAGTCTTCATCGCATTAGAGGCACGTGCGCAGGAAATCTTTCGGTGCAACTCGCTGAAATGTCGTTTTATGAATACATCATACATTCTCTATGTATTCACGAGAGGCTTCCTAAACAATATTTGATAAACATTTCATTTTTATTTATTATAGCAGTACCCCGCAGTTTCACCCACGGAGTTTCCGTTCCCGTGGGAATACAGGGATAAAATATAGCCTATGTAATTTGCTGCTAAAGAAGCTTTCCATTGGTGAAATATTTCACAAATCGGTCCAGTAGTTTCGGAGCCTATTCGATACAAACAAACTAACAAATAATCAAATCTTTCCTCCTTATAATACATTTTAGTATAATAAAATTCATTAAGTTCAATAAAGCGTCCACCGATATTTAAAGTTAAAGAGATATTGTTTATACCGTCGTCGAGTTATTATTTTATAGTTTAACATAAATAAATAATTGTATCAAACCTTTTACTTCTCCTACCAGACGAAAGCCCTGTAAAGTGTGTAACACTCTACTACATAGGTCCCAAAGCCACAGGGAACGAAAATCGTTTAAGGCAATTTTGGCTGATATTTAGTTAATTTTAAACTGTAAATAGAACCAAAATTCATAAAATACATAATTTTCGGGCGTCAGAAAGAATTTTTACGGAGAGCAGAAGAAATTACTTTGACAAAGTATGTTCTCATAGCGTGTTATGTACAAAATTAAAGAACAGTCATATTTCATTCATAACACACGCCAGATCTAGCCGCACCAACACAAAGCACGCGACTCCATAACGTTATAAATAGCGTCGAGTGCGCGTAGACGTCTTAGCCGACACGAGCAGCTCAAACAATAACTAATTTATGAATAGCGCGGGTGTGCCGGCTTTTTATATATTGCTGCACTGGCTAGACTTCGCCTTAAGGTGAAAAAAGAAATAAAAATAACGCATGAAACACGTAAACAATATTTAAAAATGGAATAGTATGTAGTGGCATGACAAGGTTTTTTTTCACAAATAACTTTGGCTAGACCATGACATAGACTTCATCCTAAGGTGAAAAAAGAAACAAAAGGCATCTCGTATTAAACAAGTAAACAAATAAAAAAAATTCATAGTAGTGAAAACATCTGTCTCATATTTATATGTTGGTGCGGCACTGGCTAGACCTTACCCTAAGGTGAAAAAAACAAATACTAATGCGGGGAATCTCTTATGAAACGAATTAAGAAAATTTGTAATATGACATGACAATAATATGTTTGAATAGAAAGCGGTGACAATAGACAATCAACTCGTGCGTATCTTTCCTGTATTTCCAGTATATATTGTTTTATATGAAAAGAAGAACTCTTTTTAATACCAAATAGACAATCTTGGTTAACAATTAATGAAATTGTCGCATACTAGAAAATTCCCACCTATAAAAGTATTTAAAAGTAAGTGTAGTTTGAGACTAGCGTATTTTCTGCGCGTATGCGTATACGTTTATTGTATACGCGCTTACTCGCGCGCTACATTAAACCGAACGCGCGTTTACGCGCACATTCCTGCATGTTCGCTCGAAACAAACAATGTATAAAACGCTGATCTGATAGAAAATATTCCCGCTCGCGCTCATACGAGCTTATATGCGCGACAGCAAAACAACCCAACTACCTGGAATTGGTCTCTCGTCACAAACAATTTAAGCGGCATTTCCTCTCTTAATTTCATACCTAGTTACAAAAAATCTTAATAAACAACAAAACAGACTTACCTTCCCCTTCTCGAAGGCACTAGAAACTTCAGCGGCCCAGCCGACTTCCTCCTATCCTTGGACACCGGCACCATCAGCAAATCCTCGTCCTCCGTCTCCGACACAGAGCTGTCCAGGTTCACCAGCGCCGGCGCCGACATCCTCCTGTCAGTGCTGGGCACCACCAGCATGTCTCTAATCACTTCACAGTACTTGCACGAGTTGGCTTCCGCTATGTATGCTTTAGTCAACTCGTACGCATAGTTCTCTAAGAAACACTTGTGGCACCCCGGAACGTAAGTATTCTCCGCATCTGTCGACTCTTCACTCGGATCCTTCTTCTTCAATTGCAACTTCTTCTCCATTACAGCTGTATTGTTATCTAATAGTTTCTTCTGCTCTTCCTTGTATTTTTTCTCTTCTTCCTCAAGTTTCTTCTGTCTGATTTCTTTTAAACATTCGGCTTGGTCGTTGTAATATTCGATGCACTGGCGTTTCTCTTTGGACGGCTTGCTCGGGCTCTTCTTTTTTAACTTTTTATGGCTTATGTTTATATTTAACGGCTCTATTCTTAGCGATTTCATTTGCTTAATAATGTGTTCCTGTAGATGGCTATACGACACCTCGTCGACAGCATTGGCAGTGTTCTGTTCAACGACTTTGGCACTTGCATCGTTGTCTTTGTTTTTAACAGCTGTTTTATCTTGTTTACTCGACTCTTTGATCTGTTGTTCAGTAGGATTTTTACGAGCACTTTTTACTGTGCACTTCGCAGACGAGTCGTCGTCGAGACAAGTTTCGTAACCATCTACCTCGTGATCAATATACAAAAGGGAACTATTCTCTTCCTGGACGGAAATTCTAGTGGTTGCGTCGTAAAAACTAATAGCATCTTCTGTGGGAGAATTTAGGCATTCCTTCCAACTCTCATCGCTTTTCACTTTTTCTAGCGTAGTCTTCTCCACTTTAGGTTCGTCACACTCCTTCCAGTATTTATCAAAACTAATCCTTTCTAAGCCAGTAGGTGTTACAGCGAAGACCATTTCGTCTGACGTCGATATATCCTTACTTTGCTGTTTAGATAAGCTTCTCTCACCATCTTCCTTTCTATCAGCAGACTTACTTCTCATATTCAGCTCTCTAGGCGCAGTCAGTACATCGTCTTCTGTTATTGTCATATCATCGTCTGGGTCATCTAGAGACTCATCAGATTTGGAAGACTTGAACTCGGTCACTCCATTGATTTTCCCTTTGTAGCACTTGTCCTTCTTGCAGTCCTCGAGGCTGAGGTCCCCCAGCGCGGACAGCTCCTCGTCCTTGATGGAGGCCTCCTCAGGCTCGAGGCAGATCTGCACCACCTCCAAGCCTTCTCCATACTCCTGCAGACACTCGTGAAAGGAGTCCATGCCCGTGTGGTCGTCGGACGCCAGCGAGTTGACGCATTCCTGAAACCACACTCTCGATAAGAAACAGAATCCGAAAATCTTTTATGTAAAGTTTTCGTTGCTATTTCTGGCTTTACTAAACATTTCTATACGACCTGTTTTATAAAATGGATTAATTGATAAGATAGATCCATAGAGAACTGTAAGCACTAAATTGTTTTTTTTCTGTTTGGGTAATTTAAATATATTCATTATAATAATGACGATGCTTACCCAGTGTTTCATAATGTGTATATATCCAAATAACACGAAAGTGGGTAATAAACGTCACTAGGGGAGTCACTCGCACATTGCCGATTAATTTAAGGTTTTGATATTGTATCATGTTAACAACTAAAATTATTATATTTTATATAAGTAATGATATTAGCATTCTACACTGCAATAAGATGAATAAGTAACATACGAAATCAAACACCATGAACCTTGGCAACATTTATTTCTGCAACACACATAACAAAGCATTTGGATATATATTTATATAACACAGACTCTTAAAGCATTGGACATCGATCTCTACCTAAGCTAGCTATTACAGTAGTTCACAACATCGTCTTTTACTCTATTTAAATACTAGATTCAACAAGCAGTTATGAATAAAAACAGCTTTTAAAATATAACGATTGGACTGTGAATGAAATGAAATTGTCTTTATTTACGTAGGCTTAAAAAAAGCACTTATAAATCGTCAGAATAAGTGACAAACATATTTATTATAAAAAAAATATAAAAGAAGTCTTTTAAGTATACCTATATTAATAAACAACAAAGCAAAGAGTATTTTACATAATATTTGAAAACTATTTGGTACCTATAAAATTTAAAAATACTAAATTAACATATTTGTAGCTTAAACATGTGTAAATAAAATAATTTTATCCAAAGATGAGTTTTAAATTATACATTATCAAAAATTATAATTTCTAACTCTTGTAAATTCGGCAACTTAGGTAACACCTACAATATTTGTTTTACATTCTGAATATTGACAAACAGCTTCCTACTTTTGACAACTTGGCAGCAAGATTACCTACATTGATTATCGTATACTAAGGGAAATGAGATCATATGGGAAATTTGAAAATGTCTTTATTTTAATAAGACTTTTTATTATGTTACTAGCTTTTCCGCGCGGAATATAGTCTAATAAAGAGGAGTCATTGTGTCATCTTTAATTTTCCAGGGATAAAAAGTATGCTATAGGGATGATGACTGCATTAAAAAACTATAATGCTATTTAGTCCGTCAGTTAGATTATACAAAAATACTAGACACATACTTTTCGCTTTAACCAATTTAACAAAAAATTACAAAGATAAAGAGCATCAAAGTTTTGAAGTGGCTTGCGACTTCACTATTTAGTAAAAATTTTACGAAATTGTGACGTCACGCGCAACTTGAAGCATTGTATCTTCGTCAATGTTTGTTTGACAAATAAATAAAAAAATACGTGTTCAATATTTTTCATAATCTAACTGACAGACTAAACATAATTTTTTAGTCACCTTGCCTATTCGCTTCCATAGGATGCAAACATTTTGCCAACCTTTGCCATTATTGGTCGAGTTGTTATAGCATAAATCATAACAAAGTTACCTTTGCGTGTACTTTGCACTAATATGCATTGCGAATATTATATTTCTATTCATTTTATTTTTTCTTGTAAATTACGAACTATGGGACAAAAGTATAGTATTTATTTCCTGTATTGGATTACCTTTTCAAAGAGAGAATGCTATCACTATAGAAAATATTTCATTATTTTGAAATGATTACAGCACATCTCTTATTTGACTCATTGATTTTTTGGTATTTTTGAGTAATGTTTTTAATTTTGGGGCATACACTACATATTTTTCCTAATTTCATCACATATCCTTAGAAAATTAACGAGTCTTATAACTATTATTTTTACTTAGCTATATCCATTAGTATATATTTTATTTTTATTTTAACAAACGACATCATAATACTCACTAAAAATATATCTTTATCCAAATACGCCTGATTTTTAAATAATTTTATTTCGTAAAATAAGATTTATTAAAAACAATAATCTATTATTTTATCGATAAATATTTTTAATGCTCTCATGATCTTAAATGCTATGATATGTTACCAAATTCCTGTAAGCGAATGAAAAATGCGTTTGCAATATTTTGAGCATTTAAAATTATATCAAAATAATGAATGATTTATACTTAAATATTTTTCACAACATTATTTTATATGGCAACTATGGAAACTTTTCGCTTTTTATCGATATATACCACAATTATTGTATCAACTCAATTTTATTTTTAGTTTTAATACTTATAATATTTATAATTTAATTTACCCAAATAGTAATTTCTTAATGACCAATATTTTGCGCAAAATTGCGCAAAACTAGCAAAGCTTAATTCAATATAGTTTAAACTTTTTAAATATTGACGTATTTAATTGAAAATTTTCACATTATTTGACCTACCATTGACGTATCCAAATACGATTTGAGCAGGTGCTAAATAAAAATTGACAATGTTTCCTATTCTAATAAAAGAGAAGTCTTTAACTTCATCACATCGTGTTCAAATTATAATCACTTTATCTAATCTTTGTAACACCTCTATTTTAGATTTCTATTACCGAATGACTTTAATGATAGAAAGTATTTAGTTATTAACAACATTAAATTAGTTTAAAGTGCGCCAAAGATCTAAATCTAAGGACCTTTGTATTTTCCGCACATTGTGTAAATTATATTTCACGGAACTCACGTTTCCTGATTAATTTGACTATCTTTTACAACTATGACGTAATTATGACAACGCACAGAAAAGTCGTCACGTCATTGACACTTAACCTTTTTGGTTACAATAAATATGCTAGACAATTCGAAATCAAAATATAAGCACAGTAATTATCTCATTAAATAGCAACTAAAAAACTCTTATATAATAAAATATGACTAGATTCCCTTTCACAATCTCAAATATGGACGCCATCACGACTTTCAACAATTACACCAATAAATAGATACAAAAAAACGCGTCTAAAATTCTTCATTAAAAAACATAAAAATACGTAAAATATATCTTTCATCTTTACATTATTTAGTCTCCAACTCCCTGTTCTAATCGGTTTTGGGGCATTCAGAACTGACGAGAGTTCATAAATAGGGTCACGCACAGTGATGCACACTGCGCTGCGACTTCACATTTAGCGTTCTGATTGCGCTAAATGAGCTTCCTTTGCCATATATACACTTCTTCAAATCGTAAGCGCATGATGCACTGCGCAGGATCACGAATAGACGAAACAGGCCGCGCTTAGCACCCCACGGCTCACTGAGTCTGAATTTTGAGTTAAATCAAAGCAGGGCCGGATCTACTATAGGGACCTTTTTGATGTTAGACCAAACACATATCTATCGACAGATTTCAGACCAGGACACTATTAATACCTAGAACCATATTAGGCCCCTATGTGGGGTTAACTTAGGGCCCCCCATACTCTCTGTCGCCTCTGAATCAAAGAACTGGCGCAGTGAGTCTGAGTTACAATATTGACACAAAGATTTTAGGTAAGTTCCCAATGACTTTACAATTGGATTTTGCAATTTGGAAACCTTAGCGAAATGGAAGAGGTCGAAGAAATAACGTTTAAGGAGAAGAAAAGAAGTTAAGAAATAAACACCATCTCATAAATTGTTAGGAAGATGAAAAAAAATCTACGTAGTACATTACAAACATTCGTGAAGAGTTACGCTAAGAGAGAAGAGATATAAAAGACTTCATCGTCCTTCTTGTAGGCGACGAGCTGTCTCCACTACTAGGGGTTGCAATGCTGGGTCCAGCAATTCATTTGGTCCCAGCACAATTTAGCTTAATTGCAATCCCTGCCCACACCTATGTCATAATTTTATATTTTACCCAATCAATTATATTTTTCACTGTATGTGCTTTAATGAGCTTGTTTCTTGGACTTTTATCCCTTCGAGGATTGCTGGCGTGATGGTATGTATGTGTATATTCAAATCTTCTGATCACACTTCAGGGTCCCCTCATCAGTGCAGTTCCCGTTCTCTGGAACCTCGACCGTCACAGTATACCGGAGCCGGTCCCGCTGTCATTTCATCGTGATCTCCGCTTTGATCTTGGGGGGCACCCTGAAGGGGGAAGGGGTGGGGGGCGGCGGCTCGAAGTCTTGAGAGCATTGCAGCTGTAGTTCCAGGATGTCACGGTGGAGGGACATGATGAGCCGGAGGATCTTAGTGAAGTACTCTAGTTTCTAGAAAAAAAAAAATGAAATTTGGTTTGATTTACCAATAAATGGCAGATTGGAACAAAGAAACTTTAGACATTTAATATCACGTAAAATGATGATGATTTTTATTTTGCTAGAAGTGAAGAATCAATACAATTTGAATTTATTCTGAAAACGTCTTGACTGCTTGAAAAATCATAATAACAAAATTAGACCCGTTTATTTAAATTCGCATGTTCGATCAATTAACTATTGAAACAATATCTAGGGAGGAAGTTTTTTATTGTTTGCAAATAAAAAAAATCTCACATGAATTTTTTGCCGACATGCGTCACAGATTGTGTTCTTGCATCAAAAAAGAAATTATCAGCCATTTTTTTTTAATAATTTAATATTATTAAGCACAAACGCAAATAAAATATTTTATTCAACAGGAACGTATCATCATCCATCTTAGGTGTTACAATTAAGCTAATTATCATATAAAAGCATGCAATTTGTATTGTACACTAAAGGGAGATCACACGAAACACATTCAAATTTCAATGAATTAAAACTTAAACTTTATTCTTAGAGCGGTAATTTTAACACTTAATTCCCTTTACTGTACAAAGTTTAATTAAAAAATATTAATAAACCTGCATGCTATGTTAATTTAAGTACTGCTCTAAGCGTAGGAAAGCTAAAAATAGAAACACTAACTTACTTTGTCATTTCCCCTCAGTGTACAATAAACACAACACTTAACATCGATTTGTACAGTACGAGTATTTACACTGTGTGAAAGAGTGTAGATTGTGTAAAACTGTGACGTACGACTTTGAATAAAAACGAATAAAAACGCGCTGATCTTACAAAGGGTTTGTCATAATTTTTTATTTTTCTTTTTTGATAAATATGGAAATGTCTCAAAATCCACTTGTTCTGACTTTTTAAAAATGATTACGGTTTAAAAGTTTTCCATTGTTTAAATATTTGCAAAAAAAAAAAATATTTTTTCTTATTTTATCTAATACAATATTTTTTTAAAACCTGCTCATGATCAGATAAGGTTGTGTTATGTTTGCGTTTTAAACGTAATATATAAAATGACAAATAATCATTTACCTGGCTGCTCTGCATGCTGTGGCCGTTGGCCTTTTCACCCCCCACAACAGTGCTGCAGGGGAGGGGTTTGGCAACACCTATCGTCACAATTCCTGGAACAATCACAAATAATAAATAAAAACATTGTGGATGTTTTGCTAAGGCCATGGAAACATTGAATGTAATGGAATTTTAAATTATCATCATCTTCCTAGCGTTATGAGCCGTGCTTAGACGGGGTCCTCTTAGACCATGATCTAGGATTTAGCGACTCTAGTAATTACATTGAAGCGACTGCCGATCTGACCGATGTAACCTTATGATAGGGGAACCAGATTTTTTTTGAATCATGATTACAAATTCACAGCTGTTTGAATTTGCAGGTTTCGATGTTTTCCCTCACCGCCGAGCTAGTGGTATAAACACGTACCTACATAGAATTGAAAAATCTAGAGGTACGTGCTCGGATTTGAACCCGCATCCCTCGGTTATGAGACGCGTATCCTTACGATTGAGCTACCACCGCTGGAAATTTGAATTAAGAGAATCAAATTTAACATTCAAATTATATTTTTAGTTCTGTGCTTATCAATGGACAACCCGCTTTTATTCGCCCCGATGTATTCGCAACTCCAATTTATTTTTTAGCATTGGAATTGGTCACTTAAAATCACACACGGCAAAAAGTTATTACATATTTTTTTCTTTCTACTAACATACCAAAGACAGAAATGGTTCTCAATTGTATTTATTACATAATTTATACACAAAATCGCGCAATTATTAAAACATCGCAGCACATCAACAAACGGTTGTTACGTCTGCGCGATCTAGACAAATAACTATCTATTATTTAGTCTGTGATAATAAAAGATAGTATGCGTTGCGTTTGTTTTGTTGATAATTAAATCCCGACGGCTCACAAGTGTCAGGGCCATGCTGCTGCTGTATATAATGGTTGTAAACTGAGTACAACAAAAAAATTTTTGACGATATAAAGTGACGGATTCTAAGCCACAGATCTGACCTATCGGGTCTTCTTACTTTTATGGTACCTACACCTAAAGACAAGATTATAGCTGCAATAATATGTCACTAGATGTCGTTCTTCGAACATGCAGAAACGACATACATTCCTGCAACGCGCTGATGAAGTTATTCTCGTTACTAAGTACTAAACTCGTTTCTAAATGCTGAGAAGGTTAGTCGGACCTAGGTCCCTGAGCAAGCAACACCTAGCACGGCGGAAGTACTTCCACTTTTATTATGAGCGCATACGTTACACTTAACTTACTCCGTTGTTTCAGTAACTTAAAGTCTACTATGAGTGATGGTCATAGTTTTGACAGGCCCGTTGGTTGAGTGGTCAGAGAGCCTGGCAATGAAACCAAGGGTCGCGTGTTCGAATCCCTCTATGGGCAAATGTTTCGTGTGATGAACATGAACGTTTGCACTCGAGTCATGAATGTTTATAAACGTATTTAAGTATATCTATCTATCCACTTAGTATCTAGCAGTTAGTATCGTTTGGAACTAAACTGGTATTTAAAATAAAACGATGTCTCACCCTTGGGCGCGCTCTTGATGGCGCCGACGGCGGCGGCGAGCGGGCTGCGCGCGACGTCGAGGCCGTTGACCGACACCAGCCGGTCGCCGGGCGCGAGCCGCCCGTCCGCCGCCGCCGCGCCGCCGCTCACGACCGACCGCACTACGATCACCGAGCTGCCCGGCTCCGACGGGTCCTGGGTACGTACACATCCTCAGTTTTAGATAATATCAGACAGCGCCACAAAAGAAGGGAGCAGACAGAACTGTGAAAATTGTGAAAACTTGTAACATGAGGCTAGCTCGTTACCTAATAATCACAAACGCGATACCACAGAGTAATAATATACTACGTACAACAGATGGTCACTGCCTATACTTAAAAAGTTACTGGTATAACTCGCGCAAGAGCAGCGACAGTGGTTAATAAAATTGGAACCTAC